>CM031966.1:8324060-8764060 GCA_018749465.1 Paracanthobrama guichenoti | reverse complement strand
TCATACTGCTCAGAATACATAGGGTGTAAAATATACCACACAGACAGAGCTTAAATAGGTCATCATTATGATTTTTATGAAAGTAGCCAGCATTAGTCAATAAGGAAGATTTTGCAGACACTTTTATTGATCTGCAAATAAGAAAATGTATGATTTTATTACCAGAACTTGTCATACACTGATAACTAATAATAATATACCATACAGTATATAGAAATGGGGAAAAACAATATGTGTTGACAAATATAAACATAAGCTACAATAAAACCAAACATCAGACGGGAAAAATGTGTCAAGATTTTAAGAGGAACACTATGCAAACATAGTTTTACATCATTTTAAACTGCTACAGCATAGGAGAAGGTGCATGGGCATTAACTGGCGTTATTTTAACGTTATGTTTCCAAAAGAAATCTGCCCATTCAGACGGTAATACACAAATGTGGACTGTTAATTTTACTTGCAAACCGTAAAACTGGGAGTAAGTCTCTTAAAAAAGACGTATAAGGGATATCAGGTGATTACACAAGCATTTAGTGTAGGCTAGTTGGTTAGTCATTGGTTAATAAAGTTAACTTTGCCTAAAGAATTAGCATTTTGCTAGCTGCACTAGCTACTGAACTAACATGCTAATGAGCTATGCCTAATTAGCTGTCAGTTTTTGCAGATCGTGAAGTACTGACGTAAAAAGTAAAATTTGTTATATATGGGTTTAAAATGTTTACAAATGTTTTCTCCACTGTATGTGAATATATGATGGTAGCTCGACGCTATTCCTCATTGAATGGACGCCATGATCAGTCTCTCTTGTTCTAGGGTTGAAAAGACTCACTCGCTAAGACAAGGCCCAGTGAGGGCCATTGTGTTTGTGTGGATGGTGAGGAGCATGGTGGTCCTGGCCCACAGACAATGGGTCCCATCCTATTAGCGTTGTGTAAGGAGGCCTGCTGGGAGAGGACATGCTGAATTAGCCCCACCATGTTCACCTCATCTGTCACTGCTGCCAGGCCATACGGCATGTAGGACACAGTTGTAAAGTGACAATAGATATTACTAAAGTCTTTTGTTGACCACCAGAGATTGACAGGGGTGGCAGCGTGCTCCGTAGCCAAGCGGCCGGATGTTTGTTCAATGACGTCTGAAAAAGTTTCAGATTGTGCCCGTTTCTAAAAAACCTTGATCTGAGCTCCTAAAGTCCACAAATCTATACACTGGTGTGCATTCTCACCATCATTAATCAATCAGTTAGCATAGTTTTTAACACTTCTTGCCAACACACAACTGCATTATGAGCCGTATAATGCTTATGATGCAGTGGAGTTGGTCTTGTGGTGAGAGAGAGCAACGACGAGGCGACTGATATATACACATTCCAGACAAAAAACACAAAATGGGGCCGACGTAGTGTTTGTTACAAACTTAAATCCACCGCCATGATTTCGCAGCTTGTTTGTGGTTCATACAATGCTAATCATGATCCGTTGAGTGCACACTAGGGGTCAAAATATTCATCCATTCACAGTCCAATAAATGTGTCTCCCGAGGTGGCAGTGTCAGAAAGGTATCTTTTGAAGACTGTGTGATAATCATCCAATTATATATAATTGGTTAGGTGCTCACCCTCTAAATTAGGCTCCTTAATAAGACACCACCACTCAATTTTCCGGGCAACAGTAAAAAATAATGAAAACTATGTATTAGCTAGTCTATATCGGTGTAGCACACCGGCAGAACAATCCCAATTAAGACAAAACATCAGGCATCAGAGTAAACACACACAGATATAAACACACACACCAGGGGGAGATGAAGCTAAAAGTTCAGGGATCCAATGTTTGCTTTCCTGAGATTGAATATTTAACGAAGTGTGCGGTTAAACAGTAACATAATGCTCCTGCATTGACAGGCTCATTAATTTTTAACCTGTCGCACTGAGATTCTACTGTGTTGTCTGAAATTGGTTTTGCATAAAAATTAGGACTTGACATGAAAGCTGGGAATTTAAAAATTTATCAAAAGCCCAAATGGACATGTTGCTCATTTATGGTGTCTTCTCTCCCTTCATCTCACACTTTCGGTAACAATGACATTTGCATTTACGACTACACTGTGTAGTAGCTTGTTGTCTTTTGTCATTGTCCATGTCTCCTGGGCCAATACTAGGCACAAAGATCACACATCAACACAAAGATTGATATGTTTCTATCATTTACCGTGTCGCTCTTTCACTGTCTCTCTCTCTTTTCACATTCACCAGACGCACTGTTATCAGACTGATCTAGTGAGTCCAGACATTGTTCCATACTATCTCTTTGCAGTGGAATGTGTGTACTTTCTATTATCAGACAGAGAGAGAACTGTAATATGAATCCATTCTCCAAACCTATTGTCCTTTGTAGGGTCGTGGGGATGCTGAAGTGGACAGGGAAACACCCTGGATGTCCCGCCACCCATTTACCAATCCTGCATGTCTTTGGATAAGCTGGGACTTGAACCGGGGACCTTCTTGCTGGGAGGCGACAGTGCTACCCACTGAGACACTGCGCCACCTTTGTAATAGTAATTTGAAACTGAATTACAGGATTAAGGGGTTGTTCACACTGACATCTATTTTGAAATGCCATGAGCGATGGTGAACATTGATGATGCAACCAACTTGAGCAGAGTTCAACTTGCAAATGAGCTGATTTGGTGACTACCAAGAAGTGAAAAAAGCTGGAGCTCATGTGATCCACCCCCTAATACAGTGTGATACAGCAGTCGAGTAGGAATACCTACTAGCAACCAACATTACAGGGACTTGGCGATGTGTGAACACCCCTTTAGGCTGAACTGTGAGTTGTGCGAGTACAGTAAGCAAACATTTATGAGGTGTGCTGAGCTCAGCATTTCCAGTGGACGGTGCAGTAAACATGTTTGGGAAGCAGTTCATGTCCAGGGCTGGATCATGATCCTCCTGGAGTTCATGTCATTGGATTACTGTAGATACTGAGATGGGAGGATTATGTGATGATGGGTTCATATATAGGAGTTCAGTTGTATGTGCTGAGGGGGCCAGTCACCCTGGTGTTAAACTCGCATTGGAGGCAGAGGACCTTATGGACTCTGGTGTTCAGTTAAAGCATTAGTTCACTTCAGAATTAAAATTTCCTGATAATCAACTCATCCCCATGTCATCCAAGATGTTCATGTCTTTCTTTCTTCACTCGAAAAGAAATTAAGATTTTTGAGGAAAATATTCCAGGATTTTTCTCAATATAGTGGACTTCAATGGGGTCCAACAAGTTGAAGGTCCAAATTGCAGTTTCAATGCAGCTTCAAAGAGCTCTACACGATCCCAGCCGAGGAATAAGGGTCTTATCTAGCAAAACGATCAGTCATTTTCTAAATTTAAAAAAAAATGTATACTTTTTAACCACAAATTCTCACCTTGCACTAGTGTCAACAACTTCACACATTACGCAGTCACGTTGGAAAGGTCATGCATGACGTAGGCGGAAGTACCGGCACAGTGTTTACACAGCAAACGAGCAAAGACTAAGACAAGACAAAGACAAAGACCCTTAACAAAAATAAAAAAAATAAAAAATTGGTAAGCGCTATTGGTAAACATTTTTCTTCCACTAGGGAGTTTGGCGACACAGCATTTGTTTCCTGGTGGACCTAAAGAACTCAATACACACGTCTCCTGATGTGTTTCCAGATAAGTGTGCCATATGCATCAGATGTTCAGCCAATGGTCCATGGGCGTGACGTCTGAGGCTGAGACTACGTCACGCATGACCTTTCCAACATGATTACACAATGCATGAAGTCATGGATGCTAGTGTAAGATGTGGTTAAAAAGTATATATATATATATATATATATATATATATATATATATATATATATATATATATATATATTATTATTATTATTATTTTTTTTTTTTTTTTAAATGGCAGATGGTTTCGCTAGATAAGACTCTGGTTCCTCGGCTGGGATCGTGTAGAGCTCTTTGAAGCTGCATTGAGACTGCAGTTTGGACCTTCAACCTGTTGGACCCCATTGAAGTCCACTATATGGAGAAAAATCCTGAAATGTTTTCCTCAAAAACCTTAATTTCTTTTCAACTGAAGAAATTTATCAGGAAATTTTAATTCTGAAGTGAACTAATGCTTTAAAACTACACTCTCTGAGGGAACCTTGTTTTATGCTTGAAGTGTATGCAATAAGAGGCCAGATATTCTGCTGATGGTGCATGCATTGAGGGGCCAGGGGGCCCTAAAATTCAACTTGAGGTGCACTGAGCTCTCTGGGGTCCCAAGCAGTCAGCTTGTCCTTTTTACACAAAGGTGCCTGGGGGCCCTAACTATCATCTTGGGCCATATATGCAGATGGGTCCAGGGGTCCTAGTGGTCAACTTGTGATGTGTGTGCCAAAGGGCCTAAGGGGCCCTAGTGGTCAACATGTCCTGTATGTGCCAAGGGGTCTGGGGACCCAAGTGGTAAACTTGTGACATATGTGCTGAAGGGCCAAGGGGCCCTGGTCGTCAGCTGCATGTGCCAAGGGGCCTGTATAGCAGTCAGCTTGTGATGTGTTGAAAGCCCCAAGGACTCTAGTAGTCAACTTGCAATGTATGTGCCAAGGGGCCTATGGGCCCGAGTGGTTAGCTTATGCTGCATGTGCTCAGGGGCCCAGTGCTCAGACACACTATATGCACCAAGTTACCCTTGGGTGGTCATCTTGCTTTGAATACACCAAGGGCCTTGGTGGTCAGCTTCCTTTGGGACTTTTGGACCACTTAAAGGCCCCTAGCAATCTAAAACCCTGAGGCACTTGCACCAATGTCCAGGTTCATACTCCAGCCCTTGCAATGACAGACACTCAGAATAAGACCCAATATCACAGTGTGCATATGCGTATTAAAGTGTGTGCATTTCTGTCATCATGAGTTAGTGTTTGAACATTCTTAGACATAATGTGAGATACAGTCAAGCTGGGACATGAGTGGAAAAATCCTGCTGTCCATCTCATCATCACTGGAGAACATGTGATCGGAGACGTCCGCCATAGGCCTACATACCAGCACATACAGAAAAACCACCCTACAGAATTCAGGGCGCCAACACAAACAGAAAGCACAGGAACCACACCAATAAGGCAATATAAGACACTTCCCTTGGTTTTATGAAAGGAACTCTGTGAGTTTTTCCTTCTGTGGAGCCAGGTGGCCAGGCAGCCTCAGGAATTAAACCAACATTGTTTTCTTACTGGGTTAAAATCTTCAAGGTTTTAACAGACTGTCAGACCCTCAACCCAAACTAAATTATTTCAGGGACACAAGAGGGAAGGCTTCTAAAGAAGTCATTTATTTCCACTAGAGCAAATGAGCTGGTGTACTTAGAGGGCCACATAATCATTAGCACCTGCAGACAACAATAGAAGAGGTTGCAGGGAGGGTCAAAATAATGAGGGCGAACAGTATCCCCTAATTCTCTCCTTTCAGAAACAAGACACACATCTGCATCCTTGAGGTGCATTGTTAGCTACTGGAATACACACTGCATTATGAGTCTGCAAGCTGTATTTTGGGAAAATGTACCTCTAAATACTATCAGAGTTTGTTCTAAATGACCCTTAACATCCATAAACCTTTCCTTTGTCACTGTTGCAAACAAAGAAAGCTCCACAACACCTTCCCATACAAGACCTTTACATTTTTTGAAGAAAACGTGAGCTGTACTTGCCCTTGCGAAATGCACTGCAATAATACTAGAGTGTTGTGGATGGTCATCAGCTGGGATGTTGGGAATACCGTATTAGGAAAGGCAGGGATAATGGCTTAGAAATGAATAACAAATTCTACCGAATAATAGGAAAATATATTCGGCAGACCCATTCACTCCTCGTGTTTGCTGGATAACAAGTGAGCCAGGGGATAGCATAGTCCATATTATAGCCTACATAAAGCTCTAAAATGACTACCAATAATGAGTGTGTGAAGTGAATAAGTGTAAACTTTATGAATGAAATGAGCAGAGCACAATCATAAATCTAATAGCCGCATTGCCGTCTCTGCGTCTCTCTGAAATCAGAGCATTAACAAGAGTGATACTACATCATACGCATCTTTGCTTCGTTTGTTTATTTATATGTATTAAACCACTGTATGAAAGATGTTTTTCTGTCTCACTCTCTCTTTCTGAGACGGTAAGCATTTATGCATTCTTCATAATTTGTTCAAATTTGCATCTGTATGCATAGTAAAAGTTGTTTTAGATATTTTCAACCACTGAATATTTTCTGAATATTTTCAGCTATTTTATATACAATCCTCTTATTTGAGGTTGTGGATGAATGTGCAGACATAACTCTGTACACACAACAAATAAAATAAATAAATAAATAAAATATGACATATAGATGTCATTCTTTTATTTAACATTTGGATTATTGTTTTAATTAGAAAATATTTCAAACAATTACATAAAAAAATGGCATATTTGTTAAATGAAAACTACTAAGGGAACATAATCTCATGTAATTCCACGAACGTCTGGTTAAAGCCCCGCCCACCATACAGATACAAAGAGTTCAGATTTACAGATACAGATATTGGCCTCGCTGCACACCCCTAGTTGTCAGGGCATTGTTATGGGGTTGCTAAGGTGTTCTGACGGTTTTTAGCATGTTGCTATGTGGTTGCTTACCTGCTCATGTCAAAGAGCCCACTTACTTAAGAGACTTAAGTCTCTTTAATAATCCGGTCCCTAGATATGGCCCAGATAACCCCTCCAGTCATGTTGTTTTGCCTCTTTGACCCTCATAATTTGGGGTATTATTAATTTCTGTAGCACTAACATTTAAATTATACACCAATTTTAATACTTTCGGCCTGTTCACACCAAGATGAATGTTCAGTGTGAAAATTTGGTGCAAACAATTTTGTCACTGTGTCTTCAGTAGTGCTGAGAGTAGTTTTTTAACTGCAAAAGAAGGTTTGCGCTGGCACAAACTGTTAGTAAATCTGGCCCTAAGCCATTTTGGGCTTGTCCCATTTGTTTTGCCCATGAGTATATGTATAATACACTATATATACCGTTTATCCTGTTCTGGGGTGTGGCGGAAAGGGTCCGGATGTGTGAGACCTCCACAAAAGGGCACTGATATGTCTGTTCAATGAGGCATGGAGCAGAGGCGCTGGGAAACAGCTCCATGGTCACTCTGTGAAACTGGAGACCACCAGGAGATCCTTCAGAGAGACGAGACATGATACTACTCTCTTTCAATCCTGATACAGGCCAGCCAACAATGCAAAGGACGCTGGCTGCTCCTCTCACCTGTGTTTCTTACTGCCAGGTCTGGGAACAAAATGGTGGCAGATGTTGTTCCACAAAAAAGCTCTGAATTGAAGGTGGGAGGCTAAAGATTACTGAAACTAATCCCTCAAATCAATGACTAGTTTCAATAGCATATCTGTCAGACACCTTTCCTCCCCTTCAAGCACATTTAAAGGATTTAAATGTGCTTTTTAGACCAACTTTAGACCGTGTGTATCAGCATACAAGTTTGAAACAACATGTTGGGGTGAACTACTTCTTGAAACTATTTCTCGCCTGCATCTCTTACCTATTCCTACACACAAGTGGGTGACGGGAGTTTCGCCAAATCTCTAAACACTTCCACTACTACCTTTCCAGTGTCTACAACCTACTTTCTGTGACAGGATGATGCCTCCACCATGAAATGTAGGTTACTAAAAATTATCTCTTATTACTCCCCATTAAATCGAAAGTCTGTCTGCAAACAGACGAAATTAAGTCAGGCAGACGGGAAGCTGCTGTTCCTAAAGTTTGCTGTAAACAAAATGAGATTACCAGGCAACTTCTGAATTTGATTTACTTAGGCTTAATATAAACAGGTTGTCAAACCACAGGTCTGTAAAACTGAGAAAAACTGCATAAGTAAGAGAGGAATTAATCCAGTGGTTAGCATTCAGTGGAATTCAGCTTCAAGAGGAATTTGTCAGGGGAACTGACAACTGCGAAGGAAGCGTAACCTTTTTTAGTATTGTGCGATATGTATTTATTAATAAAGTGCATATTGTTGTGCTACACTTTGACTGATTGTGCATTACAAAAAAAAGGAAAATTCCCCAGCTAACAAAATACGAGAGCAAATCATTTAAACATGAGGCGTTAAATAAATAAATATGAGCGTGTAGTCATAATTGTCTTGAAAGAGAATCTTGCAGCTCATTACGCACATATATTTTGACATGTTTGCATAATCCAAAACCTAATCCGAATGCTGCGCCGTCTCCTCCGTAACGACAAAGATAACAAGCGGAAGACTTGTGAGAATAAATGCTGATAAAGTTTTAGCAGCTGTATTATTTGATAAATAGGATTTTCAGAGTCTGTGCTTTAAGGCACTTTTCATCATACCGTTTTATTTTTTTACATAGCTAAACTATTATATCTGAGCTACAATGAGAGAAAGACACGTCCTTTCACTGAAACTGCAGGGGGAAACTTTACAGTGGCTCTTGGAAAGAAAGACACGCTAATTACATGTCAATAATTCAATGCTTAATTTTAATGACCGGGAGAGGTTGATTTACTCGACACTGCTGAGTGAGTGATTATCTGGGGTGGGAGATAAAGGGAGTACAGGGAGAGAGAGGAAAGGGAAGATAAGCTAGAGTATTCTGGTGATCTTCTTCACTCTTCTGAGGTGGTAAAAGGTCTCATAAACTCCTGAATCGACAGATATGACTGCAATAGCCCTGGAACTGTGAACTGGAGATGGGTGGGGTGAACACAAACACACACACGCAAACACACACACACACGTCTGGTTTGCTATCTTTGTGGGGACTCTCCATAGGCGTAATGGTTTTTATAATGAAAAAAATAAACACCTGTACAAACCCGATTCCAAAAAAGTTGGGACATTGTATAAATTATGAATAAAAACAGAATGCAATGATGTGGAAGTTTCAAATTTCAATATTTTATTCAGAATACAACATAGATGACATATCAAATGTTTAAACTGAGAAAATGTATCATTTTAAGGGGAAAATAAGTTGATTTTAAATTTCATGGCATTAACACATCTCAAAACAGTTGGGACAAGGCCATGTTTCCCACTGTGTGGCATCCCCTCTTCTTTTTCTAACAGTCTGCAAATGTCTGGGGACTGAGGAGACAAGTTGCTCAAGTTTAGGAATAGGAATGTTGTCCCATTCTTGTCTAATACAGGCTTCTAGTTGCTCAACTGTCTTAGGTCTACTTTGTCGCGTCTTCCTCTTTATGATGCGCCAAATGTTTTCTATGGGTGAAAGATCTGGACTGCAGGCTGGCCATTTCAGTACCCGGATCCTTCTTCTACGCAGCCATGATGTTGTAATTGATGCAGTATGTGGTCTGGCATTGTCATGTTGGAAAATGCAAGGTCTTCCCTGAAAGAGACGATGTCTGGATGGGAGCAGATGTTGTTCTAGAACTTGGATATCCCTTTCAGCATTGATGGTGCCTTTCCAGATGTGTAAGCTGCCCATGCCACACGCACTCATGCAACCCCATCCCATCAGAGATGCAGGCTTCTGAACTGAGCGCTGACAACAACTTGGGTTGTCCTTGTCCTCTTTAGTCCAGATGACATGGCGTCCCAGTTTTCCAAAAAGAACTTCAAATTTTGATTGGTCTGACCACAGAACAGTTTTCCACTTTGCCACAGTCCATTTTAAATGAGCCTTGGCCCAGAGAAAACGCCTGCGCTTCTGGATCATGTTCAGATATGGCTTCTTTTTTGACCTATAGAGTTTTAGCCGGCAGCGGCGAATGGCACGGTGGATTGTGTTCACCGACAATGTTTTCTGGAAGTATTCCTGAGCCCATGTTGTGATTTCCATTACAGTAGCATTCCTGTATGTGATGCAGTGCCGTCTAAGGGCCGAAGATCACGGGCATCCAGTATGGTTTTCGGCCTTGACCCTTACGCACAGAGATCGTTCCAGATTCTCTGAATCTTTGGATGATATTATGCACTGTAGATGATGATAACTTCAAACTCTTTGCAGTTTTTCTCTGAGAAACTCCTTTCTGATATTGCTCCAGTATGTTTGGCCGCAGCATTGGGGGAATTGGTGATCCTCTGCCCATCTTGACTTCTGAGAGACACTGCCACTCTGAGAGGCTCTTTTTATACCCAATCATGTTGCCAATTGACCTAATAAGTTGCAGATTGGTCCTCCAGCTGTTCCTTATATGTGCATTTAACTTTTCCGGCCTCTTATTGCTACCTGTCACAACTTTTTTGGAATGTGTAGCTCTCATGAAATCCAAAATGAGCCAATATTTGGCACGACATTTCAAAATGTCTCACTTTCAACATTTGATATGTTATCTATCTATATATAAAATATAAGTTTATGAGATTTGTAAATTATTGCATTCCTATTTTATTCACAATTTGTACAGTGTCCCAACTTTTTTGGAACACATATCTGCATCTAAACTAAAAAGGATTTTTTTTATTATTATTATTATTATTTAACTTACGGTGATTAGTTTATGATTTTAGTCATTGTTTTATATATATATATATATATGTAGTAGTCAGTTTATTGTCACATCACCAAAGCACATGTGCCTTGGAGAGTGAAATTCTTGGGAGCGTGCTCCAGACAATTGCAGTAACAATTAACATAACCATACAACCTTAAGCAGGTAAAAACAGAAAAAGTGCAATGTGCACATACATATAGTTAGTACACACAGTGTACTATTGGACATACTTACAGTCAGTACTACATTACACATTATACTCTGAAAGTACATGCATACAGTTAGCACCACGTTAAACACTATACACATTAAACACTATACACATTAAACACTAAGCACTATACACATTAAGCACTATACACAGAATATACACATTAGACACTATACACATTAGACACTATACACATTAGACACTATACACAGATATATACACATTAGACCCTATACACAAACACAATACACAGAATATACACATTAAGCACTATACGCATTAAGCACTGTACACAGAATATACACATTAAGCACTATACGCATTAAGCACTGTACACAGAATATACACATTAAGCACTATACACAAGAAACACTATACACAGAATGTACACGTTCTACATTATTGACATTTGTACGTATAAATGATGATGATTTTATGTGAACTGGATACAGAATGTCATGAGTGTGCATCGGATGTATCCAGTGGTAACCGGTAGATAGTGCGGTGATAAATGAAGTGTGTGTATATAGTCCAGTGTTGACTGTTATAGTTGAGTGCGGTGTGTGGCATGCCATATTGTGGGAGTATGCTGTAGAGAGTATTAGTTTTGAGCGTTCAATAGTCTGATAGCCTGAGGGAAAAAGCTATCCCTAAGTCGGCTAGTGCGGGATCGGATGCTGCAGAGACGTCTTCCTGAGGGCAGCAGAGAGAGCAGTCTGTGGGACGGGTGGCTGGAGTCACTGATGATCCTCCGGGCCTTCCTTGCACACCGCCTGGTGTAGATGTCCTGGAGGGAGGGAAGCTCACCTCCAACAATGTGGCTGGCAGTTCGCACGACCCTCTTCAGAGCTTTGCGGTTGCCAGCAATGCTGTTTCCGAACCAGGCCGTGATGCAGCCCGTCAGGATGCTCTCTATGGTGCACGTGTAGAAGGATCTGAGGATGCTGGGGCTCATTCCAAACTTCCTCAGCCGTCTCAGGAAGAAGAGGCGTTGATGTGCCTTCTTCAGCACTGCGTCGGTGTGTGTGCACCAGGTGAGATCCTCACTGATGTTGACACAGAGGAACTTAAAGCTGTTAACCCGCTCCACTGGTGTCTTGTCGATGGTGATGGGTTTGTGTTTTCTGCTCTGTCTCCTGAAATCCACCACCAGCTCCTTGGTCTTGTCGGTGTTGAGTGAGAGGTGGTTCTCCTGACACCATTTAGTCAGAGTGCTCACCTCCTCTCTGTAGGCCGTCTCATCGTTGTCGGTGATCAGGCCTATCACCGTTGTGTCATCGGCGAATTTGACAATGACGTTGGAGCTGTGTGTGGCTGTACAGTCATGTGTGTACAGGGAGTACAGGAGTGGGCTGAGGACACAGCCCTGAGGAGCACCAGTGTTGAGGGTCAGAGGGGATGATGTGTTGTTGCCCATTCTGACCACCTGACTTCTGCCTGTCAGGAAGTCCAGGATCCAGCTGCACAGAGATCTGTTTAGTCCCAGAGTCTGGAGCTTCGCAACAAGTGTAGTGGGCACTATGGTGTTAAATGCTGAGCTGTAGTCCACAAACAGCATTCTCACATAGGTGTTCTTGTTTTCCAGGTGGGAGAGAGCAGTGTGAAGGGTGAAAGCAATAGCATCATCTGTAGAACGGTTACTACGATATGCAAATTGTAGCGGATCCAATGATGAAGGCAGCACAGAGCAGATGTGATCTCTGATGAGTCTCTCAAAGCACTTGCTGAAGATGGGTGTGAGAGCAACGGGCCTCCAGTCATTTAAGCAGGTGGTTTTGCTTTTCTTTGGTATTGGCACAATGGTGGATTTTTTGAAGCACGAGGGAACCACAGACAGACAGAGGGAGAGATTGAAAATGTCTGTGAAAACACCGGCTAGTTGTAATGCGCATGCTCGGAGCACGCGGCCGGGGATGCCATCAGGACCCGCAGCCTTCCGGATATTTACCCGTCGGAAGGATCGGGTTACATCCGCGACAGAGACGGTGAGTGCACTCACGTCTCCTGGAGCAGCTGCGGGAGCGCGCTCTGTGTGGGCGGTGTTGTGAGCCTCGAAACGAGCATTAAAGTTATTCAGCTCATCCGGTAGAGAGGCGGCAATGTTCACCGTAGCTGGTTTATTTCCTTTAAAGTCTGTGATGTTATTGATTCCCTGCCACATACTTCTTGCATCGTTGGTGTTGAATTGATCTTCAACTTTGTTTTTGTATTGTCTTTTTGCGGCTTTGATGGATTTTCTGAGATCGTAACTGGTTTGTTTGCGATCATCAGCATTACCGGATTTAAAAGCGGATGTTCGTGCTGACAAGGCTGCTCGGACATCGCTATTTATCCACGTTTTTTTGTTGGGGTAGATACGGATTGTTTTAGTCGGCACAACGTCTTCTACACACTTCCTGATGAAACACGTTACAGTCTCTGAGTACACCTCTGTGTCGTCATCAGAAGCTGCCCGGAACATGTCCCAGTCCACGTGATCAAAACAGTCCTGTAGTGTAGCGTCTGATTGGTCCGACCAGCATTGGATTGTCCTGAGGGCGGGTGCTTCCCGTTTCAGTTTCTGCCTGTAAGCAGGCAGGAGCAGGATGGAAGAGTGATCTGATTTGCCGAAAGGTGGGCGCGGGAGAGATTTGTATGCGTTCCGAAAAGGAGAGTAACAGTGGTCCAGTACACGATCACCACGCGTGTTGATGGTGATGTGCTGAAAGTATTTTGGGGCTATTGTTCTGAAGTTGGCTTTGTTAAAGTCCCCCGTAACAACAAACGCTGCTTCTGGGTACGCGGTTTCCTGCTCACTTATATTCCCATACAGTTCCTTGAGTGCCTGTTCTGTGTTGGCTTGAGGAGGAATATAAACAGCTGTGATTATGACCGCTGTAAATTCCTCGGTAGCCAGAATGGTCGGCACAGAAGCATGTGAAATTCCAGATCAGGGGAGCAGAAGGATTTAATGGAGTGTAGGTTCCTTTCGTCACACCACGAGTGGTTGACAAATAAACAAACACCCCACCTCTGCTTTTCCCGTGAGCTCTTTCGTTCTGTCCGAACGGTGCACGGAGAACCCCGTGAGCTCGATGGCTGAGTCTGGAACCACTGCAGACATCCAGGTTTCTGTGAGGCAAATAATGCAGCAGTCCCTTGTTTCTCGTTGGTATGAGACGCGTGCCCGCAGTTCACAGAGTTTGTTGTCCAGTGACTGAACGTTAGCCAGCAGAATGGTTGGGAGAGGAGGTCGGAGGGGACGACGTCTGAGTCTTACTAGGACGCCGGCTCTCTTCCCTCTTTTCCGGCGACTTTTCCTCCGTCGTGCCCGTGCGACCCAGACAAAGGGCTCTGATGCGGTGTCTGTAAACAGGGCGCCAGCCTTCAAGAACTCAAAGTCCGGTTCGCGCTTCGCGACGTAGGAACCTATGCTTAGAAGCGTGTGTCTATCGTAGACAGTTATACAAACAACATCCAACACGTAGAACAACATAAAAACAAGTAAAACAAACGAAAAACCGCAAAGTTTGCTCGGTGCTCGCAACACGGCCGCCATACTCGGCGCCATCTTGGAATTGATGTATATATATATATATATATAATAAAACAAAACATAAATACAACATTAAAATAAAACTAAAATCATAAACTAAGTTAAATAAAAAAAAGTTATTTTAATTACTTTTTAGTTTAGATGCAGTTATGTGGATATTTGAAGCACACAGATTAATATTATAATAAAGTTTCCTTTTTGATTTCACTCCTGACATGTCAGTTTAGGGAGGAGTTTTTTTAGGGGTGGGGGTTGTCAAAGCATTATTTCTGAAATGAGTGAAAAAGCAGGACGTTTGCTTATGGGGAGCTGAAAGGCTCTGGAGAGGGTTTGGATTCTCCCCTGCCTGAGTTGTCCTAAATGAAGGCACGTCTGCATGCATTCCTTATGTCCCTGACAATGGGCCGACATCCTCTGTGCCTAATGGCTGCTGAGCTCTTGCCTTTGTCCCTTGATTAACTGCTCTATTCAGGGCTCAGCCTGCTAATTGCATAGCCTGTATAGCTCCCCTGCATTACTGTAAGAATTAATGAGACACAATTACTGCACCCAGTAAATCTCGGGCCAGTCAATCCCAAAGAGCCCCCCTCAACCCAGCCTGAGCGCATTAGAGACTCGAGCTGTGCCTCATACGAAAAAAACAAAAAAACAAACAAAAAACAGGTTGTTTCGTAAAATAAATGTATTTATTTCAAGCTAGCTCATAATTATCCCCTAGAGTGAGTGATGGACTGAGAGAGACTGAAGAAAGCAAGGCACAAGAGAAGATATGGAATAGTATTCTATGGTAAGAAACAGAGAAAAGAAGAAATTACATTTCTGATGAAACGCTTTTTGGAAAAGTACCATGATTTACCAGTCAAAAGTTTGGACTCACAGACTAGACTTGAAACTTTGATTTAAAGGCTTCTACTTAATTGTTTGAAATTTGTTTTGAAGCCAAAATATCGCTCAGATAGTGAAGGAGAAACAGCCAACAAGTGCTCAGCATACACCCCTGTAATACTGGTTAAAAAGCATTCGTCAAATATACAAGTTTTCACTGGTTGATATATATATGACGCATTAAATAGATGATTTCTCCAACATTATTAAGCAGCATAACTGTTTTTAACAGTAATGTTTCTTGAGCGGCCAATCAGCATATCAGAATGAAGGGTCATGTGACACTGAAGACTGGAGTAATGATGCGGAAAATTTAGCTTTATTATCACAGAAGTAAATTACATTTTAAAATAAAACACTTATTTAAAACAATATTTTAGAATATTACTGTTTTTAATTGTTTTGATCCAATAAATGGACCCTTGGTTAGCGTCTTCTTTCAAAAATATATAAAAAAAAATTCTGACCTAATCTTTTGAATTGCAGTGTATATAGAAAGGTTAAATGTTTGAACTAATGCTGTCATATGATTAATCGTGATTAATCGCATCCACAATAAAAGTTTGTGTTTACACAATATATGTGTGTGCGCTGTGAACATAATTATGTATATTTGAATACACACACATACATGTGTATTTAAGAAATATTTGCATGTATATATACGTATTCAACTTACAAAAAAAGCGTAACTGGCGCGACATAGGAAGTAGGACAAAGCGTAAGCACTGTGACCTGTGGGAGGCGTTACACTTTCTTCATAAGTTGAATACGGAAGGCGATCTGGTGGAAGCGAGATATTTTTCTTACAAAACCCTGGCTTCGCTTCAGAAGGCCTTTATTAACCCCCCGGAGCCGTGTGGAGCACTTTTATAATGGATGGATGCACCTTTTTTGGCTTCAAATTTTGATTTTGACATTTTGACATTCACTCCCATTATAAAGCTTATAAGAGCCAGGACATTTTTTTATATAACTCTGATTGTGTTTGTCTGAAAGAAGAAAGTCATGTACACCTAGGATGGCTTGAGGGTGAGTAAATCATGGGATCATTTTAATTTTTGGGTGAACGATCCCTTTAATTTCAAACCCTGATTGTAATGATTTTGTAGGACCTATTTTAAATTAGCTTAATTATTACATTTTTAAAACTGCTATATCACTTTCTCTAGTTTAGCCATCATTTATTGATATGTGAGAGTTTCACTATAGGACTGATTTCATCAAGTGCAACATGTTCCTGGATCAACATTCCAATCAAGCAATCAGATTGGAAGGACAAGTTTACAGTTGATGTCAAGTTAGGTGCTTCTACATCAGTGTTATTCACCTATCATTTCCCTCTCATTTTAGGGATAACTTATGGGTAGGGTAAGGGTTAGGTTTAAGGGTAGGGATATGGTTAGGTTGAATTTTTTGTTGTTCCAGGATCAACAAAATATGTTGACCCAGGAAATCAGGACGTGTGTCTTGAGAATTAATAAAAAGTGTGCATCTCTAAAGTTGTGCAAACATAAAAGTGGTTACATTTAGTTACATTCAGTCTATACTAGGGTTGTAACGGTACACAAATCTGACGGTTCGGTACGTACCTCGGTTTTGAAGTCACGGTTCGGTACTGGTTCGGTACAGCAGTTTTACAAAATTGCTTTTTATTTATTTTTATTAAACAGTGGTTTACTGAAATAAATTGTGTCTGTCCTTAAATTAATTAAATTATAACTTAAAGTTTCTTAAAGATAATGCTGTAATCTATATATGGAGCCCTTACTTACACATTATAATATTAAAGGACAGAGCCCAAACTATTACATTTACATTTATGCATTTATGCATTGGCTATCCAAAGTGACTTAAATTGCATTCAAGGTACACATTTTTTTTTTTTTTGTCAGTTCTTGCTTTCCCTGCAAATCGAACCCATGACCTTGGCGTAGCTAGCGCCACGCTCTTATTGCTTGAGCTACAGGAAAGCACATATTTATTAGTCTAAATTCAGTTGCTATTTATTTTTAGATATAATAATCAACACTCAAATAACATTATATGCAAACGTTTTTGCATTAACTTCTAATCTAATTATAAAAATATGTTTTTACTCCAATTCGTTGTTGAAATATAATCATTTATACATAGTGACTGTCATTTTCATGACAGATTTATTTAAACACACATTAAATAATGCAGACATCACTAACAGGTTCAGTAGAATATAATGCATATATAGGCTAATATAGTTCTCTCTAGTGAACTAACAGCTGTGGACACTGAATGACTTCTGAGGTAAATGCTATGTGACATTGTTCTCAAGTTGCTTTATGGATGTATTTCCGCGGTTGAAACATTGATTGAGCGATTACACAACATATGATACGTTTCAGTAAGTTGTAATGTATCCTCAACATACCTTAAATAACCTTATGTTTATTCTTTAGGAAGAGATGATCGTGTTCACTCGCTCGCCAATACAGTGATCAGTCACATTAAAGAGCGTCAAAATGGCATTTATCGTTTGAATTTCTTGATAAAATGGACATAATACGTAATATATTTGTGTGGTAACTCGGATTGAAGTGTGCTCCGCGGTTAAAACAAGCTGACTGTTAACTGTTAAAGATTGCATTCGTACCGTTCAGTACACACGTGCACCGAACCGAAAGCCTTGTACCGAAACGGTTCGGTACAAATACGTGTACCGGTACATCCCTAGTCTATACAAATTCAGAAATATGTACAGTATGCATTCACTTTATGTACACATACCTGCAATTATGAATTACATCACCATAGAATCAGAGAAAGAGTTCATCAGCATTATACTGACTGAGCATTATATTGACCAACAGCACGCATTTCACTCAAAAGTTCCACTCAAGAACTCAAAAGTTACAAGACTATCGTCTCAATTCGCCTACTAAAGGTGCTGTTCTTGTGAAGGAAAACATACATACTTTTGAGTGTGTAGCAGAAATGCAGGTAAGCTTTGTCTCTGTCTCCGTTTAAACTGTCCTGTCAATCAACTTGTCACAGTTCAAATCTTTCACATTCAATTGAATAAATGTTCCTTCCATATCGGAGAGAAATGTAGTTCACAATGTTGTTGCAGATGAATTACGTGCATAACATTGAATAAATATTTGTTTTCGTCAGGTTAGATACTGATTAATAATCACGAGTCAAACCCCTCTCTACTTAACCATTGGTCTTGCACATCCGCCATGTTTGTATTTTTTTTGTTTTTACATTTTTTATTTATATTTGTAGTTCTTATCGAATCCTCATCCACCACACAATGGGTTGTAAGCAATATTAGCCATTGGAGTGTGTACGGATCTGTACTTCGGAAGTTCGGATTCAAACAGGAAAAAGTAGACCATCCGGGTATCTTTGAAATACTAATTTCAACATTTTATAATTTGGAACACACTAATTCTAATTTCAATTACTATTTAGGACATATAGGGCCCTATCATACAACTGTACAACACACAAGTGTTGTTTGCTAGTTTCAGCCTGATGCAGTTATCATTTTCACGTCCAGCGTTCACGTCCACGCGGCGTTGTTTAAATATCAAATGCACTCGCGCCCATCTGTTCACCCATGGTCTGAAAACCAGGTGTGTTCAGGCGCATTGTTGGCGTGTTGCTGTTTTGAGGAGCTGAAAATGACTGTGCCATTGACAGACAAAAACCTGCTCTAAAGTCAATAGCGCAGTATTTTTGTGATATTTAAAGAGCGTGTTAGTAATATGCGCCTATAGGCGGGAGCACAACACGCGTACACTCTGCTTATTACACACACAGGGATGCGCAGCAGTGCACAAACATGACAAATATTAAAAATAAAATGATTCCTCTCTAGAGAAGCGTTCAGTCTTTCCGCTCGCAAATTCTGCCATGTAAAGAGCAAATCTGCCATGGTGCAAGCACAACTGGCTTTTAAAGGGAATGGGAGATGAGACTCTGATTGGTTTATTGTGCGTTACGCTCAAAACACACCCATGACTCATGAAGAGAATAGGGACAACCCTTTTAGACCATGTGCCTGGCGCATTGATTGTTTTTTCCGTTGTTAAACAAGCAAAAGTGGATTCGGACACGCCTTAAGTGCACCCATGCTCTTCAGACCATGCACTCAAAATAGGGCCCATAGTGTGCGAACTGGGGCAACAGAGTATGTATTTTATAGGCCGTGTCCATCTGGAAACTCATTGCAAAGAACTAAAAGAACTATATGCCTCTTCCTCAAAATCCCAGATCTGATTCACTGTGAACACAGAAATAGCTTCACTCTCAGCTCAGTCATTATAAACACATTGTTTATACATAAAAAACACTTCCTTAACCGCAGTCGACTTGATAACATGTCACTCATAAGAACTAAAAAACATTATCACTCCAAAACAGCAGTGTGAACTTTATCAGTTTGACCCTCATTAAATCTCCAAGCTTGGCTAGCAGCACAGCACGTGACCGTTCCCGCTTCAGTGAAGTTTGATGAGTGATGTTTTCCTGCGGGTGTTACCGGCTGCCGGCTGGAACGACAGCCGACAGTATTTCACCTGTATTCACCTGTGTAGCAGTCAGAAGCTCATTTCTCAATGTAAGTTTGAGAAAGGTTCCTCGGGAAACCATATGACTCACCGGCTCAAACTCAAAAGCTAATCTGTTTCTTTTGTGTAACTCCATATGTACAAAGTAATCCGGGGTTTCTTTGACTACACTCTGAGCACAAAACAAACTACTACACGCAAATCCCAGCTCATCTGTGCATTTAAAAATGCTCACCGCAGTTTGTGTCGATCTTTGCTAACTCTGTAAACATCAAGGTAGGGTGCAGAATGATGCTGTTGAGGTGTTGTGGTGTGTGTTCCTGGGAAACCTTACATTGCGAGGACCAAATGTCCCCACAAAAATAGTAATACCAGTAATTTTTTTGATCCCCATGAGGAAAACAGCTCATACATCACACAGAATTATGTTTTTTGAAAATGTAAAAATGCAGAAAGTGATGGGTAGGTTTAGGGGTAAAGTTAGGGTGACACTGTAAACCCTAACGCGCAAAATAATTAATTGGATTGAGTAGGGTAAACTTAAATTAAACAAATTAGTTCAATTAAATGAACTTGTGTGAAATAATAACTTGTGTGAAATAATTAAATAACTTTCTATATACTTTATATATATACATGTTTAGAGTTCACAAAACAGACATTTTAAGTAATCTGAATTGTTTCATTGTTTTGAGAACTTGTTTCTTTTAATGTAGAAACTGAAACTGGACTGGGATTTCTATTTCCCAGCATGCTTTGCTATGGCACTTGAAAGTTAGAGTAAATGTTAAAATTAAGTGTTAAATAATGTTTTTTTTTTTTTTTTTTTTTTTGTGCAAGATTAATGTTAAGTGTGAGATTTATTAGTGTTTCATTTTTAGCTATGCTAATTTAGAAGAGTATCTGTTATGTTGGGTTTTTGGGGCTTATGCTGAATATTCTATATTGCCGTACTCAGTCAGCAATTGCTATGCTAAATGCTGTCAAAGCATTGTGTTACCAATTAGCAAGTTAGCATTCACTGAATTGGCTAGTTAAAGCCAATTTTACATTTTAAGTTAAATGTCTGAGTTAGCTTATCAAATATTTCAAGTTAAGAGCAAATCAAATCTGCCAATTCGGCTTTCTTAAACTTAAAAATGTT
Organism: Paracanthobrama guichenoti; assembly: GCA_018749465.1. Classification (NCBI taxonomy): domain Eukaryota; kingdom Metazoa; phylum Chordata; class Actinopteri; order Cypriniformes; family Gobionidae; genus Paracanthobrama; species Paracanthobrama guichenoti. Next base: position 8,743,173 of record CM031966.1, on the reverse strand, counting down.
GATATAACTGATTACCTTAATTTTTTTGAGTTTTGCCAACTTTTTGGGATTTACAATGTAGGGGACAGAATACAGTTTGTAGAGTATAATAATTATTAAGTCCCCCTAAAACATGGAAACCCAATGTGTGTGTGTGTGTGTGTGTGTGTGGTTCTGGTAAACCCTAAATTATGTGGGCGAAATCCTTGTTCTTGTGGGGATATTTTTTGGTCCCCATGAGGAAAACAACTTATAAATCATACTAAGTGATGTTTTTTTATGTAATAATGCAGATAGTTTTCTATGTTGGGTAGGTTTAGAGGTAGAGTTAGTGTAAGAGGACAGAATATACAGTTTGTACAGTATAAAAATCATTGTGTCTATGGAAAGTCCCCATAAAACATGGAAATCTATGTTGTGTGTGTGTGTGTGTGTGTGTGTGTGTGTGTGTGTGTGTGTGTGTGTGTGTGTGTGTGTGTGTGTGTGTGTGTGTGTGAAAAACTTTCTGCAATCCTACTTGGTGAAAGGGTGAATTGTCTGGTGTTGTGAATGAGAAGTGAATTAGCGTTAGCTTCGTAGACACAAAAGAGGATTATTGCTGCTGCGTATGGCATATTTTCAATACTGTTAGCAATTTCTGGAATGTCTATTCGGATTTGGAGTGTTTACGCACCTGTCAATCACCTCCGTCACCCTTTTTCCATAGCCGGAAAAAAAAGAACCCTCTGCTCCATTCATCTTTGTCCTCAATGCTAACAATGCAAACTCTTGTACATTAGCCTCTTCGCCCTTCTTATCAGACCGGGAGAGCGTCTCGCTCTGTACCTGAATGCTCTTTGTTTCTCTGTGACCCCCTCTAGTGCAGGTCACTGCCTGCAGCCATTCCAGACTGGATTTGGCCATCATCAGGTTTCAGGCTCTCACACATAGAGTGGGTCAGGGGCCCCCGAGTGGATCCGTCGTGTTCGGTGTCAATCAAGTTTCTATTGCTGCGCTGATGGCTCGCGGGTCTGCGGTTTTGAACCTCACTTGTAGCCTGAGTGCAGCAAGTGTACATTGCTTTGTGTCTTTTCATTTTGGGATCACAGTTTTTCCTGTCTGAGTGGAAGTGTGGAGCAAATCTCATTAAAGCCAAATTGTATGGAAATACTGGCTTGCCATGTGTTGAACACATATACTGCTGACTATTCCTTAAAATAGTAAATTATTATAATGTTAACTGTAAAAGACAATGCAATTAAAACATTTTTAAGTTGAATTAATAATAAAGTGTGCACAGCAAAATCCCCAGAGTTAAATTAATTCAGAGTACATATGGTCCCACTAAAGTAAAGTAAGTTAAAGTAACTCTGAATCAGCGTTAAAGTTAATGAGCAATTGATGATTGAGCATTAGTGATGAACACCTGCTGTTGACCGCCTTAGGCCACATCCACATGAAGCCAGAGCTTTCCCTATCCAATCTTTTGTTTTCCCCTCGTCTCAAGAAATATCTGTGTACACACAAAACCACTGAAACCGACTCAAAACGATGTAGTATACATGCCAGAGCAGTATGTGGCACTGTAATTCTGCTACAGAAATACACTAAAAACAGAGAAGAAGAGTTACTTTACTCTTTAATCTACTTACTAGATTGTGTTTTATTAATGCCTACACCTACCCCAACCCTAAACCTACCTTTACAATAATGCAAATACAGTAATTAAATGATGCAATATTGATGTGTGCATGCCCAGTGCCCGTGGTTGTATCGCCTTCTAGTCTTTACCGTGCGGGACGTCGTGTGATGCCATCACCGTTTCACAAAATATACGGATTGGCTGTACACATGAAAAAGCAAGGGTGTCGTCCACTCTGGGACCCGGTTTCAAAAAATACCAGTTTCATGCTCCCAAAATGCCGGATCCGTCTGGACGAAACGCTGATACGATACAAAAGTTTTACGTATACAGCTAAACGAGTCTCCGTTTGGACAGGGCCTTAGATGAAATCAACTGAAGATAAAAGAAGGCATTAAATCTCTCAAGATCTGATTAAACAACTCCACAAACAGCATTACCAGCTTCACTTGTAACTAACCAGATTGACCTTATTTCTGTCAGACGTCTACAGACTTTCTTATTGAGAATTAACAGAGGTTTATTTGTTGATGTGTTATTGAAAATGTTTGCTCACCATTATGGTGATCAGTGATTCCTTTAGTTGGCCAGTTTGACTCTTGGCGTTTTAAGCGAGTTTGTGGTCTTTGTAACAGTGTTTACCAAAACACATAATTTGTTACAAAAAAAAAAAAAAATAACCAGAGATTATCAGGTGATATAGTTTTCAGCATCATGAAGTAGAATAATTAATTCATTTTTACATTTGTTAAAAAAATCACTGAGCCATTTCAAGTTTTGCTGATGATACTTCATATTCTCTTTTTTTCTGCCTGCAGCAACTATGAGTGAAACACCACTTCATCATTGTGTATCAGACATTACCACCTTGTGGAATAAAGGGAAATTTCACTAATTCAGTCATCAAAGATTCAATTATTGTTGTGCAGAAAAAAAAAATATTACATTGTTACACACCCCGGGTCATTAGCGACCCTGTACAATCTTTCAAAAAAAGAAAGGGAAAACAAGCATTCTTTTATAATTGTTATTGTTATAATGAATTGATTGAGAAATATAAAGAAGGTTGATGTTAAACTTTAAAAAAATAAATGAGGAGGAGGGTAGTGAATGACATCCCGGGTCACTAAAGACCCGAGGTATGCGTTTAAGGGTTAAAAGGATGAGGACTTGCGCTGGAATTGATATGGAAAAACAGACAGCATCTTTCGTATCACTGTGTATTAAACACTGAGGAAGATCCGGAGCTGAAATCCAAATATGGTAATAGGCTTCTTTTCTTTTCTTTTTTTTTCACGCACAGTAAGCGGTAGACCAATCACAACAGACTGGTCCGTCTGACCAATCAGAGCAGAGGAGGCTCGCAGAAAGGAGGGGTTTAGAGAGACTGACTCTTCAAACAAACCATTTTCAGATTCTTCTAGAAATTAGGTGATTTGATATGCATATTATAAGAAAATTAAAGTGTTTTTGACAAAAGATGCATGTAAACCTATTGTAGGAGACTCCAAAACAAAATTAGGAACCTTTAATATAGCATATAGTTTAAACCGATAACTCATGAGTTCTAAATTTGAATGAGGTCTGAGTTTATTTTTGTTTATTTATGTTTCTCTCTCACTGTCACATGTCTGTCTGTTTAGTTGATCTTTCAGTTGTTTTCATCCTGTCACATTTTCCTTTGTCTTAGTTTCCCGCCACTTGTCTGTTTCCTAGGTTACCCTCGTTAGTTAAGTTCTTTTCAGCAGTGTTTAGTTAATTATCTAATTTCTGTCTCCTATTTAAGTTCCATCTTGTTCACTCTATCTTTGTCTAGTCACTGTTATCTTAACCGTTATGGTAGAGTGTGGGTTCCTTGTTGTTCCGCGTTGTTCCTAAGAGTTTACATTAAAGTTTATGTTCTATTAAGATCGTCTGATTCTTCAGTTTGTCCCTGGGTAGCACACTGTTACATTCAATTCAGAAGCGTACAATTCTGTGCCATTTAGTAGAATTGCAGTGTGTTTTATTTAATATTTGAATACAGCGTGCCATCTAACCATGAAAGTTCAAAAGAAATTCACAAACTTACTTTTTTTTTTTTTTTACATTTAAATGTTACCACATCAAGCTATTGTTAGGTTACCTGACAAGAATCATATTTAGGGAAAAAAGACCCTCAACCATGGTCACTTTTTTGTGGTATTCAAATTTAGCATGGGCTTAGTACCAAACCGACTGCATACTGCCACTTTTCCAGCGGTTAACTGAAGTGGTTGTAAAATTGAATTCATTATTACCTATTTGCATTATTGATTTGAGGTTGAGACGTTTTACCCTTCTCTTTCATTACTTATTGTAAAAATACCAAAAATACATGACTTTCCTGTTCCACGGTCAGGATTGAGGTTTACTTCTGCCATATACTGCCCTGTGTTGATCATGGCAAAGCAAAATGCTCTTTATATGTATGTATATATATGATTTAATCATAGGTGCAGCACTAAATGAAAAGAGAGGGTTGTGTAACTAGTGTAATTTTTATTTGTTCTGGACATACATATGGAGATCTGATCAGATTGAGGAGACAAATGGCTGTTTTAGTGACACCGACAGCCTAAAACTGGGTTTGGACAGAAATAAAAAACACTGAAACTTGACTGAAAAGTGTATATATATTGTGGTATATGTAACCTTCTGATGTTATATAGGCTTAGAATGCAGTATTAAATATATTTATTGAGACAAAATAGGCAGTTTGAGGACTTAATTAGATTTTTTTCCTCACCGCGACCACAGCCACTGTTAATGCTAACAGGACATATCGTCGCTTCAAACAGACAATCTAGCCCTCAGTTCAAGTCAATAAAAATGCAAAGATATGACATGTGACTATTGAAGCCACATTTTATCTCTAAAAGATAAGATCTATTGTCTTAAACGAGTCATTTAGTACTCTCTCTCCTCTCGTTTGATGAAATCACACCATATTAAAACACTCAAAGGAAGCCACTGTCATTTGCTAACCTAATTTAGCCAACACCACACTAAACATAAACACCTCCTGTCGCTATGCAAATTGAAATGGCCTAATTGTCATCTGCCAAATTACAATAGGGTGAAATTGAAGCAGTCTGCTTTAATCTTGCATGTTCTTGTCTGTGTTTTGTACTTTCTCATGAAGGCAGTGCAGAGTTGGGGTGTGTTTCATTAATCTTGCATGATCATGCTGATACTGAAATGTAGCATTTATTAAAGAGTAAAAAAAAGCTATACCTGCAGGGCTGAATTAGTTTCCCTGTGGTGCATTCATCAGGTCAAATTCAGGGCCATGGCTACCATGGATATCGAGGGGGGGAAGCAACCCCCAATATTCACATTATATGGGGCAATATGGAGTTTTAAATTCTTAAAGGAATAGTTAATATTGTAACACACAAGCAAATGTTTTGAAATGTCTTCACACAGATTGTGTGGACCACATCTCCATGATTAAAGTAAAGCCAAATGACAAGCATTTATGGTAAACTAAAATATACTTTAATATAATTTCTATTGAAAAGTGTGTAATGTATTAAAATGTATATGCAATTACATGTTAGTAATGACGAAGTTACAATTTAGTACGTTTAAAAGATATCAAATGTAATATCAAAAACACATAGTTAAAATTATAATCAAGTACTTCTGTTGTATGTTAGTCAATACAACAAAATAATGATTTAAAATGTAGTTCAGTAGTGTGTTAAGAAATAGTCATGAAAGTGAGTTCTCTATGCACACTTAAGTGGCCTTTATTTAAATAATGGTACAGCTTTTAAGATTTGGAGTATACTACAAGTGCACATTTAATACAATTAAAGAGTTAGTTCACCCCAAAATGAAAATTATCCCATGATTTACTCCCCTCAAGCCATCCTAGGTGTACATGACATCCTTCTTTCAGACGAATACAATCAGAGTTATATTAAACATGTCCTGGCTCTTACAAGCTTTATAATGGGAGTGAATGGTACCTTGTTTTTTTCTTGTTTTTTGTTACCAGTAATCCATACAGCTAATAAAAGTAATCCATAAAATTAATCCATAAAAAAGTAATCCATACGGCTCCAGGGGGTTAATAAAGGTCTTCCGAAGCAAAGCAGTGCGTTTTTGTAAGAAAAATATTCATAGTTATACTTTATAACTTTATAAACTATAATCACTGGCTTCTGGTAACGGCCGTACGCGAGTCAAGTTCCGGCCAAAGAGTGACCTTTGACCCGACGCATGACGTATTGACGAACACGGAAGCGCAGAGGATAGAGCAAAACAAAACACCGGTCACGAATTTTTAAAGAGAAATGTCAGAGGACTTCGATATAAGAGAAGAGGGGCTTGAGTTTGTTGCCCAGCCCTATTTGTCTGAACCGTGAGAGGCACCTAAGAGCATACGCAACTCATACATCCTACTCATGCGTCGGGTCAGAGGTCACTCTTCCACCAGAACTAGACTTGTGTACAGCAATTACCAGAAGCCAGTGATTATAGTTTATAAAGTTATAAATATGGATATTTTTCTTACAAAAACACATGGCTTTTGCTTCAGAAGGCCTTTATTAACCCCCTGGAGCCGTGTGGATTACTTTTATGATGGATGTATGCATTTTTTTGGGCTTCAAAATCTCAGGTACCATTCACTCCCATTATAATGATTAGAAAAGCCAGGAAATTTTTAATATAACTCTGATTGTGTTTGGCTAAAAAGTCATATACACCTAAGAAGGCTTGAGGGTGAGTAAATTATGGGATAATTTTCATTTTTGGGTGAACTATCCCTTTAATCACACCTCTTTTTCACATGAGTGGTGGGTATTTTGTCACTTTTACAACATGACAGATGTGGTCACTATAGATTTTTTTATTTGAAAAGAGCTGCATAAATGTTCTTTAAAAAAATCCAAAATAAAAATAATAGCCTACAGGTTTGGAACATATCCGAAATTGGGCTTGATTCCTTTAAAATATTACCTTTGGTCCCAATCATAAATTTGGGCACATCCATGGTCAAATTACATCATACACATACAGAAAAAGGCATACAAATTCCATGGTGCATTGTTTCTTGAGAAATGGTTTGTGTTTGAAGACAAAAGAGGCTCTGCTTTACCTTCTAACATTACATCTCATCCAACACTCTAAAACAGTTCTTTATTGGCATCTATTGTTCCGTGAAGAACCTTTAACATCCATGGAAACTTTCCATTGCACTAAAGGTTCTTTAGTGGAAAATGGTTCTTTAGATTATTAAATTGTTTTTCAGACTAAGAGAAATTGTTCTTTTATCTAAAAGGTTCTTTGTGGAACGTAAAGTGGTTCTATAGCATCACTGCAAAAAACCCCTTTGAGAACCTTTACCTGAACAGATCATCGAGTTCAAGACTCGGCCTATGTGGGTTGAACTAGCATATTCCTTACTACAGGGACAAACGTGATCACATGAGAATATGTGTGTATTTTTACGTAAAGTGTATAGTTCTACCACACATGCATTTATTTATGCTTTCATACACATTGACAGCACTAAACCGTAAAATATTTACATATGAACTTTACAGACATACAAATTTATACATATTCCTATTATGACTAATAAAATCGTGGCATTAATGTTTTGACTCTATTGTATTCAATTGTCATATCAATGACATTTTCATTCGCATTTATTAAACTGTTTGCTCATCTACATCTAGAAATAATATCAATTTCGTTCTGTTCTGCTGTTTAGAATACGATTGTGAGAAACAGATCCAAATTCAGCCCTTTATCCAGCGATCTTCATCTCCATTCTCAACAACCGTAAACGTCAAATCCCACGCTCCATGATGAATTCAAATTCAAAAATCGAACCCTCCAGAAGCGTTACGACGTGTTTTACGGCATTGAGATCAAACGCTCATTGGTTCTCACCTGTTTCGTCACAGATTGCGACATGCCGTGTTTCAGTCAACGTACATTTGAAATTGGGAAATTCACGCCTTCATGGAGTCAACATTTTCACGGATAAATAATAACTTGTACCTCATACAAAACTATTATATACCGCCGGAGAGGACTGTGACTCCAAAACATTGTCATTTGAACGACTTTTGGTACTGCTTTTGACATTTTTGCAAAAAATAAATGATTGTGATTACACTTGTCTGTCTGTTATGTTTTTCTTCATAACTCTACATAGTTTTAAGAAATGGTTATGGGTAGGTTTAGGGGTAGGAGTAGGATTAGTGGCTCAGAATATTTTTTTTATGCTATATTGTTACTACAGTTGTCATTTTCCTTGTTTAGTTTAGTTTAGTTTAGCTTCTTATAGAGCACAATTCTACTGCCTCAGGTGTAGCCCAAAGTGCTGTACAAAGCAATCAATAAAACAAAAAAAACACAACATACAATTAATATTTAGTTCTCTCCTGGGTCAGAGTCAAACACCAAGCTATAAAAGTGCTTCTTCAAAGCTGTTTTAAAAGCAGTCAAAATGGGGACAAAGCAGTAGTTCCATAGCCTAGGACCAGCTATCGAAAAGGCACGGTCGCCTTTTCTCTTGAGACGGGATCATGGTACATGGAGCAATAATTTATCTGCCGATCTCAGATTCTTTACTGGCCAGTGTGGAATAATAAGGTCTGACAAATAAATGTGCGCGAGTCCATTTGAAATTTAACAAATGATTAATATGGCCTTGAAGTCGATCCGAAATCTGATAGGTAACCATTGAAGGGATGATTCTGTCCTGTCCTCTTATACCAGTCAATAGCCTAGCAGCGGCATTTTGAACCAGCTGCAATCGATTCACCAATGACTGAGAGCTCTAAATACACAACATTACAATAGTCCAGTCTGGATGATATAAAAGCATGGATGATCGTCTCTAGATTTCTGTATGAGAGCAAAGATTTCATTTAGCTATTAATCTTAAGTAGTAGAAACCCAGCCCCAGCTCTAACTTGTTTAGCCAAATTCAGCTCTGAGTCAAGAAATACACCCAGATCTTTTGCATATGGATGAACATTTCTAGAGAGTGACTCTAGGTAGCTAGAAATAAGTGGCGAAGAACTAAGAGGGCCAAAACAACATCAGTTTTGCTCTCATTTAAGTGAAGGAAATTCTTACCCATCCAGCCTTTTACCTCATCCAGACACTAAGCAATGTTGGAACAGGATATATCAAGTAGATGTAATGGAATGTACAATTGAGTGTCATCGGCATAACAGTGGTATGTGATCTCATATTTCCTGAAAATAGACCCCAAAGGTAACATACACAGAGAAAATAAGATAGGACTTAATATAGACCCTTGTGGGAGCCCACATGATAGAGGAACGGAGGGTGATGAATGATTACCAACCTACACATCTCTGTCCATTATGTTTTATTATTTTTAGATTCTGTATAAAAAGAGTTTGTTTAGGTTTGGAAGTATGGTTAAAGGATCTTACATTTATCTATAAAATGGAAAATGATAAATGGGAAATTATACAGATATTTTTATGATAGGAAAGATTTGTAAATATTTAACGTTTTGTAGCTGTAAAAACGTAATAATGCTATGTTTAAATGTTGCTGATATGTCCATATTTCAGCATCCAAATGTATAAAAAGTATGTTTTGTGTCTTTGAATGTTACTTATTAATACCTATGAGACCAGGCTGAAGGGACAAACACAAAGACTTATCCATGTTGCATTATTCCTCATTTTTTTAATGCTAAATGAATTTGTAAATGTAAAGCAATCTGTTTTGTTGGAAACTGGTTTTGAAGCAATCATCCAGTGCATGACTGTCATGCTTACTGAACCTGAAGTTCAATAATCTTTATTGTTCTTACTGTTCAAAGGTCGAGAAATACACCTGAAGTTGTAAACTTTCTCTGCTCTGGCAACTTTTATTCCTCCTTTTCTTCCTCCTTTCACACCTTTACTCAGTAACCCTCGCTCAGCCAGCGAAAACATTGAGTAAATATATAACATTTCTTTTCTTATCTCATCAGTCCCCATACTGTAAGACGCAACTACTGGCAATTAGCAAAAGATGAGAGCGAGATCATATCAACAATAGTTGAACAGGTCTTTGTGCTAGTCATTATCCAGGGCATGTATTATTCAAAAGATGCCAGATCCATCAACAAGCTTCCACTTGAGATGATGTGGGCGTAGAAAACGAAACAGATCCAGAGGTGGCTTCATCTCCCGAGTGAAACGGTACACGATCGTGGGCGATTACGGGTCTCCTAGGGACGGGCCTATCTTGACCCCCCTGCCTTCACATCGCCGGGAACATTACTTTGCTTCCATCACCCCGCAGTCGTGTGGCACCTCAACCCTCGGCAGATATCCCCATGCAGACTTCAAACACAGCCTGCATACTCGCATCATTTCCCTCTTATCCAGCCTGTCAAGTGCACTCAACGTTAAGGGTAAATTAATAAATAAGCCCTCCTGTTTACCCACTCACTCTTTTAGCGTGTAAATAAACATGTCTTAATCTTCTTGCTAATGAGCATTAGAGGGGGCCCGGGGTGGATTTGCTGGAGGTTCTTGCCCACGGAGCAGGAAAGGTTTGACAGAATGAAGCAAGAAAACAAATACGCCCGCATAAGCTACACTCCGCGAGGTCGTCTTATTATATGTCTGCTTCCAGCCTTCAGGATGGTTCTTGTGCTGCTGCAACCTCAACTTCTAGTGATGTTTTTCTTCCTTACCTTCTCACTCTTCTCCCTTCCTTTCTATCATTCTGTCTCTCCATGTGGGTCTTTCCTCAGATTACCATGGCCTTCCGACAACTGTTCAACTGTCCTGAAATGAAGACAGACAAGAAGAGTAAGATGAGAGAAGGATTGGGTCAGGATGGTTGGTTAGTCACCCACCCACCATCTAGTTTTAGTAGTGAGGTTGACTAGTGGGTTTTTCACCTAGGATACCAGATAATGTTCACTAATAGCACATTTACATTCAGGGCCATATTTTACCGATCTAAGCGCATGGTCTGAAGCGCATGGCGCAGAAAAAACTGCCAGCGCGCCAGGCACATGGTCCGAAAGGGTTGTATCTAGTCTCTTAATGAGACATGGGTGTGTTTTGACCGTAACGTGCAATAAACCAATCAAAGTCTCATCTCCCATTCCCTTTAAAAGCCAGTTGTGCTTGCGCCATGGCGAATTTGCTCTTTACATGGCAGAATTTGCATGCGGAAAGACTGAATGCTTCTCCAGACAGGAATCCTTTTAATTTTAATATTTGGCATGTTTGTGTGCTGCTGCACATGTGTGTGTAATAAGCAGTGTACGTGCATTGTGCACCCACCTATAGGCGCATATTACTAATGTGCCCATTAAATAACACGAAAAATTCAATGGTGCAGTTGTTTTCAGTTCCTCAGAATAGCAACACACCAACAATGCGCCTGAACACACCTCGTTTTCAGACCAGCACGCCCATGATTGAACAGATGGGCGCGAGTGCACCACAACGTGGTGCTGGATGTGAAAATGATACCTGTATAGGGCTGAAACAAGCAAAAAACACTTGCGTTGCACCTTGCGTCACACCTAGCGTCGCATTGCACTGGGTGTATGATAGGGCCCTAACATTCTAAAATCACATGCTTCCCTATATAGTAGGTGAAAAAAAGAGTATGTTAAAAGAGTGTAGTTGCATCCCAAATGACACACTATGCACTTATACACTATGTACTCATCTGTGTAGTGTATGAATTTTATATGGTTATTTTGTCATTCAACATCGGAGTCTGATGCCCCTCCCCCTCCGCAATTAAAGCTGTGACAGTTGAGTGCATGAAGTGTCCAACATTCCACACTTAGTTTTTTTCCATTAATTTAGTGTATCATCAGGGTGTTTAAAGTGCACTTTTTCTTTTTGGAATTTTTAGTGTGAACACTACTCGTACTATTTATACTTAGAAACGTCATAGAATAGTGCATAAGTACGCAAATTGGGATGCACCTTATGTCCAAATTCACAGTATTCATTAAACAGTAGGCAAAAAAGTATCTCTAACAAGATTCTGAGATTTTGAAGTGTGTTTCTGATGGACACTTTACTATTTTACCATGAGGCCATGGGAGAGGAGTTGGCAATGAAGCGACGATTACCACTGTGCAGGCTGGTGGTGGTGGTGTAATGGTGTGGGGGATGTTTTCTTGGCACACTTTAGGCCCCTTAGTGCCAATTGGGCATCGTTTAAATACCACGGCCTACCTGAGCATTGTTTCTGACCATGTCCATCCCTTTATGACCACCATGTACCCATTCTCTGATGGCTACTTACAGCAGAATAATGCACCATGTCACAAAGCTCGAATCATTTCAAATTGGTTTCTTGAACATGACAATGAGTTCACTGTACTAAAATGGCCCCCACAGTCACCAGATCTCAACCCAATAAAGCATCTTTGGGATGTGGTGGAACGGGAGCTTCGTGCCCTGGATGTGCATCCCACAAATCTCCATCAACTGCAAGATGCTATCCTATTAATATGGGCCAACATTTCTAAAGAATGCTTTCAGCACCTTGTTGAATCAATGCCACGTAGAATTAAGGCAGTTCTGAAGGCGAAAGGGGGTCAAACACAGTATTAGTATGGTGTTCCTAATAATCCTTTAGGTGAGTGTATGTATGTAGTACAGGATTTAATTCATATTACACACATTCATACTATATAGAACATACTTTTGTTAACAGGTGCAAATTAGTTATTAAAAAGTTGATGCATCCATACTCTGCAAAAACCAATATGTTCCCAATGGATAAAATCCAAGTCCCAAAATACAAAGTCATTAAATATCCTGTTTAACTCTGAAATGCATTGTATTTTGAAAAAATAAATAGGTGGATTCCAGATACATATTGAGTCCTTAAGGTGAGTACTTTGGTACTTTGGAGAGACAAAGGAAAACTTTGGTTGATAGACTGTCACTTGGAAAATTAAGGACTAAATAGTGCTAAGTAGAACTCTACCATGATCAGAACACCTAAATGTTCTTTAAGTAGAAAATTATTTAGTTACAAAAGGCATTTCCCTTCAATAATCAAGCGTTTCAAAAGTAAAGATAAGAGTCATATTTATGATTAGGGTTTCACATTACTGAATACATATTTCTTCTAATGGCTAGTGACAAGAGTCAACCTTTGAACCCAAAGTGCCGTAACCTCATACAGCATAGTCCAGATAAACAGATACTGAGTGAACTGAGAGTCGGACTTGTAAAGCAGCTGCCAAACAATATATAACATACAGAAAGTAAATTAATATACTTCATATCGATTAAAGCATCTGATTAAAGCATCTACATTTGTACCTTTAAAAGAAGGATTACTGGGTCATGGTCTATGTGTTGTGCGTTGCGTTGTGTTATGTTATTTTACGCAATAATCAGGGAATATCAAAGTCTTCATCCTTCATTAAGTCCCGTTTTCATTTCACCTGCAGGGTTCATCAAGGCTATGTAAGATATTGCAATTTGCACCCTGTCGCACAAATTGAGATTTTTAACTTTATGTCAAAAAACTGTCAATCGGCAAGCCGCGCTCCATGTTTTTTACTGATGCACGCTGTATGGTATGTAATAACCTGCTGATCTGAGGTATACAGACACAGCGAGCGAATCTATGAGAAGGATGTTGTGTCTTGTGTGCTCTCAGCGGTGGACTGATTAGCAGGGCCGGCCCCTGTTTGTCAAGGTAATGAGGTGAAGGTGAGGGGACACCCAGGGAGCGCGCTCCACCACCTCAGGGGACCAAAGAGGGGCTCCAGCCCCACCTGCAACTGATTATCTGCCAAGCCCAAAGAAAAGACGTGCTGATGAGGATGGGGGGCTGGGCGGCCCTCCCCCACCCCAGTCTCTCTATGGAGAAATGTGGGGGTCTGGGCAAAGTCAAAGAACAAACATAGCAAAACAATTCCTAAACACACCCTCGTTTCTTAAAACAAAGCTGTTAATTGACTTAGCGGTAGTCAAACAACATGCTAGCACTGTCTAAAAGTCTAGCGAGCTGCCTTAAAATATCCGGTTGAATTTAATGTCAGCTGTGGTTGCCAGAAATGTAAAAACATATACAGCAACTATGTCAGGTATTAGGATGGTACATTGATGCCTGCATTACTTATAGCTGTATATTTCATTAATTGATGAAATGTATACATATACCAAAATCTGCTTTTTACCTTCAAATGTACTGAACACCACAATAATACAGGATAAAACAGAAAACCAAATGATGAATCAGAGTTCATTGTAAGTGGCCCGTCCATAAAACATGGCCAATACTTGCATTTAAAAGGTGCACAGGGTCATTCACAAGACAAGACACCATCAGACTGATTCACACAACACTAAAATAATGGAATAAACATTAACTAAATAACAGAAATGCAACACAAACACCCTAATGTGCATTACACAAATTAGAAAAAGCTAAATTCTTTATACAATATAGTTACACAAACTATTTTTCACAGTAAATTATATGATAGCTTTTCATTGCAAAAACTACAGTGAAACTACAGTTTACATATAACGCTGTTAAATCATCACTATAAATTCATAGTTTTCATGTGACGTCACACCATTATAGGAACGCCCACTTGGAGGTCATTTTTACCAGGTTTGTAAATTTAATGCAGTAAGACAGTGATATTAAAATACCAAATTCAATATACACCTTTTTGATGTTGCATACTTTGTACAGGCAAAAAAATGAACACAGAATATTAATACAACATGAGGTTTCTCGTTAAGTGTTTTTCCCATTGAAAACCATTATAAAGAAAACGCGTTTCATTCATATTCTTGGCTCATCTACTCGCCTGTATATAGTATGCATCATCAAAAAGGTGTAAACTGAATTTAATCTTTTAACATCACTGTTATAATACATTAAGGCACTTTAAGGGTGGGTTGCACTGATAAGGATTCTTTAGCCTGGCGTCGGTTCATCTCGATCAGCCCTTTAATTTAACCAGTCTTTCTACAAGGTTAATCTGTGTTTACAATCAAGTGGTGCAACACAACTCCGTTTAAAATAAAACCCAGATCAACAAATCCTTGATTAGCGTTACACTTTGCTTAATTTAATCCTTATTGGTGCAACTCACCCTTTAGTGTTTTTCACGTTAAGCGTTTTAAAACCGTCCCGCTGTTTTTAGTGACTGAAATACTGCAGCAGGTGCTGTATATGGATCACAAGTGCCCAAAACGTGCATCTTGTTCACATATTTTTGTTTTAAGATGGAAAACTGACAGGCTTGTGCGGCAGCTCTATGGCTGTTTTGCCCTCTAGGGCTCTGCGACAGTCACGTGACGGAAAACTATGAAAAGAAAGGTAAACTTACAGTAAACCAATTACTGTAGCATCTCTTTCTGTAAAAATGTAAACAACAAAAACCTCTGTTGATTTCAGAGCTTGCTGTTAGCATATTGCTACGATAACAATGGCTGTGTCCAAAAGCCTAGGCAGCCGACTTGTTGCGTTGCTGCCCTATCAGGCAACGACTTTGGGTAACACTTTTTTTTAAGGTGACGTGATTACACGTGTACTTACTGTAATAACAGTAAATTATGCATAATTACAAGTAAAGAACCCCCAAGCCAAACCCTTACCCTAACTGTAACTGTATAGTAAGTGCATGTAGTTAATATTACTCTATTTGAGTAAGTATACTGTAATTACATCACCTTAAAACAATGTATAACCTGACTTTATGAAGGTCTGATCATGTTTTTGGAGAGGTTTCTGAGGCAGCATAACGGTTTAATGATCCACAAAAAAATAGAGCGAGCTTTGGTGAGAGCTAAGCAAATATTTAATTAGCCTACAACAATAGTAATTACATCAAAAGTGGAAAGAAATTACATTTACACACAAACTGACCATCAACCACAACTTTCAGATGCCATCTTTGTTTTTTAGCTCGCACAGGATTGTGGGATATCATAGGCAGAGAAGGATACATCTATGCTTCCTTCAGAAATCGATCAGATGACGGTATCTCAGTAGACATGATGTGACGAGCACTGGATCAGGACATGCCATGTGGCCTTCCTCTGTTCGCTGCCCGCGGATGCAGAATTTTTCAGCCAATGTGTTACACTAATAAACACTAAAAACATAGCTTACACAAATGTTGAGTCAAAATGTGTATTAAAATATTTTACAACGTGTATTTATAAGCTGCATACATATCAGTTTACCTGCAATCTTGGATACATTACATACTTTCTTTGAGCTTGTTGCAATGCATTCTGGGACACATCTTGCTGTTTTGGAATGCAAGAAAGTAACAATTCTTGTGTGAATGGCTCCTGTGTTCAGGGAATTTGGTCAAAAGAGGTCGAATGTTGCTAAGCAGGCAGCTCACTACATTTTGGATCAGAGCTGCTTACTTTCTAGGATATGGTACAGAAGAAAATTAATCTTCTCTGACGCTCTGACAGACAGCTTAATTGTCTCAATAGTATCTCCTTTTGACCTCAGGTAAATCAGGTATAAGACAAGACAGCTAGCCCTGAAGAACAATTTTCACATGCTCTCTGTCACTCAATAACAGCAAGAGCCATAAATCTGAGTTTAGCAGCAGTTCACTGTGAATCATTACCTGTCTCAGCGGCCCGCATTAATGGCTGACTCGCACTCTCTCACTAATATCTCACTCCTTCCCACTCTTTATAACCAAGACAGATTCAAGATAAATGTTTTCTCTCGTCTAAAGTGTACTAAAGCACACGGTTCTAGGCAAATACACATTCTGCTCTATTAGTCTGGCTGAAAGCCTTAATGAAATGTAAACATCCCTGATAAGATTCCTGCAGATGCAATCACACTGTGTACCCAATCAATACATACTATGCTAATGGATTACACACACAGACAGTGTTTCATTAACATGCTCAATGTCATTAGGATTACTATATTGAGAGGTGAAACAAGATTACTTAAGATGTTATTGTTAAGTGAAAATTCCAAAACCGTAATAAATTACACCTTAAAGGAATGTTGTAGGTTCAAAACAAATTGAGCAACATTGCTTCATGGTAAAATGCTGGTTACTTCAGAAAATTGTTTGGACTTGTCATTTGATTATTGCATTTACAGTAAGACACTTACAATGCAAGTAAACAGGGCAATATAATAAATGTTAAAATGAGCAATTTTTCAAAAGTAGCATGAGCCTAATATGATGGATGGATGGATGGATGGATGGATGGATGGATGGATGGATGGATGGATGGATGGATGGATGGATGGATGGATGGATGGATGGATGGATGGATGGATGGATGGATGGATGGATGGATGGAAAGACAGGATTGGACATGGATGGATGGATCCAAACAGAGGAATAGACATGGATGGACAGATAGATCGAAAGACGGGAATAGACATGGATGGACGGATAGTAGAAAGACAGGAATGGACATGGATGGATGGATGGATGGATGGATGGATGGATGGATGGATGGATGGATGGATGGATGGATGGATGGATGGATGGATGGATGGATGGAAAGACAATGGACATGGATTGATGGATGGATGGATGGGAAGGAATGGAGATAGATAGATAGATAGATAGATAGATAGATAGATAGATAGATAGATAGATAGATAGATAGATAGATAGATAGATAGATAGATAGATAGATAGATAGATAGATCACATGATCCTGATTATATATTATAAGTGTCCACTGTAATTATAACAAATTTTAAAAGAAATACTGAGAAAGTTTATGCTAATCATTTTCTGTGGCAATCAACATTTTGCCACAAACACTGTAAGCAGATCTTAAGCAGTTCTTTAGTTACATTTACTTTTAGATTTAGTTAATACAGTCCGAAAACAATTTACACTGATTGCATAAAAACTACAAAAGAAATGAATGTAGAGCTCAACGGTGCATTATTGGAATACTATTTGGGAAAGAGTCTCTTGCGTCTACAAATGAATTCCCATCTGAAGCTTCATAATCCATGCTTTAGAAATAATAATAATAAGCACACAAAGAATCTGCAGGCCTGTAATACTGCTACACAAGAAGGCGTGTTATTTTGGCTGATAGCCACCGGCCACCATTTCAGCTCTTTCTAAAGACTCATTCAATGGTGATTTGAAAATTAACTTTCGAACAGATGCACTAATTCCATTTGTACTCTGGAATGCCCGGGCACTATGTAACCCAAGCCCGGCCGGAGCTGGGATAGAGCCAGGGTAAAAGGTTACGCTCCAACTGCTGGAGACTAGAGTGTGCTCTATCTTCCTGTTAATCAATATGGCTGGGGGAATAATGGACATAATCAGTGAAAGTGATTCTACTTTTCATCTGCCCACATTTGCCACAAGCCTCAGAGGGCACACCTGTTCCTAAATCCCTACCAGTTTCCCCTAAAGAAAGGAGAAAAATAATTATCGAGATATCGGAGCTCAAAGCAAAGAAAAACAAACCGGTTTCGGGTGTGTGATGTCCCATAACGTCATCGCAGCTTTGTAATGGAAATCATTAAACAGTTGTAGCAGAGGAAACGGCTTTATACATATTACATTTAGGTAAATGTAATTACTTCTGATGGACGTATATGGGCCTTTTAAGGCATCGAACAATGGTTCAAAGAGATCACACAAAAAATCTGTTAAAAAACTCCTTCTGTAGCTATTGAACATGAATGTGTTTGAGAGGGAGTGCTTTAATCATTTGTTTTACGCTCTCTAATTTTACTATGACATTGCACTTCCTTTAAGACGGCCCGTGATAATGAGTTGGGGGAAGGGGTGGCTTGTCCGCTGCCACTGTTTAACAAACTGCTTTGCTTGTTCTTGAGTTTGCAGTAATTACATCCTCTGCAGGAGCTCCGCGCATCCACACCTCCATTAAAACATCAACTCCCCGCTCTGCCAGCGGGACAACCCCCCACCAGGCCCTATCATTCACAAATTAACCCTGATACATTACAGGGCCCAATGAGATGGACTGTTGCTGTATTTCATATTTTTATCTCTGCAGAGTTCCGTAAAATAATAGGCTGAAATAATGAGTCATTTTCTGATGAAGTTGCAGCATTCAAACAGTTGAAAATTAATATGGGTGGATAACAAGCACTGTGGAATGTTATAACCCGTCTATTTAACCCATTAATACTATGTATGTGCTTTACTCCTAAAAAGTAATTTGTCACATCACAGTTCCATTTATGAAAAAAAAAGAAAAGTTTTACTATTATTAGTTGCTTATTAGCATGCATATTAGTAGGATATTGGCTGTTTATTAGTATTTATAAAGCACATATTAATGCCTTATTCTGCATGATCATATTCTACATCCCTTAATCCTACTATCTCTCTCGCTCTCTCTCTCTCTCTCTCTCTCGATATATATATATATATATATAAAATTATAATTTTGAGCAGTCACAGAACCTGAAATATACACTTTACCTTAAGCACTGATATATATATATATATATATATATATATATATATATATATATATATATATATATATATATATATATATATATATATATATATATATATATATATATATATTTATTTTAAAATCTCAATGTCCAAAAACATTCATTTTCTATGGTATTAAAAATATAATAAATGATTGAATAATAATTGAATACTGGTTTCAAATATTTTAGAAATGATCCAATTTCACCACAGTAAAGAACATCTACAACACGTCCAAGGCTAGTAAACAAAGACATCATATAACATAAAAGCATACATTAACGATTCAATACAAATGTTAATTTGTTTGAGGTGTGATCTGCCTCCTTCGGGCATAAACTTGTATCTTTGATCTAATTTGTGTTCCCTTTCAAAAACAGCTTTCTGCAATTGTACACCTTGAGCAAACGTGATTGACATGTCTCGGGGACCCGCCCTCGCTGCTCTGTGATTGGCGAGTCGCGCATGGGGGGCGTGTCTGTCCGGCTGTCTTTTATACTCAGTGCGTCTGCTCTACAGCACTGATTTGTATGAGAAAGGCTCTCGTGAACACCACGAATGTAGAAAACGCGTTTGCACCGAGAGTTTTCTTGCTAACAGAGAAGTTTTGAATATTGCAACGCGGCTTTATTTTATTTTTTAACAAATCGCCGGAGCGGGAATAAGGAGGGGAAATACGAAACGCTTGCATTTATTCCCTCAGCCATTTTGCCTGCGCCCGTCCGAGGGCTATTTATTCTCGGTATGCAACCCAACCGCAACTCCGTGCCAAACAAGTGAAGCGGAGATGGGTCTGCTCTGCAAGATCTGAACTGAACTGTTTCCTGCGCTGCATTGCTCGTGTTGACAGGGGAAAGGATGGAGTGCTACCTGTTGGGGATTTACCTGTTTCTCGCGCTTGCCCTGCTGCCCCGGTCGAGCGGCACCACGGCCAAGGAGATCACCTGTCAGGAGATAGCCGTTCCTCTGTGCAAGGGCATCGGCTACAACTACACCTACATGCCCAACCAGTTCAACCACGACACGCAGGATGAAGCCGGCTTGGAGGTGCACCAGTTCTGGCCTCTGGTGGAGATCCAGTGCTCCCCGGATCTCAAGTTCTTCCTGTGCAGCATGTACACCCCCATATGCCTGGAGGACTATAAGAAACCCCTGCCGCCGTGCCGGAGCGTATGCGAACGAGCCAAGGCAGGCTGCGCCCCGCTCATGCGGCAGTACGGCTTCCCTTGGCCGGACCGGATGAGGTGCGATTTGCTGCCCGTGCAGGGAGCACCTGACACGCTGTGTATGGACTACAACCGAACCGACTCCACCACAGTGTCGCCGGTGCTGTCCAAACCCACCAACTACCCAAGCAAAGCCTTTAACCCACACAAAAAGAAAAGCGGGCGCGCTGGCGCTGGACCCAAAGCGACTAAACCCTGCGAGCCGGGCTGCCAGTGCCGCGCGCCGATGGTGGCGGTGAACAGCGACCGACACCCGCTGTACAACCGCGTCAAGACGGGTCAGATCCCCAACTGCGCCATGCCGTGTCACAATCCGTATTTCACCCAGGACGAGCGGACTTTCACGGCCTTCTGGATCGGACTTTGGTCGGTGTTATGCTTCATATCCACCTTCGCCACCGTCGCGACCTTTCTAATAGACATGGAGCGGTTTAAATACCCCGAGCGCCCGATTATTTTCCTTTCGGCGTGTTACATGTTTGTGTCGATCGGCTACATTGTGCGGTTGATCGCCGGGCACGAAAAAGTGGCCTGTAACCGGGAGTATGACGTGGAGCACATTCACTACGAAACCACCGGCCCCGCGCTGTGCACCGTTGTGTTTTTGTTGATTTATTTCTTCGGGATGGCCAGCTCGATATGGTGGGTCATCCTCTCGCTCACCTGGTTCCTCGCGGCTGGCATGAAGTGGGGCAACGAGGCCATCGCGGGCTACTCTCAGTACTTCCACCTGGCCGCTTGGCTCATCCCGTCCATGAAGTCCATCGCCGTGCTCGCGCTGAGCTCGGTGGACGGCGACCCGGTCGCCGGGATCTGCTATGTGGGCAACCAGAACTTGGACAACCTGCGGGGCTTCGTGCTGGCGCCGCTAGTAATCTACCTATTCATCGGCACCATGTTTCTTTTGGCTGGATTTGTGTCGCTCTTTAGGATCAGAAGCGTCATTAAGCAAGGTGGCACTAAAACTGACAAACTGGAGAAGCTGATGATCCGAATCGGGATATTCACGGTGCTCTACACCGTTCCCGCCACCATCATCGTGGCGTGTTACTTCTACGAGCAGCATAACAGACAAAGTTGGGAGATCACGCATAACTGTTCGTGTTTATTGGAGCAGGAGATCAAGAGGCCGGACTATGCCGTCTTCATGCTCAAATACTTCATGTGCCTTCTGGTGGGCATCACCTCTGGAGTTTGGACCTGGTCCGGCAAGACCCTGGAGTCCTGGAGGAGTTTCTGCACGCGCTGCTGCTGGGGCAGCAAGGGCTCCGGTGGCTCCATGTACAGTGACGTCAGCACGGGATTAACGTGGAGGTCCGGTACCGCCAGCTCAGTGTCCTGCCCCAAGCAGATGCCTTTGTCCCAGGTCTGAAACAAGAAATCCCTATTAATTGTTGGGGGGTCTCTTAGCCTTTCAGTCATTTGCATACAAATGAACTTGTTGATGGTTTCTATTAGCCGAAGAACTGGTTGAAACAATGCAGAAACAATTACGTTTCTCTAATTCCATTCTATTGATATGGACATGACATGCAATCAGTCATTCTTAAGGAGAGTTTGGGCATTACATTGTTCCTATAGTGGAGTAACACACACGTCCCCAACTTGCAGCATTTGGTCTCCTTTACCTTTACACGTTGTTGTAAGACAAGTTTTGAATTGTCTGAACAATCAAAGATGGTTTGAATAAGCCTTAATGTCTTAGTGCCCAATTATTGTTGTTATTGTTATTATATACGGGTTGTCTTTTTTTTTTATTTTTTTTATTATTGCGAAATGTATTTATACAAACTTGTAAATGGTGTATAAAAGAAGATTTATAAAATTATTGTACATTTGTATATAGTGTAGATGCCACATGCAAAGCAAATATGACGTTTATTTTGACAATAAAAACTTTTTGAGGAATCTGGACTTCTGGTAATGAGTGCTCCGCATCTCTGCGGCTCTTTGTGGTCATTCCCATTGAAGATGCTTTTGTGGAGAAACTCTTTTAGCTATCTGAGGCCTAATTAGAGACAAGGGCCTTGTGCTGGAGAATCTCTGTAATTGTTGAACCCTTCACGTGCTTGCTACTGAATTTACCAAAAGAGGGCCGGGGAATGGGGTTTAAATGCAGGAAACGGGCCCTTTTCATCTGGGGAAACTTTGATCTTTCTTTTAAAGTCTAGAATAAAGATGCCGTGTAGATAGAACCTTTAGACTGATGCGCCACGGTTTTTTATATGTCTAATTTGCGACCGTTGTCCTTTGATCGACGTTATAGAAATTTTTTGAAGCCCGGGGCCCCAGCCGTGTTTTGTTAGAGAGAACCTGTGACAGTTTAATTTTTGTTAACACTATCAAAACGTCCTTTTTGGATTTCAGCTGTGGTATTAATGGTAGTTACACTCACAGGGACAGTGAATGGAAACCTACAGGTGGTCCCTTACGTAATCCTTTTTGTGAAACGCCAGTGGAGTTTCTTAGACAAAGAATGACACAAAGTGTTGTAAAATCAAGTGAGTTTGAGTCCTGTTTTTATATAATGTAACTTGGAATGCTTTAGTTCTCTAACGGGTTGGTCTGCATACAATTAAACCACAAACAGGTTTAATCAACCTCTCGAACTCATTTCATATTCAGTGCTTATGAGAAATCATTTACTCAATTAGAATCAAATACAACGATCTATGCTCTGAAATTCTATGGCCTTCTATGAAAGTCAGTAAATGTTTCATAAGGGCCCGGTTTCACAGACAGGGCTTAGATTAAGCCAGGATTAGTTCTTAGTTCAATTAGGACATTTGAGTATATTTTATAAATGTGCCTTATAAAAAATAAAAACATTACTGGTGTGCATCTTGAGACATCTTAAGTCTTGTCTTGGTTAGAGTTGTAAAACATTTTTCCATTTGTGTGGGAACATTCCCATTTTTTGTGTTTAACATACAAAATACACATGTTGGTTGATTCATGGTACTTTAAAAAGAGAAGGTAAGAAATAATGAAAACCGGTGTAAAGTTGTCCTTCATTAAAAAAAAAAAAAAAAAAAAAAAAAAAAAAAAAAAAAAGCATGTATAGAAAGTGAAGGACAATATTTGAACCAATTATCAGAGTGCATTCATATGAATCTTCTGACAACAATACGACTTGTTTTGATGTACTGTGTCTCCACCTAGCGGCCGATGTTAAGAATTACAGAAACTTGCCAAGCTAAGTTCACCCACAAAAATGAATATACCGTCATTTACTCACCCTCGAGTTGTTCCAAACATGTATGAATTTCTTTCTTCCTTCTGCTGAACACAAAAGAAGATATTTTAAAGAATGTCGGTAATTAAACCGTTGCTGGTCCCCTACCATTGGAAACCAATGGGTCCATCAACCGTTTCGTTACATTCTTCAAAATATCCTTGTAATACCTATACCTATGTGTGTGTGTGTGTGTGTGTGTGTGTGTGTGTGTGTGTGTGTGTGTGTGTGTGTGTGTGTGTGTGTGTTTGTGACATATCAGGACACAAATGTGTATAATGACATGGGTATGATATAGGTATTACAAGGAGAGGATGACTTATGAGAACATTACCCATGTCCCCATTTTTCAAAAGGCTTATAAATCAGACAGGATGAGTTTTTTGGGGGGAGAACATAAAAATGTGCAGTGTCCTGTGATGGGTAGGTTTAGGGTCAGGGAATAGAAAATACGGTTTGTACGGTATAAAAACCATTACGCGTATGGAATGTCCCCACAATTCACAAAAACAAGTGTGTGTGTGTGTGTGTGTGTGTGTGTGTGTGTGTGTGTGTGTGTGTGTGTGTGTGTGTGTGTGTGAAGTATCCCTTTCATTTGAAAGTTGTATCGTCTTACTGCAACTACACATTATCAGATGATTTCTTAGGTTGTTTACACGCATCAGCTCCAAGCTGTAAGTATAGCTACAGATATGTAAATTTCTACACACCAGAGAGCAATACACGAACATTAAGTGCATTGTGTGTGTAAGATTTGTTTAAGAAGGTGTGGAAATGTTTATTTAAAAGGGTTATCTTTTACAGATAAACGCCGGGTTGAGGGAGGCTTTTTTTTTTAAATTAATAATTACATTAATTAAATCTTCTGTAGACCATCTATTATTCCAGTGTAAATGTGACAGAACATAAAAGTTAACTATGAGAAAGTGCTGAAAAAATAAAGTATGAATAATATTTTGGAATAGCTTTCGTCCTTCCAATCATTATTTACTTTTAATTACTGTGGCGAGCCCATCAATATTATGATAGTAAAACCATGAGACTTTCAATCTGTAGTAGAATGTGTTAATAGACAGACATAATAAATCAATCGAAAGGCAAATACTCTTGCCTACGAGAAGATATTCCTCAAGAAACCAACTGGCCATTAAAAGCCTCAGCGGTTAATCTCAGGACGCTTTACATTTTAAATTAAATATGACATATTTAATGCAAAGATTGTTATCTGACATACAAATGAAATTTCGACCCATCTAATTTAAGAAATCACATCAAAAAACCCTTACGAAAAATAACCATGGTTTTATTGGCTAATTGATTAACATTTATATAACCACAGTTTTACCACAAATACTATGGTTAGAGTAGCAAAACCATTTGTGGTTACCATGGTTTAACTACAATAACCATGGCTTTTTGGTTTTATTTGTAGTAAAACCATGGTTCATTTTCGTAAGGGAAGCCTGATCTAGTAATCGGAAACGACCGTGATTTGTCTTTACTCTAAAGCGCTGAGGAAAGCAACAGCTAACACGTGACAACACCGTCTCCTCTGAACAATAGACTTTTACAAAATCTGCACAAGTTTGGCTTTGGTGATTTATTTTGCAAAACTATCCGCACGCTGTATACAAATGGCATCTGCTCAGTTAATCTTAAATCTGGTACTTCTCCCAGATTTGAAGTCTTCAGAGGGGTTCGCCCTACCTATTTTTAATAGCCACTTAGATCCTTACATCTTATTTGCTGAATAGTAGTTTACAAGGTATCAATATAGCTGATAATTATATTCTCATAAGCCAGTGAGCTGACGACACCACTCTCTTTCAAAAATGATTCACAGATCCCTGTTGCTATTGACCATATTAAAGCATTTTCAGAAGCTTCTGGCATAACTTTGAATCTAGATAAATGTGAGCCGCTTGCCATCAAATCTTGTTCTGCCTCTTCCCTTTATAATATCCCTGTTAAATCTCAAGTCTGTTACTTAGGTATAACTATTTGTAAAGATGACAATACTAGAGGTAGGTTAAACTTTGATCCAGTAGTGGCTAAAGCTAAGAAAAAAAAAAAAAAAAAAAAAATTCCTGGCTCCAAATGGAATGCTTTTTGACTTCCTTTGGAAACACAGAAGACACTGCATCAAAAAGTCTGTCGTTAGCTGTGATGATGGGGGTCTAAACTTCTCTTCCTTAAACTATACATTTAGGATAAATTGGTTGAGGCAATTTCTGAATGATTCCGATTCCTTTTGGAATGCTATTCTCAATTATGTTTTCTCCGAAGGTGGTCTCCCCTTTTTGTTGGTATGTAATTATAATATCTCTAAACTACCAATTAAATGATCAAACTTCCACAGACAGGTGCTGTTGGCCTGGCACTTAATTTATAAACACAACTTCAGTCCCCACCGTTATTATATCTGGAATAACCAGGATATCTGTTATAAAAATAAATCTAGGCTATATTTTTCCTGTTTGGTTTAAACATAATATTATTGTAGTTTATCAGCTTGTAAATAATAATGGTCATTTGCTTTCTTATTCTGAGTTCTCTTTCTGTCACCCCACGTGACTTTGCCATAGTTATGGACCCCACTCTGTTGAGTCTTTATCCGCCGTTATTTCCTTGACTAATCCCTGTGAAACACTGACAGGGAAAATTTGCATGCAGTCCTCCTCTCGGACCAGAACGATTCGACATCTCTTTCAGAATGATATAACTGTCCCTTCTGTTATATTTTACTGGAGCAATTATCTTTATAATATTCCTGGAAGAATGTGTGGTCTTTACTCGATAAATATTTAATTAGGAATAAGGTTAAAGATGTATCCTATAAATTGGTACATCAGGTGTACACCTTTATATATATATATATATATATATATATATATATATATATATATATATATATATATATATATATATATATATATATATATATATATATATATATATACACACACACACATACATACATACGTACACATATTATATATATATATATATATATATATATATATATATATATATATATATATATATATATATATATATATATATATATATATATATATATACACATACACACACTCACCTAAAGGATTATTAGGAACACCATACTAATACTGTGTTTGACCCGTTTCACCTTCAGAACTGCCTTAATTCTACGTGGCATTGATTCAAACAGGTGCTGAAAGCATTCTTTAGAAATGTTGGCCCATATTGATAGGATAGCATCTTGCAGTTGATGGAGTTTTGTGGGATGCATATCCAGGGCACGAAGCTCCCGTTCCACCACATCCCAAAGATGCTCTATTGGGTTGAGATCTGGTGACTGTGGGGGCCATTTTTAGTACAGTGAACTCATTGTCATGTTCAAGAAACCAATTTGAAATGATTCAAGCTTTGTGACATTATCCTGCTGGAAGTAGCCATCAGAGAATGGGTACATGGTGGTCATAAAGGGATGGACATGGTCAGAAACAATGCTCAGGTAGGCCGTGGCATTTAAACAATGCCCAATTGGCACTAAGGGGCCTAAAGTGTGCCAAGAAAACATCCCCCACACCATTACACCACCACCACCAGCCTGCACAGTGGTAACAAGGCATGATGGATCCATGTTCTCATTCTGTTTACGCCAAATTCTGACTCTACCATCTGAATGTCTCAACAGAAATCGAGACTCATCAGACCAGGCAACATTTTTCCACTCTTCAACTGTCCAATTTTGGTGAGCTTGTGCAAATTGTAGCCTCTTTTTCCTATTTGTAGTGGAGATGAGTGGTACCTGGTGGGGTCTTCTGCTGTTGTAGCCCATCCGCCTCAAGGTTGTGCGTGTTGTGGCTTCACAAATGCTTTGCTGCATACCTCGGTTGTAACAAGTGGTTATTTCAGTCAAAGTTGCTCTTCTATCAGCTTGAATCAGTCGGCCCATTCTCCTCTGACCTCTAGCATCAACAAGGCATTTTTAAGCCCCACAGGACTGCCGCATACTGGATGTTTTTCCCTTTTCACACCATTCTTTGTAAACCCTAGAAATGGTTGTCAAGATTCAAGATTCAAGAGTTTTATTTGTCACATACACAGTTATATACAGAATATACAACCGGCAGTGAAATGTAAACAGGTCCGCTCCATGGACAGTGCAAATTCACAGTTAAAAACACAAGGAAGAAATTATAATAGAAATAGGATATAAAAAATATATATATATATATATATATATATATATATATATATATATATATATATATATATATATATATATATATATATGTCTATATCTGTAGAATTATAAATAATCAAGTCAAGAGAAAAAAAGGTAACAAATAAGGATAAAGTGGAATAAAATAATTGAAGTAGACTTTGCAGTGAGTAAACTGTAGACTTATAAATATGTGGTTAACAAATGTATAAAGAGTATAATGTGCAAACAGGTTTATGACAGGTTGTTACACAGTAACAACGAGAACAGAAAGTGCAGTGCAATGTCAGTGTATCGATGTTTATCCTGACGTGAAGTCACGTGATGTTAAGTGACTGAGTTCAGGAGTCTGATGGCCTGGGGAAGAAGCTCCTCCTGAGTCTCTCAGTTTTGGCCATCAGGCTTGGAAGCGCTTACCAGATGGTAGCAGCGTGAAATGAGGGTTTGCAGGGTGATTAGAGTCCTTGATGATCTTGGTAGCTCTACCTTTGCAGCGTTTGGTGTAGACGTCCTGCAGAGACGGGAGAGCTGACCCTGAGATACGCTCGGATAAGCGCACGACTCTTTGCAGGGCTTTGCGGTCATGACTGGTGCTGTTCCCATACCACGCTGTGATGCACTGAGTTAAAACACTTTCTAATCGCCCCTAAATAGAAAGTTTTCAGGATAGCTGGTGAAAGCCTGAATTTCCTCAGCTGGCGCAGGTGGTACAGTCTTTGCCTGGCTTTTTCACCTGTGTCTGAATGTGAGCAGTCCAGGTCAGGTCCTCGGAGATGTTTACTCCCAGGTACTTGAAGCTGCTCACTCTCTCTACTGGTGACCCGCTGATCATGAGGGGGAGTATGTCCGTTGCTGTCTCTTCCTGAAGTCCACAATCATTTCTTTGGTCTTGCCAACATTCAGAGAGAGACAGTTGTCCTGGCACCATGCTGTTAGATGCTCCACCTCGTCCAAGTATGCCGTCTCATTGTTGTTGGAAATGAGGCCCAGGACAACAGTATCATCAGCAAATTTGATGATAGAGGTGGAGCTGTGTGTGGACAAACAGTCATGCGTGTAGAGAGAGTAGAGCAGGGGGCTCAGGACACAGCCCTGTGGAGCTCCCACACTCAGGGTGATGGAGGTGGAGGTGGACTGGCCTATTCTCACCACCTGAGGCCTGCCAGTGAGGAAGTCCTCAATCCAGTGGCAGAGAGAAGGATTCAGGCCGAGATCCAGGAGTTTGGAGGTTAGCTTGGTGGGAACTATGGTGTTAAAGGCTGAGCTATAGTCAATAAATAGCAGTCTTACGTAGTTCCCACTTTTGCTGTCGATGTGAGTGAGGGAGGAGTGGAGGACATGAGAGATGGCATCTTCAGTCGATCTATTGGGACGATAGGCAAACTGAAGAGGGTCCAAAGTGTCAGGAATGAAGGCGCAAATGGTGTCAGGAATGAAGGCGCAAATGGGGTTGTGCGTGAAAATCCCAGTAACTGAGCAGATTGTGAAATACTCAGACCGGCCCGTCTGGCACCAACAACCATGCCACGCTCAAAATTGCTTAAATCACCTTTCTTTCCCATTCTGACATTCAGTCTGGAGTTCAGGAGATTGCATTAATGAGAAATTGAACAGGTGTCCCTAATAATCCTTTAGGTGAGTGTATATATATATATATATATATATATATATATATATATATATATATATATATATATATATATATATATAAAAATAAAAAAAACAAAACAAAACAATAATTGACTGAATAATGAGTCTGAGATACTTTAATAGCGATTTAATTGAAAAGACACATGGAAGAGTTAAAACAATATTTAGCCCAGCCTTACCAAGCAAAGACAACTTCCTGGCCGCTAGATCAGTGTTTCTCAACCACGATCCTGGAGGTACACCAACACTGCACATTTTGCATGTCTCCTTTATCTGCCACACCCATTTCAGGTCTTTGAGTCTCCACGAATAAGATGATCATTTGAATCAGGCTTGTTTGATTAGGGACACATGCAAAATGTGCAGTGCTGGTGTGCCTCCAGGATCGTGGTTGAGAAACACTGCGCTAGATAGCGCCAATTTCAGACACCTGCGACCAATCATTGCTACTTAAAGGGATAGTTCACTAAATAAATAAATCAATTTTGTCATTATTTACTCACCCTTCTCTTCTTTTTCTGCTGAACACAAAAGAAAATATTTAGAAGAATATGGGGAACTAAACAGTTAATGGACTCCATTTACTTCCACAGTAAGTCAATGGGGTCCATCAACTGTTTGGTTACTGACATTCTTCAGAATATCTTCTTTTGTGTTCAACAGAAC
The DNA here is from genome assembly GCA_018749465.1 of Paracanthobrama guichenoti. Classification (NCBI taxonomy): domain Eukaryota; kingdom Metazoa; phylum Chordata; class Actinopteri; order Cypriniformes; family Gobionidae; genus Paracanthobrama; species Paracanthobrama guichenoti. Next base: position 8,713,104 of record CM031966.1, on the reverse strand, counting down.
AAAGAAATTCATACAGGTTTGGAACAACTTTAAGGGTGAGTAAATTATGACAATTTTCATTTTTGGATGAACTATCCCAAAATGAAGCCAGAGTGCATTATCAAGTCCTGCCAGCAGAGGGCGTTGAGTCTCTGTGAGAGCAGTAACAGTGGAAGCTGCACATGGGTGACAGGCAAGTTCCTTGGTTTAATCAAACCATTTTAGGACAAGATTTCACCTTGAATACATCATATCAAGAACAAACTCCAAAAAGAAAAACCTTGAGCAATAAAATGCATTAATGCAATGACAATATGAGGGCCACAAAAATGCAGAGAATTGGCAAATTGCAAACAAAAAGCAGTTTTCAAAAAGCCTCAAGGATGTGAGTTTACATGCATGACAAATCACAGAATCGTTGTAGTCCTTATAAACACCTTTAGCTTTCCTTGTTGGTAATGTAATGCAATAAAATGCTGTAAAAGGTAAATATTGTATCATGTTACAATATAGTTTTAGTAGCCTATTACAATAGGCCTTATACATTTGATTTATTCCCTGAGTCTCCTGAAGAAACACAATATGTACGTTCATAGCCGTCCATAACGCCTAGCAGCATCAGTGATGTATAAGGACACATCACAAATAGGCAAACCTAGAGGTCTCTGGTGTGTTTAATAAGACACATGACTAACATTGTGAGGACAGATAGGTGACTGTCCAAAGCAAACATGTCCAATCGTTTGCATGTTGTGGCTAGCTTCTGAGAGTCTGAAATGCGCACATTGTCTTGCTCTCGTGTTACACCAGATTATGGAGCTCTATTTTAAGTGTTTGTTATAAACTCCAAACCACAGTCCAGAGGGTCCTTGAAATAGTGTTGCAAGCTACCTCCATAAATACAAAAGCAGTCTGGGCAGTAATTGTTTTATGATGGGGTGCTGCTGATTGAGACTTGACAGTCCCTGAGATTTTGCAGACTAGAGGATTTTGGAGGTGAAGCAGGTAGCACCTTCGTACCCTCAGGGTTGTTCTTGTTTGGTGGCCACCCCAGTCGAAGCAGAAAGTATGTCAGTCTTTGCTTTTCTTGGGTGGTTGCAACTGGCCTGTTTTTAGAATGGCCTTCGGTGTCCCCTGATTGTAGCAAGGTCAGGGCCCGTCTGGTTGGTGAAAGAAAAAGCCAACACAAACACAGGTGGATGCGGATGGGCGTAGTTGATCCGAGGGTTGGCATGTATCCATGATGTTGACATCTTCTAATAATACCTCGCATTTCACCGTGCTTCTACAATCAATCTATTCTAGTCAAGTTCCAAACTTTTCTTTGCAACTTACACACATTTGAAATGTCACTTCAGAACTTACAATGTATGAGAATAGTAGGGATGTGCACAACAAATTTCATAACCATTTAAACAGAAATTTTGGAACTGACTAGTCTAGCCCCACCTCCCGGAGACAGTCTATATGCGATCCACTTGGAAGACCACTTAAACTAAGAAGTCAAATGCCACTAAAAATAGGTCAGATACGTGCAACATGCTTGCCTTGCATTATGATCATTGTATTATCCATAAATATCCGTTGCCTTTGGCTTTTGGCTTGCTCAGTTGGGGACACCTAAATTTCATCTATATTACCGATCTGCCCGCATTGATGCTATATGATACTGGAAATTAGCTGGATAACATCACCGTTTCACCAGAACGGCTGTACAAATTCTGATTTGACTTGATTTATAACTGGAGTGTTCACTTAAGCAATGTTAGCCATTATAGACATATTTATTCACATCAACTGAGTCAATAAGCAGTACAGGACCAATAAGTTCAAAACGAATAGTGTATTATAAAGGAATTTCCTCAAGTAAAAGTTAGTTCACATAAGTCATATGTAAGGTATTGTTGTTCGTTACCACGGCAACTACTACTTGCGAGTCCAGGTTTTATACAGTCAAAGTCCCTTTAAGACAAGTCATTCACTCTGCGGCCATCTTTGAAACACCTCTCGGGCATGCAAGTGCAGCTTATGATTATGATTACGAGCTTACGCCAAGCTTATGATTAAATTTCAGATTTTAAAAACACCACTGAAATCTGTCAACATCTGTCTCATAAATTTGTTTTCTAAACGCTCAAATCATGACAAAAATTTTTTTTTTTCAATTTTGCATTTTTCAGCCTGGACAAAGCTAATGCGCATGCACAATCCTAAACGCGCGTCTCAGAACAGTGCCTGTTTCTATAGCAACCGGAGCATCTAACGATCAACGATTGATCAACGACAATCAACGATTGGCTCTTTCATTTAGAAGGTGGGGCTTATTCGCCATATTGGACGTTGCACTTTCTCCCATTCAAAAGTAATCGGAGTGCACAGTCTTCCCATATATTAAGTCTTTGATACAGTTTATGGTTTGAACGCACGTCTCATGTATGAAAAGTATCTGTACACATGACGGGCAGCAAATTCTCAAGAAAAGCTTGCCGTGTACTGACAACTATACTTTAATTCACTGTATTTTCTTATCGTTAGGATGTTGATATAACAACTGTTCAAGTGTAAAGTAAGTTTCATTCATAATATTTCTCCTTTAATCCGATATACAATTTCATACCATATTGTCCCTCATAACCGGTAGCATGACAAGCCTAAGCAAGCTTAATTGTTATACTAGTTTGATATAAAGCAGAACAATAAATTAAATAAATGTGCAACAACGACGAAAAATTGTAAACGACTAGTATTTTCCAAGTCGACTACCAGCAGCACTATTGCTTAATCGACTAGTTGGCTAGTCTCACACATCCCTAGAGGATACAAGCTAAAAATGGCAGCAGCCAAATTCATATGGATAGTCTTGTGGAGTAACAGTCAAACCCACTCTGACCTCTTCTCTTCACCATCTCCACTGCAAGTTGGTATGTCTTCACCCGTGGTCATTTCTACCAGAGTATATTGTCCTACTCTTCTGGTACACACCGCTGTTGCTCCTGAGACATCTATTGCACCTTGAGCAGCTAGTTTGTCCCTTCGTGGAGGTGGCGGAGGTTTGAGACGACCGCGTTTGCTAACTCGGATGGATCTAGGAGTTCCCAAAGGCTCAGTGGGGCACAGTGCCACTTCACTGCCCTCTCTTACCATCCCCTCTTCTTGGGTGGGTTGGTAGCTGCTGTTATCATCATTGTTGTTGGACCCAGACATTCCAGAAATTGTAGACATTCCTCCAAGAGGTAAGGGTGGTGGAGGGTCGTCATCCAAAAGCACAGAAGCAGCTTCATCGCCACTCGAGTTTCTGGTCCCTCTCTTGCGGAACACTCCCGATCCCTTCACGTCTTGAGTTGCCGGGATGCCAACATCCGTACCTTGATTCCCGTTCCCTGACAGGTAGTACTGCTCCTCTGAGTACATCTTCTCCACCAGCATTTTTCTTTTGCTTTTTTGCCTCACAGAGCGCATGATGGCGCAGATTAAGTCGCACATGTTTAGCATCAAGGACAAAGCGGCTGCCCCCAACATGAAGTTCAGCATGATGGTTTTCTCAGTGGGTCTAGAGATGTAGCAGTCCACCATGGTTGTGCACGGTGTCTGCTGACACATGAAGCGTCTGGGGATGTGGAAGCCAAACAAGTAATAATGGGCAGCTCCAAATCCAGCTTCTACAAGTATCCGAAGCAACAGATGCAAGATATAGGCTCCTGTGAAGTTTTGCACCCGCCCCTTCTCAGCCTTCACGACGGTCTTACAAAGCGATGCTTTCCTGAATGATTCTCGATGGATCTTATAGATGGAGTCTGCTTTTATGGACTCAGATGTTCCGCCATCAACAGATATGCCAGAACTCACTTTGTGGATCACATAGACGACAAACATCATGTAGGGAAGGCACAGGGTGGTGAGCTGCACCAGCCAGAATCGGAAAAGGGAGAGAGGGGCAAACATGTCGTAGCACACATTGGCACAACCGGGCTGAATGGTGTTACACACAAATCGCTCCTGCTCATCCTGGTAGAGGGGATAACCAGCAAACAGCAAGACTGGGATCCTTAGGAATACCACCAAGATGAACCATGCTTTCCCTAAGGAAAGAAAGAGAGCATACAGATCTTATTCAGAAATAAACTATAATGTACCTTTTCAAATTGGTCTGAAATTGACTTAATGTTGTTAAATTGATCAAATAAGCTATCCAGGTATTCTTTTGACAAATGAAACTTCAGTATTTTTTAATGACATTATATAAGATATGCCTCAATTGTTTTAGAGCATATGTAGCAGAACACTGGAAGGATCATATCAATTTTGTGACCTAAAGACTTTTTGCAATATTACTTCACCACTTTACAGACATTTTAGAGACTATTTATACAAGTAAATCATCTTGGGTTGTACTTTATTTTACAGTACACACACTTACATGTACTTGCAGTGTACTTCTGGTGATATACTGGTGATATAAGGTAACTACGTGGGTTAAGGTTAGGTTTAGGGTTAGTTATTACCCAGTTATTGTAATAACTATAATAAGTACATAGTATGTACATGGGGACAGAGCTGGGTAGATTACTTACAAATTGTAATCGGTTACTGATTAAAAATTACATGAAAAAAATTGAAGTTAGTAATGTAATCCATTACATTACATATTTAAGGTAATATAATCTGACTACTTTTGGATTACTTTTGACCTTGCTTCTCACATTGATTTGAGTAGAATAATCTTATACCATAATGATATAAAAAAACAAAGAGAAAGAAAATATATTCCATTCTTTGTTATCAACAACATGAAGTGCATTAAATATTACATTACGTCAGGGACTGGGGAATGGGGTTTGTGAGTTTAATGAAAAGCTATTAATTAAATCATAAAATGTTTAATTAAATAAGCAATTTAAAAATTAAAATAAAACTACTAAACACTAAACATTACTAAACATTTTTTATTATTTATTATTATTTTTATTGACTTCATTTTATTATTGACTTAACTTACAAATGAAAATCTCAGGGGATACTTCAAGTAAATATATTAAAGGTAGTTGATTGCCCCTTTTACAAGATGTAAATTAAGTCTCTGATGTCCCCAGAGTGTGTAAGTGAAGTTTTAGCTCAAAATACCCCACAGATCATTTTTTATAGCATTGTCACGTGCCGCTTTTGTGTGTCCCTTTAAATGCAAATGAGCTGCTGCTCATGGGGCGGAGCTTCAAGAACTCCAGTTAGCAGCTCTGATTACCTTATGCAGACAAGACAATGAAACTGTTCAGCTTTGTATGTTCAAACCAGAGTTGGACAATGATGGAGAGACTCAAGAAGAAGTGACAACATGTGGAATGCAGCAGGACGTTTCTGAATGGTTAGTTGATGAATTTATGTAGCTTGTGTGGAGTTAACTATCTTCAAGTCATTTATTAGCATATTCTGTCATGATAATCTATAAATTCTCAACATGACCTCACCCCCTTTGTTGAATGTTTGTGATGTCACTAACCCAGGATAAAGCTTGTCTAGTCCCTACCAGCCGTTTGCTGTAGTCCTTAAAAACAATTTTTTTAAAAGAAAATAACTTTGAGTGTCATAACTTTGCAGATATTGTTTATGCTCAAACAGCAACATTACACACTAACTAAAGTTTAAAAAGTGAAATCATAATCAACCACCCCTTTAAGTCAAAGAAATTTCAGCAGAGAGAATCCCTGCATTGCATGTAAATATGAAATGATGTGAATTTACATTTTAATTTGTAGTTTGAAAGACAAATGCATGGTTAAATAACTCCCTGAAATTGAGTGATAATTCAATAATAATTAATGTGTTAATCAGGAGTTAATTAGATATGCAATGTTGAGAAAACACTTGTTAAAAGTTAAATTAGTTCTTTAAATGCAGTGAACACATGTGAAAGTCACATGACCAGTGGCTGCTGGTCCGTGTGTCCAATTCCACAAACCTGCAAGAACTTATGAACATAATATAAGCAGTAGGCTTTTTTAGCAAGGAAATTTTAAAATATAAAAAAGTAGTAGTAGGGAGAATCAATGATTTATATTTGACTGTCATTGTGAGAATAACATGCAATCAAAAAAAAAAAAAAAAAAAAAACTGTAGTCTGAATATGAGCATTTTAAAACATAATATAATCTTAATTTTGGAATCTGATTACGTAATTCAAATGACATGTAATCAGTTACTATACCCAGCTCTGAATGGAGAACAGGACTGTAAAATAAAGCGCTACCTCATCTTGAATTATAATTTTGCATTATGCATTAACTGTCAAAACTCTGTAAATACTTAATCATACAATGGGCCAAAGTATTTGGACAGTTCAGAATGAATAAATATCATTGCGTGATATACTAAATAAATAAATAAACGTGCATGTGAAATTAAGGAACTGGTGTCGAGGTGATTTTTATTGGATGAAGTCAGGTGTAGTTTATCACATTTATTACCAACATCTACTAACGTTTGACAACCAGCAGGTGTACAAATATCTTCATTTTCAACAGTGTGTATGCTGTTTTATCATTTAAAATCAAACAAACGTACGTCCATGTAAAATTAATGTTTTTTTTTTTAAATCAAATACAATAACATTCAGACATATAGGTGGTTTAAGTGCACAAATACTTTCTGTAGCCACTGTATAAATGTGTTTTAAAACAGTTAAAGCGTACACATACCTGTGAGAGTGATGCTGTGGTTCAGTGTTATGAAGATCACGCCTGATGAAGAAGGTTTAGCCATGCCAGCAGATTTAGGACTCCAAACCCCGAGAGTAAAGCACAGAATATCTCACTGGTCAAAACACAGCCTACTTGATTCCACACAAGAGTTTTACAGACTGTATTAAACTCAGTCCAAGCGGGCATCAAAAATAAACCCCATTTACAAGCACTCAAAAACCTAATCAGGTCCTATATACCAGGTCAGGTGTAATCGCAACGGCAAGACTCGCAAGTAACCACCAACTTTGCTTCCAGTCTTACCTCTTCCTCTGTCCTGACAACAACTGTTCTCAGACAACAGAAGACGAGAGATGTGAGCTCCATTGTGGGGCTATTCTTACCCACCAAAGGCATGTCGGCACGCAGGCCTTGCTGTGATATTTGGGCTCTGTTTGCCCTTACAGGAGAATAACCAGCTGGATCAGGCATCAAATTCTCATGTATGACGGAAAGCATTTCAATGACAGTTCATAGAGGTCATGTCTAAGGTATCAGGTGGCAGAATCCTTGGGAAAGACTTTTGGTGCTGACATGAATTTCATTATGGTGCATTTATTTTATATAAAGATATGAAAGACATTTACATAACTGAGTTTTTTGTTGGTTGTTGAGATCACGTGGCAAATGTAATGGTTTTACTTTATTTTGATGGTCCCTTTAACAGATTGAACGTCCACACGGAGATGCGTTTAGCTGTATACGTAAAAATTTTGTACCGTATCAGCGTTTCGTCCACACGGATCCGGTGTTTTGGGAGCATGAAACCGGTATTTTTTGAAAACGGATCCCAGAGTGGATAAATCTGAAACCGACACCTTTGCTTTTTTGTGTGCACAGCCAATCCGTATATTTTGTGAAACGGTGATGGCATCACACCACATCCCGCACGGTAAAGACTAGAAGGCGATACAACCACGGGCACTGGGCATGCGCACATCAATATTGCATCATTTAATTACTGTATTTGCATTATTGTAAGGGTAGGTTTAGGGTAGGTGTAGGCGTTAATGAAACACAATCTGGTAAGTAGCAAATGTATTTCTTGTTATTGTATCATGAGATTTTACCTCACATCCTACCATTGCTGTACCCCTTCTAGCCATAACTCTTCTTCTCTGTTTTTAGTGTATCTCTGTGGCAGAATTACAGCGCCACACACTGGCCTGGCATGTATTCTACATTGTTTTGAGTCGGTTTCAGCAGTTTGGTGTGTACACAGATATTTCTTGAGACGAGGGAAAAAAAGATTGGATAGGGAAAGGTCTGGCTTCGTGTGGATGTGGCCTAGCTCTCATTAGAGTATTAGTAGACTGGTAGGTTTAGGGTTAGAATAGTTGACATGTACTTGCAAAGTTACTTATAGTCAGTAGAATGTCTGTTGGGGGACCATCACAATAAAGAGTTAGCAGATATTAAGCAGACAGTCTACAAATACTCTATTGAGAGTTAGTTGAAATATAGTTGCATATAAGTTACTTATAGTCAACAGAAGGTTCGAAAGGGACCATGAAAATAAAGAAAATAAACTTTTGATCTGAAAGCTATACGGTCCCTTTTGTTTGGTGTCTGTTAGCTATACGCTAGGTTGTTATTATTACGTTATTAAAAAGAATCCCCTCTTTAGCTCTGTCCTTGAGGTATTTGACATGACTGGATGCCATGGGATCAGAGTAGATCATGATGGAATCTCTAGAAGCTTTTAGCCCCAACTAAATGACCTCTGAATGAGGGACATCTGGACAGAGCTTTTGAAGGACTTGCGTTCTAATGAATGTAGACTTATGGGTACACGAATTATATATTGGCAGCTGCTAGTGAACACTTACTGTAAAACCTTTTTGATATATTGAGGGAAGTTGTAGTGGAGGCTGTTTTGCATCCGACTTTCTTGGGTTCTGCTTAAGTATTATTATTAATCTGTCTTGGGAAATCAAGTAGGGAGATTATTTCTTTTTTTGGAATGTGTTTTTGAGATTAATTACACTAGGAGTACAGCAAATTGCATCCTGTTTTTAAAAGCGAGTAGGCGAACAACAGCTTAAGTTTATGCCTGCATGGAAAGGACTATGCAAATCATACAACATTTGCAAGTCTAACCAAATTTGTTCTTTTCAACACACAAATACATTCCCCACATTTGTTATGACTGACAATTCAGAACAGATGATATGTCCCAGATGACTGTTAATAGAGTCTTAAATATTTAAATAATTTCTTCTTTCTTGCTTCTATATCTGTTTAATTGGATTATCTGCCCAGCTCTTCTAGATAAAGGACAATTTTTAGCCAACTATCAATGGTGTAGTTCACCAGGGACACATTTAGAGGCGCAAAGCCAAAGACTTAGGATGAAAAATGCATAGACCATATGCTAAGTTCAGAATGACATGCCAGTATAGCTAATGCATTATTTTTGGACATGCACTATATTGCCAAATATATTGGGACACAAAGTGGTAGGCTGTGTAAAATCACGCGGTCAGCGCATACTGAGGCGCACAGTGGGCATAAGTCGCCAACTTTCTGCAGAGTCAATAGCTAGAGATCTCCAAACTTCGTGTGGCCTTCAGATTAGCTCAAGAACAGTGTGTAGAGAGCTTCATGCAATGGGTTTCCATGGCCGAGCAGCTTATCCAAGCCTTACATCACCAAGTGCAATGCAAAGCATGGGATGCAGTGGTGTAAAGCACGCCGCCACTGGACTCTAGAGCAGTGGTGATGTGTTCTCTGGAGTGCCAAATCACGCTTCTCTGTCTGGCAATCCGATGGACAAGTCTGGGTTTGGCGGTTGCCAGGAGAACGGTACTTGCCTGACTGCATTGTGTCAAGTGTGTGCAGTTTGGTGGAGGAGGGATTATGGTGTGGGTTGTTTTTCTGGGGTTGGGCTTGGCCCCTTAGTTCCAGTAAAAGGAACTCTTAATGCTTCAGCATACCAAGACATTTTGGACAATTTCATGCTCCCAACTTTGTGGGAACAGTTTGGGGATGGCCCCTTCCTGTTCCAACATGACTGCACACCAGTGCACAAAGCATCGGTCCATAAAGACATGGATGAGCGAGTTTGGTGTGGAGGAACTTGACTGCCCTGCACAGAGTCCTGACCTCAACCCGATAGAACACCTTTGGGATGAATTAGAGCGGAGACGGCGAGCCAGGCCTTCTCGTCTAACATCAGTGCCTGACCTCACAAACGCGCTTCTAGAAGAATGGTCAAAAATTCCCATAAAAACACTCCTTAACCTTGTGGAAAGCCTTCCCAGAAGAGTTGAAGCTGTTATAGCTGCAAAGGGTGGGACAACTCCATATTAAACCCTACGGATTAAGAATGGGATGTCATTAAATTTCATGTGCATGTAAAGGCAGCCGTCCCAAAACTTTTGGCAATATAATGCATGTCATTTAACTGTTTATTTCATATAATTAGGTTAAATGCAAGTTATGACTGTATTTGACTGGTTTCTAGGGAAATTACATCAAATAGCCTTTATAGCTCCAACATTTAACTTCTTAAAGCTCTCTTAAAGACGCAATATGATGCTTTTTATTTTTCCTTTTCAGATCTATTTGTACATGCATAAGATTGGCAGAGTTACAAAGCTCATAGTGTCCCACAAAAGAGATTAATTTTAACAGTGAACACTGATCCAGACCTGCCTAAAACACCTCAATCGAAGCTCAGATATTACTTCTGCAAACGTCTACGTCACAGTGTGAAATATTAGCACAATGGCCACCTAAAGGCATACGCAAAAAAGAAGACATGGTTTCAGTGAGCCTTTCAAAAACGGATGGAATGAGGAATTGCAAAGTTGGTTCTGATCGATTGCATTTTCAGAATCTGACAAGGGACAAAACTGATACAGTAAAACTGATGACATTATTAACTGTGTGTGTTTACAATTGCTTTTGCAATCTTGGAAGCTGAAGCTCGTGATTATGGTAAGGAACATTACATTTCCAACGAACTTTTGTTAGATTAACATTAACGAGAAAGACAAGTATTTTAGGCTGCTGCTAATATACTGACACATCTCCGTTTTCACAGAGCTGTTTACTTTCCATAAGCCATAACCGACTGTATTAACGTGAGCTCACATTTTTTTCATAACTTACTGCACATGATAACTTAGTCTTTTTGAAGAGTCCCGTTATATGTACGCACTCTTCTTTGACATCTTCACGTCTGATCTCCTCCTCAGTGCTCTATAATATCCTACCTTCACTAACTGCAAGATAATCGAATTGTGATTGGATTTCCCCAAAATATACTATGACTAGATTGGCTACCTTTGATTAGGCTATTCTCGCGTGACAGAGGATTTTTATTTTTACATGATCACCTAGCAAAGACAATTTAGGAAAGATTAAATACAGGATTTTTTCAGAAGTCGGGACACTGAAAATAGAGCTGAAATATGGGACTTTCCCAGGGAAAACGGGACCTAGCTTGAGGTGTTTGACTAATTACAACGCACTGGGTCAGCTGACCTATTAGAGCGCTCTGGACTTTTCAGAAGGAGGCGTCTTTGTAGTAATCAGATTGTTTCAGACAGACTGGAAATAGAGGTGCTGCAATAATGTTCAGTATTTGGAAAATAATGTTTTTTAACATGTTTAAACAAAAGTTTTTAAAAGACATGCATTCTCAACACCTGAATGTGTGTTTATCCAGATGGGATTCAGAATGATGATCAAAACACAGAGGAGTAGATCGAGTCCACCAACACCCCCAAAGATTCACAGTCGTTTCCTCTTCATGTGTTCGACATTTCATTCGGTAACATTAGGCAGTTTTGATTTAGATGCGATTTAACGACCGTGTTAGCTTACATCTGCGTAAGCAATGCTTATATCACTTGTTTCTGCTTCTTCTTCATTTCTTTTGATCTGCAATGGGGGTTATGCGCAACAAACATCCATATTCTGTAAAACAGAATCACATCGCGTCTGGTTGAGGTCTTTATATGTGCTTCCTTAAATAAAGAGCCATTTTACTAAAGATGCCTTCAAAGAAATGAGCAAAGATGAGCATAACCGATGTCCATCACATGCAGCTTGAGATCTAAAAGTTTTTTATTTCTTCTCCTCACTAACATTCAAATATTTAAAACGAAATAAAGCGGCAACAATAAAAAGAACTAGCTATGTTAGCGGAGTTCATAGATCTCGCCATCAGTTTGTACTGCTGTTAACACTTTCTAGAAGCGGATGCAATGAGACCTGTTTTCCTGTTTGTGTGACCTTTGGCATAAAGCCTATAGCGCCCCTTACTGTATAACAGTGAAAACATGGATTGCTGGAAAATTATAAAGAGTTAAAATTAAAAAGAGTTAAAATGGCATCATATGGCCACTTTAATTTTACTTATGAGGTGACTAGTTGTCCAAAAATACAAATATTTGTTTACTCTAGCAGCGGTTTCTAGTTGAAACCAGTCTGAAAATTAAGGTGAATTCTGTCCTCTAAACCAGTGGTTCTCAACCCTGTCCTGGTAACTGGTAACCCCCCACCACTGCACATTTTGCATGTTTCCCTCATCAGACACACCTGATCCAACTCATCAACTCATTAGTAGATACTGCAAGACCTGGGCTGAATCTGAAATCGCCCCCTACACCCTCAAATAGGGCATTATTTGAGGGGACAGTCATTTGTAGTGGTGTCTGAAACCATAGTGGACATTATTGAGTGCACTTATTCAATCCCACAATGCACCACAATAACGAGAGTACAGCCGATGTACACAGCAGCTGTCCGAATTCACTTACTCGTTTTCATTCATGCCTTCAACTGAAGTGTATTAGTGGACTAACATAGGGAATAGTGAATGAGGGTTTAGGAGGCGATTTCGGATTCAGCCCTGAGTGTGCGTGTCTGATGAGGAAGACATACAAAATATGCAGTGGTGGGGACAGGGTTGAGAACCACCACTCTAAACTACAATAAAAACAGGCTATTATTTTGCACCAAATGTCGTCACTTTTTTTTGTCCTTCGGCAATGTGGAAATGTTTAATGACTTTTTAGCCAAGATTTTATGGTTTGTGTTAATGCAGAAATGGACATTTAAAAGGCACAATATGTACGATTTTTAGATTAAAATATCCAAAAACCACAATTTACTTATTAGCAATTGCTCCAGCGGCCTCGTTCCGCTCCCACGGCTCTCAGCCCCACCCAGCTTCATACTACAGAAACGTTAATGAATCTGTAATACGTTAGCTCATCCATGAATATGATTTTCTGCCCGAGTCCCATCGGATTCTTTTCCACCAGCCATAGAGTGAACGCACGCACTGCTGCTTACAACGCCGGTCTCCATTCAGGGAATATGAATGAATACAGATCGTCCTGCTATGCTCTCAGACGAGCAGTTAAAGCCGCAAAACTCCGTTATAAAGACCGAGTGGAGTCTCATTTCCAACTCAACGACTCGCGGCGCATGTGGCAAGGTCTGAGGTCCATCTGCTCCTTTGGATCTAAATCCTCTGCAGAGGTGAACGCTGATCCGTTGCTCGTGAACGAGTTAAACTCTTTCTATGCTCGCTTTGACTGTAACCGCGGCAACGCGACTCCGCCAAGTGGCGCGTTAGAGGAAATTACTCAGAGCAGCAACAATCACGTGATCTCTGTCTCGGAGGATGAAGTTCGGAGAGCACTCAAGCGTGTGGACGTCAGGAAAGCTGCTGGGCCGGATGGTATTTCAGGTCGTGTTCTGCGGTCCTGTGCTGATCAGCTCACCGGGTTGTTTACATCTATCTTTAATGAGTCCCTCGCTACATCTGTGGTCCCCACCTCCTTCAAAAAATCCACCATCATCCCTGTCCCTAAGAACAGTAAACCCTCTTGCCTAAATGACTATCGTCCAGTGGCTCTCACGTCTATAGTCATGAAGGTCTTTGAGAGACTCATTAAAAACACCATTTGCGCCTTCATTCCTGACACTTTGGACCCTCTTCAGTTTGCCTATCGTCCCAATAGATCGACTGAAGATGCCATCTCTCATGTCCTCCACTCCTCCCTCACTCACATCGACAGCAAAAGTGGGAACTACGTAAGACTGCTATTTATTGACTATAGCTCAGCCTTTAACACCATAGTTCCCACCAAGCTAATACCTCCAAACTCCTGGATCTCGGCCTGAATCCTTCTCTCTGCCACTGGATTGAGGACTTCCTCACTGGCAGGCCTCAGGTGGTGAGAATAGGCCAGTCCACCTCCACCTCCATCACCCTGAGTGTGGGAGCTCCACAGGGCTGTGTCCTGAGCCCCCTGCTCTACTCTCTCTACACGCATGACTGTTTGTCCACACACAGCTCCACCTCTATCATCAAATTTGCTGATGATACTGTTGTCCTGGGCCTCATTTCCAACAACAATGAGACAGCATACTTGGACGAGGTGGAGCATCTAACATCATGGTGCCAGGACAACTGTCTCTCTCTGAATGTTGGCAAGACCAAAGAAATGATTGTGGACTTCAGGAAGAGACAGCAACGGACATACTCCCCCTCATGATCAGCGGGTCACCAGTAGAGAGAGTGAGCAGCTTCAAGTACCTGGGAGTAAACATCTCCGAGGACCTGACCTGGACTGCTCACATTCAGACACAGGTGAAAAAGCCAGGCAAAGACTGTACCACCTGCGCCAGCTGAGGAAATTCAGGGTTTCACCAGCTATCCTGAAAACTTTCTATTTAGGGGCGATAGAAAGTGTTTTAACTCAGTGCATCACAGCGTGGTATGGGAACAGCACCAGTCATGACCGCAAAGCCCTGCAAAGAGTAGTGCGCTTATCCGAGCGTATCTCAGGGTCAGCTCTCCCGTCTCTGCAGGACGCCTACACCAAACGCTGCAAAGGTAGAGCTACCAAGATCATCAAGGACTCTAATCACCCTGCAAACCCTCATTTCACGCTGCTGCCATCTGGTAAGCGCTTCCGAGCCTGATGGCCAAAACTGAGAGACTCAGGAGGAGCTTCTTCCCCAGGCCATCAGACTCCTGAACTCAGTCACTTAACATCACGTGACTTCACGTCAGGATAAACATCGATACACTGACATTGCACTGCACTTTCTGTTCTCGTTGTTACTGTGTAACAACCTGTCATAAACCTGTTTGCACATTATACTCTTTATACATTTGTTAACCACATATTTATAAGTCTACAGTTTACTCACTGCAAAGTCTACTTCAATTATTTTATTCCACTTTATCCTTATTTGTTACCTTTTTTTCTCTTGACTTGATTATTTATAATTCTACAGATATAGACATATATATATATATATATATAGAGAGTACTTTTTTTTTATATCCTATTTCTATTATAATTTCTTCCTTGTGTTTTTAACTGTGAATTTGCACTGTCCATGGAGCGGACCTGTTTACATTTCACTGCCGGTTGTATATTCTGTATATAACTGTGTATGTGTCAAATAAAACTCTTGAATCTTGAATCTTGAATCTAGAGGTGAAGACAACAACTTCCATGATTCCGCAAAATCAATGCATAATCAAGCTACAGCTTTGTGTTGAATAAGCAACCTCTAGTGGCGAAAATTACATATTGTGCCTTTAAAATTAAATAATATCCTGAAAAAACATTCACTGGAAAAAAATGTGACAAGTCCTCCCAATATATTTGATTTATAATGTAGTCCCTAATCCTGCATAATGTGTTCAGGCTCAATGAAAACGCATCAGATCAGTTTTATTACAACTTTAAAAGTTTATTCTTGTGGCGGTTTCTAAACATTGCTTCTGAACTGGGAGCATCAGTTAAAATCATAGTCCAAGAACCAAAGAAACTGCATGCAACCATTGTAGCCTCCAGCTCCTGGGTGGATGACCGCAGGCGACTGGGTTCACTTAGTTAAACAGAAAGTAGAATGAACTAAGATCATACATAGGAGATAGGATTCAGCCTTTGGCACAATGGAAACAGATAGGAAGGGTTTGACCTTTGGAACAGAAACAAATGACAACAACAATGTGAACAGGCATACAACCAGTGACTGAATATAAAATTAAAACTCACAACTACAGCAGTTTTCTTATTTTCACAGGAAACCATTTATAGTATAAATGTTCTGAAAGATTTGAATTTGTAATTTCCTAGAAATTGCAATGAAAATGAGAAGGATTACAGAGAGGTGGAAAGATCAAGAGAGAGGTATTAAATAAGAATCAAAAACTCTATGCAGAGGTAGAGTTCAGTGCACACGGCTAAAACACGCCACTCGCCTCGAGTTCACAACACCTTCATCAGATCCAACGCTCGGCTGCATCCTCACAGAAAATAAATAGAGTAATACAATCTTCAAATGCTTTTAATCAGTCTTTCGATTTATGATTCCGCTTTCCTCCCCAAACACAACGTTTTCCCCGACTTCCAACACTCTTAAAATGTGCAGAGGAAGTCTAAAGCGCCGCCATTTACAAAGAACAGATCTTCCTTGAGAAGAAATTTGGTAAAACCTTCCTTCATCTTTAGGAAATAAACCAAAACAAACATCTGTGTTCACGGTCTTAGTTTCACACTTTCTTTGTGACAAGATGCACAAAAGTAATCTAGACACGCATGCTTTGCCAGTCGAGAACATGTCCGGGTTATATTTCACCCCAAAATCAAAAGAAATGAAACATTACATATTGTATAAATAAGATAATTAAGCCCATTAACCACATTTTCCCCCAAAAATGTTCATTCGCATGGGAGCGCGTTTCCACCGCAGAATAAAAAAAAAGGTAAGTGCGTCTTCTTTTCCCCCTCAAAGTTTGTATCTCACAACTCGGAGAAATCCTGAAAGTCAGAATTGTGAGATATAAACTCACATTTGCAAGAAAAAAAATGGAGGGTCAGAATGGACTATTTCTTGCCGTTGTGAGTTTGTCGCGCAATTCTATGGAAGCTTGTTTCCACCACAGAATAAAATCATTTGAAAGATAATTGCGACTTTTTACCTCACAATTGCGAGTTTACATCTCGCAATTCAGAATAGCATGATATAAAGTTGCAATTGTGAGAAAGTCAGAATTGTGAGGTAAAAAGTCGCAGTTATCTTTTAAATCGTTTTATTCGGTGACGGAAACCAGCTTCCATAGAACTTACCTTTTTTAGATCTCGCAATTCTGACTCTTTTCTTCCAATTTCAGTTATGAAGTCCAATTCTGAAGGAAAAATATATATAAAAACGCAATTCTGACTTAACACACAACTGAAAGCTATCAGAATTGTGAGAAAAAAAAGTCAGAATGGAATTTATTTCTCACAATTTTGAGCTTGTCTTGCAATGCTATGGAAGCTCGTTTCCGTCACTGAATACAATTGTTTAAAAGATAATTGTGACTTTTAAAATCACAATTCTTAATTTATTTCTCACAATTGCGGGTTTATATCTCGCAATTCAGACATTATAACTCAAAATTGCAACTTTATATCATGCTATTCTGGAAACGGTTTTAGCCTTGCAATTGCAAGTTTATATCTCACAATTCTGGCTTGCAATAAAGTTGCAATTGATATAAATTTACAATTGAGAGTTGTCAGAATTGTGAGATATAAATTCTGATATAAAGGTATCAGATACAGTTAATTCAGACTTTTTTTAAATTGTGAGTTATAAAGTCCAATTCTGAGAAAAAAAAAAAAAAAAGATATTCAAGTCACAATTGCGAGTTTATATCTTTGCGTGTATCTTTATAACTCGCACTTGCAAAAAGGCGCATTTTTTTTTATTCAGTGGTGAAAACAAACTCCCATACAATTATGACTTTTTCCCCTCGCAAGATTTTGTATCGCACAATTGCAAAGACAAACTTGCAATTCTGACTTTTTTCTTGCAATTCTGAGTTTGTATCTCACATTTTCTCAGAATTGTAAGATGTAAACTCGATCAAAATTATGTATATATAATATACATAATATACGGTATACCGTAATGACAATTAAGATCTTATGGTCCTAAAATAGGCTTAATTTTCTTTATGCAAAACATAATTTCCTACTTTTGATTTTGCAAACAATGTATAACCTTTGCATGTCCAGTTGGATGTGTTAACGTCACACGTCCGACTTACTGTACTGTACACAAAGACACCAAGTGTGCAGATTAACAGTATTAGATTCAACTAGAAGTAAAATTGTTAAGACTTTTTTGGGCGTTTGAAATAAAATACAAAAAGAAAATCTAGATTATAATCAATGTAAGAATAAACACGCTGCTTGAAAATAATGGTCATTTTGATGTCATCTGTAGCACAAAGTACAGAAAATTGCTTTCTTTTATCATTGCAGCTCAAATGAAGAGTTACATTCATGTCAACATAACCTTGGGAAATTGCTTTACCACTTTTGTTGTGCATAAAAAAAAAAAAAAAGGTTTAACTCAACTGAGCACAGGAACATATGACTAAAGAAAAAGCGGTGTCAGATCCAAGAAGACTGACTTATTCCAGACAAAACAACCAACATATTTATATTTTTCTAATTTGTATCCATCACTGTCCAGAATTTAATAAGAATTAAGAAAAGTAAATACTGGTCACATATGAGTATCTCAAGATCATCATAAAATTTCTTTAAGTATGTTTAAGTATGTACAATATACAAAAGATATTTTTTGGAAGTTCTAATTCTCATCAAGTCAGATGAATATGTCTTCTAGCAGACGAATCACACAATATAACGAATCATTATCACACATACATCTGATGGCATAGTTCTAATAAAACACTGGCTGAACTTTTGAATTAGGAAGAACCGATTTGAAACCAAACTATCTTCTTTTGCTAACAACTCATTTTTGATGTCTTGATGAGAATGGAAGAAAACGTGGTTCATTTTCATATTCTATATCTAAGGCCATATTCCCGCTAAACGCAGGCACCACAGGTGATGGCAGTGGATACAGCAGGAATTCCTCCTCTTCAATTCAATTCGGTCTCCGGTTTGACGCATTGTAATTGACAAATAAAACACTGCAATCCGTCCGAACATTTGTATCGCAGTGGCACTATTAGCCTTTAAAAGCATGTTTTCTGACTTCAAGACACCAATTGCAACCAAAGACTTGGACTCATTAGGAACCTTTCAAACCTTTTCAGCAGGTATTGTACGTAATAGAGCACAGTGCATGTATTTCTTTGAGAATTTGGAAATGAGTGACACAGTCGTTTGTTGAAGCGAAGGTGAGACGGGTATAAAAACAATAGACAAGAATGTGAAGGTTATACAAGTTCAAGATCATTGAGAAAGGAATGTGACTGTTGGATCTGTAGCAAAAAAAAAAAAATTCAGGATTTCAGGATTAAAACCTTTTTCATGGCATCCAATTATTTCTGCTTCAAAAGGAAAGTCCCAGGAACGTCACATAAAAACGCCCCATAACACTCTCCTTCTGTAAATACAAAGCCAACTTCCATTATTGTAAGATAATAAGACTAAATGCCACAAACTTGATCAAGTATTGGGAAAAGCAAGGTTAAAAATAAATAAAATAATAAGACTAAACAGAGATGTCCAAATTGTATAATTTCCCATTAACGTGCATTATTAAAGACTAGTTTTAGATTAATAAACTGTCATTAAGGATGTTAATTTCATTTAATTCAAACATAACGTAAAATAACAGTATGTATAACTACAGTGGTGATTTTTTATAGCGTGATCAGCTCACAGAAAAATGCTTTTAGGAATGATATCTTGAGAAGTGGTTGATTTTGGCCATCTTGATACGTCCAGGTGAAATTTTTCTAACCATAGAAGATCATGGTGCGAATACTTCCTCACCTAGAATGGCAAACACGTATGACACAGAGCTGTTGGAATGCTGTTCCAGTCATTGGGCGTCTTTTGGAGTTTCTCCCTCGTGTATATCCTCCAGTTTTTCTGAACTGCAATAGCAGTGTCCTGCTCTCTCTCTCGCTCTCGCTCTCTCCTCTAAGCCACAGGTTGGAAAGTGATCTTTGTGTGGGTGTCTTGTATATACAGTAGCCGTACGACCTGCAAGGACACTCTTCAGAACAAAAACCTCTGGCTCAAGAGTCTTGTGGAGGTACGAAGCATGTATGTGTCCTCTTAGAGAACGCTTCTTCTGACAGTCTCTTTTACGCAGTCTCTCGTGAAAGTCCCCAATGTCCACCGCTATTAGGATATGATGGCCGGGGACCATCTGACCACTGTCAGGTTATCTGCACTCACTGAGCGCTTCTTGGCTGCTTTTCTCAAGTCTTTATATTTGTCGTCACAAAGCCTGGAGATCGCCTGTGAGAAACATGAGAAGGGAAGATGGATTTCAAATTTGATACTACCGTTTAAAGGTTTGGGGTTGGTAAGATTTGTTCAAATACTCTCTTAAAAGTCTCTTATGCTTGAAATGTAATTTATTCCTATGATGCAAAGCTGAATTTTCAGCATTACTCCAGTCTTCAGTAGCTGCGTTTCCATTACAGATTTGCGCGAAATGTCGATAAAAACGATTGCGAAATGACGGCGTTTTCATTAACTGATGTTATGCGACTAAAACGTTATTTTTTTCCTCTCACCAGTCATTCTAAACATAATGGCGACGGAAGTTGGTAGGTTTATGTATATAGCAGCTGCCGAACTATCCATTGTTTTAATGGAAGGAGACGTAGGCGTGTTATCCAAGCATTAATGGCAAGGAAAGCCCCTTATACTTGGGAGCAGCCACGTGTGAGATGTTTCTGGGTGTTTCTCCCTCATATCTGCTCCGATCCTGCGAGGCATTTCTTTATTGTTTAGAATCCGGAATCCCTGTAATTCTTTTGTCTTTTACGAGTTAGAATAAAGAACTCTCTCGTCTTCTGTCCAAACATACCACGCCATCTTTAAAGAATGATCATGTGACATTTACGTACGCCAGATGACCTGTAAATGCGCAAAAAATGGTTTCCATTGCAGTTTAGCAAAATAATCCTTTTTCGAATGGCCTGAAAAACGTCATGCGAGCGTTTTTTTGCAAAACTGACGCGTTTCCATTGCCCGCATTTTTAATTTTCGCAATTTGAAGGGTAAAGGAAACGCGGCTAGTGTCACACTTCCGAATCATTTAACTATGCAGGTTTTCTGCTCAAGAAACATTTCTTGTTATTATCAATGTTACAAACATTTATGGAAACCGTGACATCTTTTTCAAGATTCTTTGATGAACAGAAAGCTCAAAAGGACAACTTTTTTTTATAACATTTTAGATCTTTACTGTCACTTTTTCCAATATAGTTTAGGTTTAGTTTAATTTTACTTTAATAAATGAATTTCTTTAAAAATCTTAAATGACCCCAAACATTTGAATGACAGTGTATTTCAGTTTATGTACTTTTCAACAATTTCAACATTTGCATTTTCACTCTCTGGGTTTTTCATGAGACCACCTCTCATATTGCCCTTTCTTAGCTACAAATACAGCTTCAATTACTTACATTTAATAACACTCATCATATTAGGAAAAAATAACATTCTAGATATGTAAATTACTTTTAATGCCACTTCTTTGGCCCAGAAAACCATTTTAAAATGTTTCCAAGTTTTTCATGACTGTGGATCTGGCGAGTCTGGCGACTTTCCCTGACCTGGGTCTGAATGGAAATAACAGTTTAAAAGTGTTTAAACGTTTCTGTATATTATTCTATTCAATATAGTATTTCTAATCTGAAGAACAAACCACCCAATGCTGTCCTTACTCAAGGTTCCAGGGTTCTGTTCTTGGCCCATTTCTTTTTCAAAAATAATCGACATTATTACTAGGGCTGCCCTTGACTAAAGATTTTTCTAGTTGACTAGTAGTCGTTAATTTCAGTGATTAGTCGACTAATCACACGTTTATATTAATACGCCATAAATCATAATAATGAGCCTTTACACCCCTACTTACATGTTACTTACACGTAGCCATATTTGAGGTCGATGAATGCCGTTAATGATCTGTCCGTCACAGCCTGCGTGATTTTACCACTTCATGTGGAGTTTTTTTTAAACGACTAATACAATTTTGGTCGACCAAGCCACTTCTAGTCGACTAATGTTTAGTCGAATATTAGGGGGCAGCCCTAATTATTATCATTATCTGCTGAATTACGAGAGATGGCAATGCCACTGAGTAGTAGACACAGAATTAACTAGATTCACATCATATACAAGTGACGGTGTCACAAAAGTATTGACCAAACCTGTATTTTCTGATGCAAGAACCAAATTTCCAAGTACAAACACCTTCAAGAATAAGCTGGAAAAAAGTTTCAATCTTGAGGCAAGATACAGCTTGTGTCTGTTATTTTGAGATGTGTTGGAGTGTATAAAGAGGGCCAGTGCAGTATGGAAACAGGGGGTCCTCATGAAAGAACTGGATCACAAACCACTGACTAACTGATTGAGCTGTCCACCCACATACCACTGACTAGATGGGCTAGTGGGCTAATACACCACTAAAAGCAACTACACACACACAGAAGCAACTGAGCTAACATCATTATAGGCCTGGTCTTGTCAGGACTATAATTGGGCTGTATTGAGGCTGAACGCTGGCAAAAGACACACATGGGGATTCAGGCGAGGTAATTACTCAGCACTGCTGCTACTGAACCAATGGACCGATACAACATGTCATAATAATCCCTCTATTTCTGAGAGTTGTAACAAAGCAAGCTTTTAAGTTTCATTGCCATATTTCCTTATAACTTGCTGGAATAGATTCAATATAACAATCTGCCATGATATTGAGCTTTGCTTGAAAACCTAGAAACCATAGCACACTGAGATGTGAATGAACTCTTAAAGCATTAGTTCACTTCAAAATGAAAATGTCCTGATAATTTACTCACCTCCATCTCATTCAAGATGTTCATGTCTTTCTTTCTTCAGTTGAAAGGAAATGAAGTTTCTTGAGGAAAACATTCCAGGATTTTTCTCCACATAATGCAGGGTTGAAGGTCCAAATCAATGCATCAATACAACGCATACACTTTTTAACCTAAATTGCTCATCTTGCACTGCTCTGCGGCATGCCACGGATTATGTAATCACGTCGGAAAGGTCACGCTAAACGTAGGCAGAAGTACCGTCCCCGTGTTTACAAAGTGCACGTGCGAAGACTAATACAAACTAGGGGTGTGACGAGACACTTATCTCACGAGACGAGACACGAGATTGGGTTCACGAGAACGAGACAAGATTTTTACATAGTTCTTTTTAAGAAATCCTCAATGATGAAATACATGACTAGAAAAATAGTTTGCAGGTGCATTTGAAATGTTTTACTCCTCTTATAATGAATATCATTTCAGTTCTACTTTTTGAGTATGAATTATCATATGCAGCAAAAGAAAACAATACTCCAAAAACTGCCAAAAACTCAAGTGACTGGCTTCTTTCCTGTATGATTGTCTCTTCAGACCTTAGAACTGCACATGAGCTTCTTTTGACCTCCTAACTGAACTCATCATAGATCAAGTGCAAACAATAACCATAATCAAAGTACTCAATATTCAAAGTGCAAATAGAGACCAAATTTTTCTTCAAGCATGATACAGAGCTAAGAGATGGTTACAACGAGACAGCTTTCATACTCCTCAGGGAGCCGCTTTCAAACAGCGGTAACGTATTGAAATGGCATTTGATTCTGCGTTCAAGTTTACTTTCACTTTCAATTTCGCGATCGTGTGTACTTTGTGAATAGGCTCCCTGTTCACTGTCCAAACGCTGTTTGGTGCTGAACGCGCATTTTAAAATATGAGTCTGACGCTTCTGCTGCGCAACGAATCCTCCGCCACGGTCTAGTCCACTAACATGTAACACACACTCGTAACACACGTCTTCTCATCACGTGATCAGTGATGCGCACCATGTACGACTCGAACAGCTCACTCTAGATGAGCTGATGGAAATTAAGCGACTTTAAGCGTGTTTTTTATTAATGTAAACGTAGCATTGGCATATTCTATCCTAACTTCACCCTCACACTCTGTCATGACCAGGGCACTGACGTCATGACATTAGGCTTGTTCGACTTGATGCAGTGATGCGCAGACCGATCATTGGCTGACTTGAAGCAGTGATGCGCAGACCAATCATTGGCTGACTTGAAGCAGTGATGCGCAGACCGATCATTGGCTGACTTGATGCAGTGATGCGCAGACCAATCATTGGCTGACTTGAAGCAGTGCATGCCAGTTAGAAATTTTGTCCAACACGTGACTGTGACGCATGTGAACAAAGCACCTCGAGAGCGATTCGAGAGCAGCCAGCTGGTGCATTTTGTGCAGCTTCTCCAGAGCGACTGCACGAGCTCTGATGACGACACGGCTGTTCCATGATTGGCCGGATTCACCGCATGACAGCGATCACGTGTGTTTCGTGTTTATTCTAAAACCTTCTGTTCCACTAATGCTCACAAATCTGTTTTTATAACAGTAAAACCTCTTTTCATGTAGTCGCGATGTTATATTGTTGTTTATCAAAATTAAACTGATAAAAAACGTAGAGCCCACTTCATTGATAGTGTAGGCTCAAATGTTGAACTTTATTCTTGTACAAACAGATGCTGTATTAAGCAGTAGCCTACATAAAGTATTGAATGAAAATGTCTTCTGAAACATCTCTGTATTTCACAAATATTGCATTTATTTCACTTCAGCTGTGATAAAGTATGCAAACACAGCACGATTTCCGACTTCACGTCTCCGTTTGCAGCTCCTCCCCGCCTGCACGCGGCTACTCTCCAGCCGCAGCCGATGTCGTACACACCTAATATGACGCAAGACAGCTTTTCACCTCGACAAGTAATCTCGTCACAGTTTAGTCTCGCGAGATTGCGTGGCACGAGATCTTGTCCCACCCCTAATACAAACATCCTTTAGCAAAAAAAGGTAAAACAACGATGTCGGACGATTTTGAAGTTGGAGATGGAGTTTTTTTTGGTAGAGGGCGTTTGCATTAGTCTTCACACGTTCGCTTGGGGCGGTACTTCTGCCTACGTCAAGTGGGACCTTTCCGACGCAATCCATGCCGCAATGCGGAACAGTGCAAGATGAGCAATTTAGGTTAAAAAGTATATACATTTTACATTTTTTGGGAAAATGACAGAACATTTTGCTAGATAAGACCCTATTCCTCGTCTGGGATCGTGCAGAGCCTCTGAAGCCCTTTGAAACGGCATTGATTTGGACCTTCAACCGTTGGTTGCCATCATTCATTAAGTGAAGAAAAATCCTGGAATGTTTTCTTCAAAAAACAATTTCTGTTCGACTGAAGAAAGAAAGACAAGGACACCTTGGATGAGATGGGGGTGAGTAAATTATCAGGACATTTTAATTTTGAAGTGAACTAATCCTTTAAGTGCCAACCTTAGATTAATATCGAGCTATATAATGAGTGTTAACGATCTGAAGTGATATTGACCCCTCACCTCCAGTTTCTGGGCCTTGTCTCTGCTGAGAGGCTCCAGGGGAAAGCTGAGGTTGTTCGCCTCGGAGAGTGAACGCAAGTCAAAATAGTACTTGGCGTAGACGCTCGATGGAACGTTAATATTGAACTGCAGCAGCTCCAGAAACTGCCGCTCCAACTCATTCCTGGTGGGAGGGAAAGAAAGCAAAGATAATTAGCTTTGTGCATGTTCCTTCTGACATTTGTCAGTGGGTGGAAATAAGCGGAAAAGAACATCTTGACAGTTGAGCTATTCAAGAAAATTCTGATTTAGCATCTTTCAATGAAAATCAATGTCTTTTCATTTTATAACCTCAATTCTGACATGCAACAGCCAGTCCTGATCATTCATTCATATAAAAAAAAGATATATTCCTTTATACATCCCCATATTTCTCAGCACTAACAACACTTCTTTCCTACCAACCACATAATTATTCCAAACGACCAACTAAATATAGCCAACAGTGAAGCATCTGACAAAAAAGATGCAGACAAACCCACACTCTCTGGTCCTCTGCTGTTTGTGGTATGCTTTGAGGACAATATGACAGCCTCAGTCACTGAATTTATAGTCAGGACGGTCTTCAAAATAACTGTGTACTGAGCAGGAGTTGAAAGGAGAGCTGTGACAACATGCTGAAAGTGTCAAGTATTTATTTTTATTTGTCAGGTCAATTTCTTGTTACTTTGGCTTCAGGGATATTATATATGGTATCTTGATTACTTACAGACGCTAACAAGTTGTATCTTATAAATGTTTGAAGACTCAGCATGAGTTTCCATCAAAAGCTGAAAATTTAACTTGGAATATTGTATAAAACATTTGCGAAATAAAGCACTGTTACCATCTCTTGTTTAAAAGAACAAAATCATTACTTCCTGGGAAACTGCCACAAATTACCAATAGAAGTAGCTGCAACCGGGGAAGCCATTAAAGCAGTTTTTTCCTACATGATAAACCACTTGCACCTCAGAGCATGCAGACGAAAAGCAATGACAAACGCTATTATCATGCATTCGGAGGCGGATGCCTGATGTGTGGGAATGCAATCTTGTGTGATTGCTCTGGGAGCCAAATCATACGAAATCATTTTGATGACAGACTCTGGCTCAAGCATTTCAGAATGACTAAAGCAACATTTGGGATGGTGTGCAATTTGAATTTGGTCCACTGGCTAGTCTAGTTATCCAATCATAAGATCTGTTGAGGAAGTCACATGAGTTTTTATTGCGTATATACAGGGCCGTCGCTAGTGGGGTGAAAGATGGTGACAATTATAGGGGCCCCTACTGCCCAGGGGACTCACTAAATCCAGTAGTTATGCTATATATTTCCCAACTCTTATGAATAATTATAGTATATACATTTGTATGCCTGATAGTTCAATGAAAACCACAAAAAACATGCAATTTAGTCCAAATCTCCTATCTCTCTCCTTCCTAAAAAATGGTTATAAATTATTTCAGCTCAATCAGCGGCAAACAGCAGAGAGAGCAGAGGTCCCACCCCAGCTAGCAAACAGAACCAATCATAGTCGAGGCTGCTCCGAGAACAGCTGAAGTTAGAAGTAATGTTACAGACAAACTGAAAATGTCTGGGTACCAGTGACGTCATGAAAAGGAAAGGGAGGCCAGGAAAATTGCCTAAGTCTATCAAAACGTTCTTTAACATTAACGTTATTTTAAAAATTCTTTTAGTGCACTGTAGGGAGTTAATGGGATGCCGTGCCCTGATCTTTTCGCTGCCTGATTTATTTTGCGGGAATAGGACGCCGCCCGCGCACTCCGGTACTGTCAACATCTCTGTATACCTGGCGGCAGCGTGCACCGCCTGAACGATTACACGCTCAAAGTCCTCGTCTTTTTGCGCTATTATGTCATTTTTGGTTTGTATAACATGCAGAAAAATGTGTCACAAGGATTACAAACTTGCCGGCTGCTGATATTTTGATATTTTTAACAATAGCCTACTGTCAAGAAAATGTGAATACAACTCCCTGCCATTGGTGGATACATTTATTAGCTTTATTTAATAAAATAGCACTTTATCTTCATCAAAAATGAAGACAGTGAGAAACTTCAGTGGTTTTATTTCACATTTGACTGCATCCTTTTTAATTTCTGAATATTTATCTCAGCTGTTAGACACCAGACTGACTGGAAATACATTTTACAGGCCTATTATATTGCTGGTATGCCTACATTTTGTTTTTATCATTTTACCAATTTCTCGTCTTTTGTTGTCTTGATTGCTTGATGACTGTAAACAAAGTTATTAATCCCTTAATGCCATTTTTTAAATAATATTCATATAAAAAAGTAAAAGCAATAACCTTTATTTGCATTTATTTATTTATATCCGTTTAGTTATTTTGCAAGAAATCCTTATTAGGTGCATGGCACCAGATGTGGGGCTCCATGTCCATATCTTATAGGCATACCGTTACCGCATATATACCGTATATGATATGAGTGGAAGGCGTTGGAAGCCCACATCAATGTTTTTCAGGGGACCCAGAATTTCCTAGCTACGGCCCTGCGTATGTAGGAATATATTCAGTAAATGTCCTTCTATCATAGTTTATGCACGTTGGGGTGGGGCGATGTCTACCAAATTGGCATCAGGCGATGGCTACAGTGAAAAGACGATGACATCGGTGGGTTGCGTTTGAGCATTAATTTCCGTTAATGTGGTGCACGTCCGGAGAAAGAGAGAATGAAGCGTGTTTGGCTTCAGATGAAACTACTAGAGGATGTAGTGCTGAAATATCATTACCACAAACGACCCTGAGAGCTTGTGGTGTGAGCCGCACCGCTGTTTTGACACTCTGCTCACTTCAACTAGAAACAGGAAAATGGTGCTACCGTTCTGTCTTGCGGTCCGGATGAAGACATGCGGTCCGCCATTTGAATATGGTTTCATATGAATATGGAATCATTGGTTTAGTTTGTGTAAAACATCTAGTAGCCTATAACTCGTTTACTGTTTTTTGCACAATCAAATCTTTAGTGTTTAAATTGTGTTCATTGACCGGTTTTGAATGTAATTTGTTATGTTGGGGGGGGATTAGATACACAGCTAATGTATCTAATTGTTGTTCCACATTTATTCTGGTACTGAAAGTCTGCTATTTTGAAAAGTAACCCACACACTCACATGTCTTCCACGGTGATGTCTTTGAGGATCTGGCAGTAGTCGACATTCCATACGGCCTGATCATCCCACACCTTTGACGCCAACAGGATGGCACCCAAAACAATCCTCTTCCAGTTAGCAGGGCAGATGTCAATCTCTGCATATGTTAATAATCTCTCCAGATAAACCTGAGAAAAAAAGGAGAGGAAGGGCTTCATAAAGTTTATCCCAGAGACTTTAGGTTGAACATAAATGAGCGTTGATTAATGGCCATTATTCTATATCAAAATAAAGCAGCTTGGCACTCAAGTCAGCTGTAAAGAAACCAATGTTTGCTTTTAGATTCTGGTGTCTGACCCTTGCGTTTCTGTTTTTGGAGCAAGGTTATTGCAGCGTCACTACAGATATGCGATTACTGCAAGACTGACATGCAGGTCAGGGAGCACGCATGTCGAAAGACAAACAAACGCATATGCTCAACCAACCAACACCTGATGCCTCACTGGTAACAAGCTGCAAACCGAATGCCATTCATTTTTAACGACACTAACATGCCGATAAATATAATGATTATGAAGAATGTCAGTCATTTCTCAGGCCTCTTGCATTTCACTCTTAGTGCTGCTTCTGACACTATAGATAATGGCATATTCTTACATACAGTCAAACCCAAAATTATTCAGACACCAGGGATATTTGTTTACTAGTGTGTGCAGGACACTACAGTTAATTTATGTAAGTGAGGATAGTAAAATAAAGTACACTGTGACATTATACCCAAATCTCCTTCATACAGTGACTACCAGTAAAACTGAAAAATAAAAGGGACCAAAATGATTCAGAGACTTTGACCTGACCGTGTTTTGCTTGAGTGTTTTTTCTTTAATTGCTAATGCGACCTTTGACACCACAGACTGAACAAAATGAAGCATTGGTTGGTCATTGGTTGACCTAAATTGGTATTACCTAATTGTGTGCTTAAATTTAACAGCTGACAGCTGATTGGTTGATTGTAATCCATTACACACCTGACATTATCAAGATGAATTTGCTCACAGTTTAACTCTGGTCCTTGTCATATTTTATTACCATTTTCTAAACTATAGCGAATAAACTGTGATAATGTGATAAATAAATGTTGGTTTGTCTGTGGATTAGAAAATTAGTATTTGGTAATCAATCTGATAATTACTATTTTGTTTGTTTACTATCAATTCTGACATTGGTAAAGTATGAAGTACCACAAGGATCTGTGTCAGGCCCCCTGCTGTTATAATTTTACATGCTGCCCCTCGGAAATATTGTTAAAAAGCATGTTTTTTTTCTCCAACACCTCACCACCGATGGAGTTTTCTCCTTTACGTGGTCACCTGTGACCGCTCACTGGGGCTCAAAAGGATGCAAGATTGCTTTTAAATAAGGCCAAATGACACTACCCTTGATTTTCTTTTTTTATTTTGTAAATATGTATTGTGAAAATAACTAGACAAGTGGATTATACTGAGCCCTAATTTCTGTTTTTAAGGCTATTCAAAGCAGCTACACAGTGTGAAAGTGACAGATCAATCTAAAGCATAAAACAAGCATTTTTATTTATTTATAAATACAAATGTGAGTGTAGAAGTCACAGCCATAATGCTAGCATATTTGGGGTAATTTCCCATTATTTTGGTGATGCTATGTTGTTACAAAAATATTTGGGGTCATTTTTAGCATGTTGCTATGCTAAAAGGTCTGAACACTTAAAAAAAGGTCACATGATTTGAGGTATTTGTTCGTGTCTGTAGGATAAGTTACATGTCAATGTCTATTGCCATGTTTAGAGGCAAAGTATGAGCACTAGCGATAGTGATGGTTGCCTTATTAACACCAATCGTTTCTCTTTGTGTACTTCTAAAAGAAAGTTATAAACGTTGCTTATTGAGTGGTGAACTGTGTTCTGTTGACGTGGCGTATGACAGTATGCTGTAGCCACGGGCGTCTTTAGCATTCATAAACACTGCAGACGGATGTAGGCGAACAAAGACGTCCTTATGAAATGAAAAGCGCATGATGTATGCAATTAGAAAAGAGACATAGAAGCACTAAGCAGCGCAAACGCACACATTCACACTCAATGGGAGACAACAATGTCAAACAATATTGGTTTGCCCACAGTGGGAAAGAAATCTAATAAGAGGCCAATTTTGTTTGTAGAAAGTGTCAGACAGAAATCGCACGTTTAATTGGTTTCACTGCATTGCGGGGCTCCAGCTCACCCGTGGGCAGCTGTGCGCTTAATATGTGCTTATGAAAACATGTTTGTGTATATAGCTAGACTCAAGATGAACTATAGGTAGTGCCAGCAAATGCACAAATTACACACCTACTACCAATCATAAATCAACTTAATTCATAATCATCAACAACACTCTGGAGAAAGCTGTCAGCACATTCCAGAAAACACTAACCTGGGTAGAGCTATTAAAACATAATTCAGTTTTTATTCAGCCGAGTCATAAACATTAAGAGTCATAAACAGTTGAGTCATTAACATTCAAATTAATTAACATTAATTATCATGAAGCCTTCGCAGCAATTATTATTTATATACCATTATAGTATCTGTAAATATTTTAAATTACCTTCAATTTTAAGTTTTAGTCATTTTGTTTTGTGCTTTTTAATTTTTATTAATTTCAGCTGTATTTTATTTTTTATTTCAGATTTAGTCATTTTAATACTTTAAAGCTGCAGTCCGTAACTTTTTTGGCTTAAAAATGATCCAAAATACATTTTTTGAGCAAGTACATAACCGGCCAGTGTTCAAAACTATCTGCTTACCTTCGATTTACAACGGTAAGCTTGTAGTAATGTTTTTAATCCCAGTGGTACTGATGGATTTCTGCGGAAATTCAAGCATATCTTTGCGTCATTACGTCACATGTACACATAAAGAAGGAGTCCCGGCTAGTAGGCTACATTGTGTGTGAGGATGTTGGAGGTGGAGATTTATAGCCTTTTCTCACAGCACTTGATATAATTAAACGCATCAATTTGTTGGCGGATCCAGAAAGGTTCAAACGACAATCACCAGTGACAACTGGAGATTCACCCGTTGTAAAATGCAAAGGTCTTTTAAGTCGGAGTGGCTACAGGAAAAAAGAGACTTCAACCGGGCCCCTGCGAAAACAAGGATAAGGGCTTTTGAAAGGTGGCGTGAACTCTTGAGTTTTGAAGGGTTTTTCAGCTTTTTTTCTGCTGGACAGGTAGGACATTTCAATGGTTCAATCGTAACAGTAGCACATTTGTTCACTTAATTCATACAGTTATAGAGTTTTCTTTGTTGTGCCTTTATTGTTTTGCTATGTGCATTATGGTGAATATCAATTATTTTGTGCTAGCTATGAGAGGGAGCAATTCACCTCTACTCCACATTAATTTGTTGGTATATGACGATTAGAAATGAGACTGCACAGAAATGAAACTGAACTACAGGTAGCCCTAATACACATTAAATGTAGTCACGCAATGCTGATGTTAACATTAACAATTTGGAAACAAACTATAATTTGGATGGTTTGACGTGACATGATAAGCGATCGTTAGATTTAATCATCGTGATTTATTGCAATGCTTTTTTCCTCTTAGTTGGTCAGAACAAAAGTGGATGTGAGCTACTTACTTGTTCAGATGCCATTCTTATGTCGGTCAGTCTTTCAATCTGAGATTCTGAATGACAGTATCCACACCGGCGCGGGGACTGACAGCCGCATATTCTCCTCAAAACATTAGATTCATCCGCGCGTGCGTGCGTGCGAAGCACAACTCACGTAAAGCTGATAATTCCATGAATAACTGCAATTGCAGATTTCGAACAGAGATGGCAACAAAGAGGAAAAACTACGGACTGCAGCTTTAACTATGTCCATTCATCCAAATGCATTTTATTTTAGTTTGTTGTCAAGATTGACAATTCTACTTTTATAATTATGTTTTATTTTATTACAGTTTAATTTCATTAAAAAAATAAAATAAATAATAATAATAATAATAATTATATATATATATATATATATATATATATATATATATATATATATATATATATATATATATATATATATATATATATTTGTTAATAGTTTTAGTTAACAATAAAAATACCAGATCATAATAAATAAGGATACATATAATTGCATATTTTCCAAACTGAACAGTCAAATTGTTTGTTCCCACTGTATTTTGGAACAATGAGATTTCTGTCTTGAGCAAAACATTTTGACAAACTGATTTATTATTTGGCATCTGAATGAAAATGGATAGTGTATAGTGTCATACAGCCTCCCATGAAGATCACTGTATTCAGTGACTCATAGTTTCCTTTCAATAACTGAAGCACCAGCAACAGCCAATCAGATTCCACGAGTATCTCTGCACCTGTTGGCCCCTACAGGTCAAGGAACCGGCTCAATCTGTCTCAATCTACATTTAGCAACAAAGTCACACACAATCTGTCTATCATTTCACAGATACTGAGACTAACTCAGACACACAAATCTCGACCTCACACAGCACTTTTATTTTTAAGTATTAAGTCTGGTCAGTTTTCTTTTTTTCTCTGGCCAAGAACAATCTATGAAGAGACTATCTGACTGATATGCAAAGTGAGATGTTTTGGGGCGAGCACATCTAAAATCATTGATACAACAATAATAGATTTGTAGCTTACAAGTTTAAGAACATGCTAGCCATTTTTTTTTATTTGTAATATACATCAGACAGTCTATGAACAGTCGATGAGAAGGCATCTGAGGCACTGGATCATCAGAATATATTATAACCCTATTAAACACACTACAGCCTCTATACTTCCCCTTAAGCCCACCTCAATCATTCACAGCATCTTGTATGTCTAGAACTTGCTTAATGACACCTCCTAAAGGTATTTGGTAGGGAAAGTGAGAAGGAATGAGCCTTCAAAGAAGGACTTCATCATAGAGGAGGAACAGTCACACACAGACAGCTGCTGGGCTTAGCACCAGCTAATAAAGCAGTAAATATGACAACCATTTTCACCTGAGTGACGGCAAATCCACTTCACTGATGGTAAACCCTATTTTAACTTGTGCTACCAGCCAATCCAAAAATGACAAAGGAGAACTTTCATTGGGCCAGCATCAAGTCACATGACCTGCCACTCACCAGAGTAACTATGGCACACTCAGCCGTGAGCTGGGCGGCACTGAAGAGTGTACGGACGAATCGGTAGATCTGTTTCTGTTCCGGGTCGTGCTTGTCATAGTCTGACGGCACCTCCGATTTCTGTGTGGAAGAGGGAGATTTAGGACATTCTGTGCAGGATGTAATTGAACCGCTTATACATGAGCTGCAGAAAATTAAACACTTACTGTAAGTGGATGAAGTTTTTCATCAAAAATGTCTAACAGCATTCGCCCGTCCACATTTCTGAAAGGAGAAGGGTTAGTGAAATTAGATTAAGGAAGACTTGTCCTTATATAATGCATTAAAAAGCTAGAAAGGAAAGTCTGTCATGATCAATTTTCAATGTTTCCAAAACCTTGTCTGAAAGTTACATTTCAACAGCTCTGAAGCTTTGAAGTTTGAAGGTTATAAAGCATTAAGGGTTTATATGGTATTAAGGATTTGAGAGAAAGATAGACAAAGTCAGAGAAACAGATAGAAAAGACAGAGATACTGGATGGATGGATAAAGAAAGATAGAGTGACCCTTTTCATTAATTCAGCTAACTTTATGGCTAGTGTTATGTTAGGCAACATAAAGCATGGTTTTATTCACAATGTAAGAACAGCAGCCTGAATGTCACTTATGTGAGCCAATAAAAAAAAAAAAACTCATACAATTGGTCCATTAAAAAACAAAGTCCCATTGTCATTAATAGGTCTCACAAACACACACACACACACACACACACACACACACACACACACACACACACACACACACACACACACACACACACAAAATGAACTTTCAGAAGGGATGGCAATCAATCTTTCCTTTACCCACAGTGCATTGCAACATTCAGCCTGTCTTTGTTAAGCGCGACACACACTGCTGGACTTCACCACTCCTTTTATGAGAAACACAGTTTTCCTGCAGTGCCATTCATACTCAAACACACACATATTTCCCTGAGCTCTCATTGTAACCGCACCTGATCGGATGAGAGAGATGAAAAACATACCTGTTCTTTATATGGTAGTATATTGCGAGGGAGACACTGCAAACAGAAGAAAAAAAAAGAGAGAAGTTGATATAATGTAGTAATCAACATGATGATGCAACATAAAATTCAATCTAAAGGGGACCTGAGGTATTTATGTGAAGCTGTATATAGTGTTACCAGTGAGTTGTGCTACTATAACATGGTCCTTGCTAACTGCACAATGTGCATATGAAAGAATATGCTATTGTTCTTAATGAATCAGTAGAACTGACTGGCGAATTATACAGAACTGAAAACACTACAGTATGTATGATGTATGATTTGCGTAATTCTTGAATTTAATGCCACAAGGGGCCTCATACGAATAACAAATTTCTTAGAAAATCCATATATCATCCCATATCAACATTTTTGGTTCATTTTGTATAAACATTGGCCAATATTGGATATATAACAGTGTATGTTCATTTCCGCTATTTTTTTACATTTAAATGAACTTTGCAGTCATCCAGCTTATTTAAATTTTAAAAATCACTAATTTAATAACACTTTTAAATGTAATCTTTAGCAAATTTTTGATACTGTACATTAGGCAGGGTAAACCCAGTCTGATCTCCTGGCGATTTGATTTCGCCCTGCAGCTCAGTCTGGAAACCTGTACATTCATTTCAACTGCTTATGTTACACTTGGGCGGGAACCAATCACAGACTGGCTTATCCACCTGGCGCGCTATTGGCGGGTTTATCACGATGACAGATAGAGAAGCGATGGGTTGTTGCCCGTTGATCACGCCTCTTGTGGTTTGATTGGTTGAAGGACTATCCATTTGCGTACAGTGTCATTTGAACTATGCCCGTTGATCACGCCTCTTGTGGTCTGATTGGCTGAATGACTATCCATTTGCGTACAGCGTCATTTGAACTATGCCCGTTGATCACGCCTCTTGTGGTCTGATTGGCTGAATGACTATCCATTTGCGTACAGCGTCATTTGAACTATGCCCGTTGATCACGCCTCTTGCAGTAGAAAATACAGAGCAGACTCCCCAGACCAATGTTCAATCTTAAAAGACTGAGCTTGGTCTGGTGATAGCCAGACAAACTGTACATTATAATGTTCGTTGATTTTTATTGCTTTTTTTATTCAGACAGTATAGAACTTATAGTGACAATTTTTAGGTTATTGGACATACAATTCAATTAATTACTGGTCAGAACTTTAATAGTGGTGCATAGTTAAATCCATAAAGTGACAATGAATATGATCAGTAGAAATGACTGGGAAATTATATTGAATCAAAAAGAGGAGTCACTGGTTTGAATCGTGGACTGAATCAGTCAGACAACTCACTTTGTCACTGAATCAGCTCAGTTGTCAAACTCGCTCATTATATCAATGGTTATTATTTAACAAAAATACCTGTTAAGCCCAATTTCCAAAGGTTTTTCTTATGGAAATCAAATTCTCTTTCCACATCCTCAAAAGGAACTTTCAAACCATTTCAGATTCAATTAACTCACTCATTTAGGCCCCATTTACACCTAGAATTAACAGGTTTTTTTAGTCGATCCAATCACAAGTGGATGATGCTAAATGCAGGTGTAATCTGGGTGTAAAATGTTTTAAGCTTGTCCACTTTTGACCACTTCCAGAGGTAGTCGAAAACACAATTGACCAGATTGCTTTAGTAGTGTAAACGCTTGTGGCGAATGTGTTCAAACAGCCACAAAAGACGCCTACTCTCCGCCTACTGACCTAACATGTAAACATTATGGGAAGCACGCTAGCCAGACGGGATTTAAACTTTAGCTGGAGACCCAAGTTTGGTTTGAAGATGAAAAACCAGCATTCGGCTGGTCTTGCAGCTATCAGAGCAAAAAACGAAAGCTGCTGCTCGCCGAATGTTTTTTCCCGTCTTCTCCGGTGTGTTCATGTGTAAATTGCATGAGTTTATTTCATCCATTGCAATGAAAGATCTGAAAAAACCCATAGATCACCCGCTCATAGACCCCTTCCCCTTGAACAAATCAGGACAGAAGTGGTTGAAAGTGGACAAAAAAAGAGACGGATTAAAACACCAGGTGTAAATGGGAATGTATCTCCCTCATCTACTTGTGATCCGATCAAACAAAACACATCTTAATACCAGGTGTAAACAGGGCCTTAGATATATCAATCAAGCACAGCTCAATAACTGTTACAATGAGGATTCGAGTACCATTTGATGGTGTATTTGAGGTTGGGCTGGCTGACGGTGCTGTCATCCAGGAAGATCGTCGAACAGGAGCTGTACTTGCGTCTCATTGGACCAGACGGATGTTGCTGAAAGACAAGGACACACAGAGTGCAAACTAAAACATCAGTTATTCTCAAACACACACACACTTTCAGCAAACAGGCTGCAAATTAGACCAACTCCAGCCCCAAAGAAGCCATTATCATCTCATTTCTACCTGAGTGATTCTCACTTAATGTGCATTAGTGTAAGTAAGAATCCCAATCCAGCACAACACAAACACAGTAATGTATTATGCAACTTACTAGAAAATGTATAACAAGATATCAATCTGATAAGCAACATTAATAATGCAAATAAATCATTACAATGTCAAAACAAATAGAGACATGAGTAAATATTTACCTTTGACTCCGCAATGTGTGTTAACTTGCAAAGTAATAAAAGACATTAAAATAGGAACAAAGCATAAGCTATTCATTGTAAATTTAGTATGAAGAGCATGCGGTAATGAAACAAAGAAAATCAAGCCATGCATATTAAATCAGTTATATAGAATTAAAGTGTTGAACAGAAAATAAATGCAGTTACTGATACGACACAAGCTCAGACACTCATGCAATACTGGTTTCTGCATGCTTATGTGGTGGTTGACTGTTGGATTTGATTAGTTCTGTGGCTGTTGTGACACTTAGGGAGATGTCTTCAGTGCAGACACATTATGAGTGCATTATGAGAATCACACTACCAGAAGACACATAACCACTGATGTCATTGCTGCTGCTACTGCTACTTACATGGTTGACGTACAGACTTTTCCGTTTTTCCCGAACTGTAAAGAGAAACACATAATTAGCAACACTAGAACAACAGTCAATTCAGTTAATTAGAGTAATACAAAAAGACAAGGGCCACAATTACAGTGATGTCAGTAACATCAAGAGGGAAGCATCTAACAATCTGAAGTCTTGAACTGTTGGTCGGTATTTCATTATCAACAGTTCGGGGGGCAGAGAGATGTAAAAGAAAATGACGTGTTGTAATTCAACTTCTCTAAAAAAAAAAAAAAAAAAAAAAAAAAAGCTGGTTAGCCTCACATATACTTATTTTTGACTATCGGCATTAAGTCTGGTCCACTTTGGAGCTTATTGGGAGAGAACCGCCAAATTAAACCCTACGTATACTTCAGTTTTGACGTGAACGAAGCGCATTGTATGTGCATACAGCTCAACACATAGCCCTCCAAAGCAATCCTCTACGGAAACACTGAAGCTGAAGGAGTTTGAAAAAGTAGGTTTTTAAAATAAAATAAAAATGGCAGACAGGAAGTTCATCTGACTATGGCAAAATTGGTATCCATGTTCTCTGCATGACCCAAGGAATCTATTAAGACCATATTTATATTCAGTTCATTACAATAGACTAATTTAATCTCAAGTTATTAGCATTTCTGAAAATTTCAATATATCTTTTGACCACAAGGTGCCCCGAAACGTTTTGAGTACCGTTAGGTCATGGTGCCGAAGACATATACCAAGTTTCCTAACAATATGCCAATGTGTTATTCAAAATTCAAAATGGCCAATATGGGAAAACTAGGTACCGTTCGTTTCGCACCGAGTTTTGTGATTTTGGGCCAAACCGCACAGGAGTTAAGCAAAAATGTTAATTTTTCATGCCTCCTGACCACTAGGTGGCACTGCGCCGAAACTGTACAGGTAACTTCAGGTCATAATTGTCATAACACACACAGAATGCACCAAAGCGCTGTGGAGATATAGACCCACGTTCATTTTGGCAGGCATTCCGTAGAATTTGTTAGTGCATTTCTCGAAAACGGTTTGACAAATTGACTTGAATTCCATAACTGTTTGTCGGCATGGTCTGAAGATGATCTAGTTACATTTTTGTGAAAATCAGAGCTATGGCCTAATGGTGCGTTCACACTAGTGAATTACATGTTAAATCAATGCAAAGACGCGAATAGACATTCTGCGGAGCGATTCGCTCAAATCGGGCGTTTTGCGCGTTTGATGTGCAGAACACGTGATTTGCGCGAATTGAAACATCTGAACTTTGGCGGATATTCGCACTGTGTTAACCAATCAGGAGCTTGCTCTAGTAGTGACATCAATAAGGAAAAAATCATATGTGGATACTCGGAGCTGTATGATACATCTTCATACTTTATAGAAACGGGAATAAAAAGGATCTTGTTTGGAAGAAAGTGAGGTCAGACAATCTGGTAAGTTGTAAAAAACGCTCTTTACTCAATTTGAGCTATACATATTGAGACTACAAGCTAGTTAAAACTGGCAAATTGAGCTGTATTTTAAAACAATCCATGTCCGCCATTTCAGAACTACACTGGAGCCACCTGGCAGAAGCCCCTTCCGTGACGCTAATTTGCATCTGTTGTAAAGTGAATGTCATGCGCAAATGAAGCGAGTACACTCAAAATGTCCAACTATGCATGTACATTTGTCTGGTGGGAATGCACAGTAAGAGGAGTTCGAAAAAAGTTATTAGCATAAATGTGAGTGCAACTTTGGACAGTTTGTGGTGTTAGAGGGATTGAGTTAGAGAATCTAAATTTGCTATGGTGACAGTTCAGACTGTGTGTAAAATTTCATAACTTTCCTACAAGCAGTTCTATGAGCTGCCATAAACTCAAGAGTGGAAGAAGAAGAAACGGAAGAATAATAAGAACGGCAACGATTGCAATAGGTGCCTACGCACCTCCGATGCTTGGCCCCTAATAAACAGTGTTTAAAAAAAAAAATTAGGTAGATCTAACAGTAGATAGATACAGATTGGGTACATTAATTTAATAAAGTAATCAAAATAACTGCATAGTCCTCACTATAAATTAAATATAGATTAATTCTTATTAAAGTTACAAAATGTATGCTGTCAAGAGCACTGAAGTGATCAGAAGCGATGAAGAGACTGGTGTGAAAAATGGAAAGGTTTGGTCCTAGCTCTGTTGGTTTCTTTTTCTGAACGGCGAATACAGACTACTGCCACCTGCTGGTGTGGAAAGTTATTTCAGAATATGCATGCTAGCTGGTCGTTGGCTGCAGTCTTTGCAGTGTGTTCAAGCTCAACATTTTGGCTTTAAGATAACATGATATTGTGAAATCCTAATGATATTTAACAACCACTTTTGTATCTGTGGGCCGGGTCAGTTATTTTGTCTGACAGGCGATAGGTTAAAAGCCTGACCCATACATTTTTAGAGAGGCTGCAGGGGACAAATGAAGAGCCAGGTTTTGACGCAATATGTGTGGTGATGAAGGATAGACCCACTTTTGAAATCCCTAAAGTCTGACACCCCTCTGTATATTACAGCTACTGTGTGACTAATGACTATACTCAGATTAGCAGTTATAGGTTCATCTATATAATGACTATTTATCTAAACTACAGCACTAGAGACCTGCAGATGACAGCACAGCATACACAAATCTACACAAACAGCTGCGCAGCCAGGCAAACGGGACAGATTTAACACTGTCAACATGCATAACCCCTTAAAGCCACTAAATGAATGCGTTCAACATTAATGCTGTCAGAAAATACTGCTGTGATTTTTTTTTAAATGACATTAATCGGAAAAAGCTGTTGCCCCATTAAGCAGCTTCAATGTAGTTAGCTACTTTTTGGTGTAGCTAACTACAAAGGGTAGCTTCACTGCAGTTCAATTAAGTTAGGGTTAGCTTATTAAAGTAGATTCCTGAACAAAAAAAGCATAAACGCTTAAAGCATAAAATCCAACTACAGACATTATGAATCTATAAAGCTTCAGCACAACACAGCAGCAGACTAACAAACACGCCGAGATCAAACGTACCTTTCTTGTTGGGTAAAAGAACTGGAAAACAAGAAGGTTTCTAAATTAAATCTGAGCATGGATAAGGCTGACATTTACACGTCCATGACTTTACAGTTCATACGCCACTAATTGTGTTTTGTCACTGGAACCACGAGACGTCTCATAGACCAGAGTCACAAAACATTTCACTAACTATTCCCTGAGAAACCAGGAGAACATCATAACATTAGCCTGGGTAGAAATATCGCCCACTGGGAAGAGCTGACAGTTAACAAAGCATCATCACCACCCAGGGGTGTCGTGTTAAATCAAACTATTATTGAAAGTTTTCTCTGAGGGGGGAATGTTTGGTCTGACTGAGTTAGGGCCATCTGTGCACTTCGTTTGGATCAGACCGAAGCAATCCTGACTGTAGTTTGGTTTTAATTAAGGTTCCCTTCCAGCATCCAGTCTTAAGGGGAGACTGTCCCACTCATCCTGTGAGCCAGAAGATGTGGAGTCTCTCTCACCGTCTGTTTGAGACTTGCTGAGAAAGATGGTGCTGGCGCGCGGGTGGTCCGAAGGATTGTACTCCATGTTGAGCTCTGAGGAGAGAAACAGAGAAAGATGATTTGTTATTTAAGACTAAGGCTTGAGCTACTATTTGAGTATTACTAGAATAAGCAAAATTGGGAAACATTAGTCAGGCAATTCATGTTTTAGTGATTGTTATGTGCTTTATTTTTGTAAATATTTATAGTAACACATTTTACAGTGTCATTGTTACATAGAAATCTAGACGCACCCTAGCGGCAGCAAATGTCATTTGCAGCCAGGGCGTCTAGCAACTCTCCGTTGACTTGGGAGCTGGAGAAACCAAATTCTGGTCAGGCCAATCACATCGTGTTTAGAGTCGGTGGGCGGGTTTAACATAATGACGGCAGAGTTGCCGCGGTTTCTGCGTGCTACTTGAAAACAAAGAAGCTGGCGACCAGCGGTCTTTCGAATCGGCTTTGGCCGCGACTCTGGAGGACTTGGAGTTAAGCTTTTCTTTGAGAAAAGAACAAAGAACGGCAAAAAAGGAAGATGTGTTTGGAGTTTTGCCGACCGGATACGGTAAAAGTTTAATCTATCAACTAGCTCCGCTTCACCTTCTTCGCTGCTCTGGTTGGTTGTAGTGCTATCCTATAGCGTGCAGAGGGAATTTGAAAGACACGCGTTTATCCCGCCCCTCAGACTGAGCCCTGCCAATGGTGTGCTCCCAGACCCAACATCTCAAGTGATGTGGATCTGGCTTGTCAGGCTATGTAGTTACTATAATAATAAGAAAATGATGTATAGTTTCATGCAACTAACCTTAAACCAAACCCTGATCCTAACCCTATAGTAAGTACTAGGGCTGGGCATTGACACAAATTTCACAAATCGATTCGATATTGATTATTTTGGATATATATCAGGTACAATACATGGCTTCTCTTGAGCTGAGCTGATCTGCGCCACAGCGGCAAAACGGTATTCATGTTTCTGAATTTCAGAATAAAATGGACATAGACTTTGTTTCATATCAGTAGTAGCAAAGCACAAAGATTATTGTGATTTAATGGATGGGAGGCGCGCTACAATGTTCATTTCATCCATCAACTGAAAACAGAATGACTCATCGATTCTTGGGATTTAAGAATCGATATCGGTTCGTAAAATGAGAAGCGATTAAAATCGAGAAATCAATATTTTTTACCCAGCCCTAGTAAGTACATGTAGTTTCTTATTATTACTCAGTGCTTAAATGTATAATTAATTACAGTATAACAGAGACCCCAATATTTTTTATTTAATTTAAGTTATTTTAGTACTTATTTCACTTTTCATCCTAATACATGTCTTATACTTCACAGCTTTTTATTTTTTTATAGTTTTAGTTAACAACAATAGTTCAGAATAGAATACTAGTAATTCTACACACTTGTATTATGTAATGGTATACATTATATACTACGTGTGTTGGCATGGCACCTGATTAGGTTTTGTTTTTTTGTTTTTATCAACCCAACTATTTCAGAATATTTAACATTTAAAAACAGAAATAAAAGTTACAAATCATTTCATGCATATTTCTAAACAATATCATGTTATACTTTGAGGAGTTTGGGACATTATATATAAAAACATGGATTATGAATATGGTTACCATTCCACAACATGGAATACTATAATATTATAAATATGGTTATCATTCAGATCCATTGAATACTATAATATTAGGCTATATACATATTATACTGTTCCTGTACCATGGTACCACCATGTACTTTGTAGGAAAAGGATATTGTGTTTGATGCATCTTGTGGTTCGCTTTGTCAAACTTCAAATGGAAAGATGCACTGAATTGTGGGATACAATATCCTATATATGCTCTGCTTGTAAACTGCATATTTTGGCAATTGTCATAGATAATTTTAATACTAAATAATAAATACAAC
This sequence comes from Paracanthobrama guichenoti, assembly GCA_018749465.1. Lineage (NCBI taxonomy): Eukaryota > Metazoa > Chordata > Actinopteri > Cypriniformes > Gobionidae > Paracanthobrama > Paracanthobrama guichenoti. Next base: position 8,670,088 of record CM031966.1, on the reverse strand, counting down.
AAAAATGTCAATACTGTGCACAGCATGCATGCTGCAAAGATAGTACCAACGTACAGTGATATGAATGTTTTTACCCTGCTATGCCATTATACCAACACTAGGGGGCAGACCTATGATTATGGGAACCATGGACCATTTGTGCACTATTAAGTGGATGAGGGAATACAAGCCTTAAATCATTTTTATTTAATTTTACAGTAACATACTCCAATATACATACTATATTTATTTGTATATTTAAGTAATATTTATAACATTTATTATATTTTATTTTACTGTTGCCTGCCATCAATTCCAGTCATCACCAAGACACAGAAACTTCCTTTTTTATTATATTTTATTGTTTATATGTGAATATTTAGAAACTTCCTTTCTGCTCATTTTCCCATAGATTCCTGCCCTGACTTTCAGATGGATGCAGACACGCACACACACACACACGATGTCATCAGAGGAAAGCGCTGTGGCACACCCAGAGTTCATAACCTCTAAAACCAAAAGAGCCGATACTAGAGACATCATCATCATCATCATCATCACCATCATCACCAGTTACTGCAGTGTTTGCGTTACACTGAGATTTGTGAAACTGAACAAAATCGTGACACTGAAATAACCCGTTTCACAGACGCGGGCCGCTGCATTGTGTTTTAAGTCTTTTGAAGCAGTGTTTTTTATGTGGAAGAGCCACTTGAATCTCAAATGAGCCTCGAACGCGAGATGTATGAAGCACTCTGAGGTGCAGAGCAAAGACTGATTAATAAAACATGGAGCTGTGTGGGAGAGAAAGGTGGATACGGATGAAAAAGAGGAGAAAACCGTGAATGTGCTGCCAGTCTCAGAGAGGGTTATGGGTAGCTGGACACACTGTAATATTAATGTTTTATTGGAAAAAAAAGTGCACACTCATGGCAGAGCGTGTGGTAACAACAGTTTTCAATGGGATTGAGTCATTTCCTCTTTTCCTGTGACCCACCCTCAGTATATTGTGAAAAGAGGCTGGAGCGTTCGGAGGGGGTCCCCATGACTTCCTCACAGGAAAGAGCTTCAACACACACTTACCAAGCACACTAGAGCATGTACAGATCCCCATGTAGAACATCTATTAAGCATGCAAAAGTACATGTTTAGAGCCCTATGAAATCTGAAATCGGTTTGTCCTTTTCAATTAATCAGTTCAAAATGTGGTATTTTACATTCTATAAATGTTTTCGCAAAGACAATGATATGAAGGATCTGAGCCAATTGCTCATAATTATTCTTAATCAATGCTGTAAAATATTTATCAATTAGGTCAATGAATGTTTCTGACCTGAATTACAGCTCTACCCCAGTTAACAGCACCAGCTGTGGCCTGTCTTGGGTTCGGCTCATTGGCCAGCGCAGGCTGGCATCATGCCCTGCAGTCTGCCTGGCATCAATGCCCACAGCTGTCAACATTTCCCCTGTAGTGACGGACAAATGTGCATGTACACACTCAAGAACACCAAAGCCACATGAAGAGGACATCCCGGACTAGACTAGATGGACGGCCAGTGGCCACTCCCTTGCGCATGACAGTTGTTTTCCACATCGTTTTTAATAATTCTGCTGCTGTATTTAGATGATTTGCTGCAGAATCAGCAAAAATCAGTAAAAGAGCTTCCTGAACTCTAGACAACATGAGAACCTGATGTTCTACTCAACTATGCCAACACAAGCTTTTTTGGAAACAGTGTACATCGCAGTACGCAATACTTGCTTAAAAAGCAAATGTCAATGATGTATCTTTTTTTATATTCATATTTTCACACACAAAAACAAAAAACGGCTGTCAGCTCTCAATCTCATCTTGCCAAGTTCATTCCTGTCACCCAGACGGGTCGAAAGTCCGTTTTCTGTAAATCTCTGGATGGGAGGAACTGGGGTTTCATGGTTGATGTGAAGCTCAAAATATAAGAAGTCATTTCCTGAATTAATTCAGCACCGCTGCAGAGCACGCAGAAGCCATATCTGTTCATCTCAGTGAGCAATAGCACTGCGGTGGGGATTTCACCTGTTCATGCCCAACATACCCTTGCTTAAGCAACAAAATGATAAAAGATAAATGATACAACCCCTTTAAAATGTTTTTGGATAATTCTGGAAGATTCATTGCAAAGGTTATTGATTAAATATTGTTCAATATCATGCAAACCAAGACTGATGATTTGGCTAATAATGATTGACATCTTTCCAAAACTGGTCTCAGCAAAACCAGCATACACAAGCTTAAAGGCTCATTCACAGCAAGTTTCGCAACAACCATAAAGTTTTAAAAAGAGACATGCTCTAATTGTAAGAGAATAGCCACACCATACAACATAGAGTAATGATAACATTAAAATCACTTTCAGATGAATGATAAAAAACGTTTGAGCTTCAGCAAGAACCAATGAGGTTCATTCTCATGTTACGCATCACGTTTGAGGTTCTGCAAGAACCAATGAGGTTCATTCTCATGTTACGCATCACGTTTGAGGTTCTGCAAGAACCAATGAGGTTTATTCTCGTGTTACGCAGCACGTTTGAGCTTCAGCAAGAACCAATGAGGTTCATTCTCGTGTTACGCATCACGTTTGAGGTTCTGCAAGAACCAATGAGGTTCATTCTCGTGTTACGCATCACGTTTGAGCTTCAGCAAGAACCAATGAGGTTTATTCTCATGTTACGCAGCACGTTTGAGCTTCCTCGAGAACCAATGAGGTTCATTCTCGTGTTACGCATCACGTTTGAGCTTCAGCGAGAACCAATGAGGTTTATTCTCGTCTTACAGGCTTGGAACGACATGAGGGTGAGTAATGACAGAATTTACATTTTTGGGTGAACCAACCCTTTAAGGCTGGCAAGAACAGAGCATTGGTGACTCTGAAGCAGCTTCATTTCTCACATCCTAAGGGACTGATATCAGGATCTACTCCTGCTGCTGCACTGTGAAAGAAATCCATGCAGTTGCATGAATGACATGAAGTTAATCCAGATTTAGGTTGCAGTGCATTACAACACATTGAAACAAAGGATCAGCTCTACAAATCCCATCTGATCTGTACAAGTCAACTGACTGTCTTTTCTCTTGTTTGGGGAGAAAAAAAAGAGGAGGCTCATTTTCACCAGGAGGGACATGGAATAATTCAAACTACTTTTTCCAAGAACTGCAATCAAAAGTGTGCTACTTTTTTTTCTGGCTATTAAAATCAAGATTTGTTTTGGTTCTATTTGTTGTTTAGTTCAAAGATAGTTTACTTTTTTCTTCCCAAAAATGTATATGTATATATATATATATATATATATATATATATATATATATATATATATATATATATATATATATATATATATATATATATATATATATATATATATATATATATATATATATATACGCACACACGTTTGGATCAGTGTTATTTTAGTATCAGTATGAAACCATTATGGATTTTTCTTTTATAGTTTACATGCACACACGCACACGCACACGCCACGCATTCACAGACGCAGCCAACCAATCAGAGCACATTGGGCTTGTCAGAAGGAGGGTCTTCACAGAGACCGGAACTAAACAGAGCGTTACTGACAGACTATGAAGGAAGAGCTGCAATAATGTAAAATATGCTAAGCATAATGGTTTTTTTTTTTATTCAAGTATGAAAATCTATTCTAGTGGACCACAAAAAAAAAAAAAAAAAAACAAGACTTTGAAAAAAAGGCACAATAGGTCCTTATTAAAGTGTAGAGGCAATCATTTTAACTCATCATGTGTCTAAATACTGTATTGAGATAAATCAATTCATTTTCAAAAGGTAATATACAATTAAAAAGGCATTTAAAATGTGGATATAAGTAATAAAAGATCAAGATGATGGGACAATAAATCCTCCAGTGTGTGTGTACAGCTGGTGTCAGAGGCGAGAATACAGGACAGTTTCTGGGCATCACGCCCACAGCACACAAACACAATCACACACAAAAACATACAAATATACACACAAAGCCCTCAGTGGAAAGTGCCACCGGGAAGTCATACACAATCACCAAACACTGACCCAGAGCCACATGACAAGACCAAAAAAGTCCATGTCACATGAGCTACTCAAGGAAGTTTTGAAACATGTACTTCCTATTTTCATGAAGACACAGATGCTCTATCGTTGATGTCCCTCTCTTTCAGTGTCTTTAATGGATTTAGAGGTTTGTTACGTTTACACACAATTCTGAGACAATGTTTTCAGTCAATAGTTGTTTCCACAGTTGTGAATTTAATTTAACCCTTGAGTTGAAAATAGCAAAAATCGCCACTTCCTGAAAAATTGGCCCACAATATCTAATAATAAAAATGGAAGTTGCTGCAATCAGAGAAGCCACCGTGGCTCTTTTTTTTTTCTTTCTTTCTCAGAGCATGCAGACGAAACGCAGTAAACGCTGTCATGCTGTCTTGCATCTGGATGCATGGTGTTTCACAATCATATGACACGCTTCTGGAAGGGAATTAAACCAAAATCAAATTTTGATGGCTGACTTTTGGCTCAAGCATTTCAGAATGACCAAACCAACATTTGAGATGCTGTGCGATGCCATTGGTTCACTGGTCCAGTTATCCAATCACGTCCACTGCTGAGGCAAAGTCACGGTTTGTGTTGCACATTGAGGGATGTATTCAGTAAATGTGTTTCCATCGTACTGTATGCGCATGTCGTCTTATCGGATACATTTTTTTAAATCTGCCTCAAATGAGCGGATAGAATTGATGTGCATCTTGGCGTTTCCATCCAGTGTTTTTTATGCAACATGTGCATAAAATATGGGTATAGAAACAGAGCTATTGTGCTGGCTGTTGTCAGTTACCACAGAAAATCATTTAAACTTGCCCATCCACTCGTAAAAACAAGCATAAACTGTTTAAAGTGACGCACATACAAGGCATCAAGATAAAAATGTGTTTTTAAATTGTAACTAATTACTGCAATTTTTTAGGTTTGTGATTAACCCTAACATTAAAATCAATGTTTTTTTTTTTTGTTTTTGTTTTTTACGTAAATCCTGATATTAAAGTTTGCACATTAAATTCCCAAAATTATGTACAATCAAGACAAAATTCCCATTTTAACCAATGAACCGGGATGTGTGAGGGCGTCGCCTGTCAATGGCGTCATATCTGCGTTACTCTCGGTTTCCGGTTTCATTTTGAAGAAACGCTTTACTCTTACTGCAGTGTGCAACAAAGCATAACTTTTTTACATTTAGTTTGTGGCAAGCAGTGAGGCGAGGGACCGTGAGAGCAGGCCGGTGGCGAGTGATGATGAGCGTCAGCTGTGCGCCACACCGGTCTCGTCTCACGGAGGAGTGACGGGAGCATAAAAGGAGGAGCGACGACAGTGCAAGACGAGAGAGGACCAGGCCTGGACTTTATGTTGCGTTTTGTTTTGTATGTAGGCGGCAGTCGTCCGTGAGGGGCTGTCGCCGTTATTGTGTTTTCTTTGTTTATTCTGGATTAAAGTTGTTTAAATGTTCGCTGGTTCCCGCCTCCTTCCTCCTTATTCTACGAACTTCATTACATAGTACTACTGTTTTTTTTCATTTATTAACAACAATTACAGAGCTTGATCAAACATTTAATAACTTTGAATTTAAATAAACTTCATACACAAACACTACAATAAATTTCACATTCTATGCAATAAGAGCATTTAGTCCACTTATTAGCTTAACACATTTGTTTTCATCCTAAATAAATTATAAATCATTACTAAAAAAAAATCAATATTTTTATGCAAGGATCTGTAAAAATTAAAGGCATAGTTCACCCAAAAATGAAAATTCTTCATCTTCAGAACACAAATGAAGATATTTCTGATGAAATCTGAGAGCTCTCTGATCCCTCCATAGACAGCAATTTAATCACCACTATCAAGGCCCAGAAAGGTAGTAAAGACATCATTAAAATAGTCGAGAATACTCACACAAAAAAACAGACAAAAATAACTTTATTCAACCATTTCTTCTAGCCTGTGTCAGACTCTTGCGCTGTTGACGCAGTGTAAACAGTACAGCGCCTCCAGAGCGCCGGCTTACCATTGGCCGACGCTGCTCACGTGAGCACCACGACGCACGCGCACGAGTCGTAGAACTCGAAGCGCTGCACTGTTTACACTGCGTCAAAAGCGTAAATGTCTGAGAAAGGCTAAAAGAAATTGTTGAATAAAGTTATTTTTGTTCGTTTTTGGGTACAAAAAGTATTCTTGACACTTCATAACCACTGGAGTCACATGGACTATTTTAACAATGGCTTCCTTTCTGGGCCTTGAGAGTGGTGATTAAATTGCTGTCTATGGAGGGATCAGAGAGCGCTCAGATTTCATCAGAAATATCTTCATTGTGTTCTGAAGATGAACGAAGGTCTTATGGGTTTGGAACGACATGAGGGTGAGGAATCAATGACAGAATTTTCATTTTTGGGTGAACTATCGCTTTAAAAATGTTGTCGGTATCACACAACCAAGTTCCAAGCAGAACATCAGTCTGACTACTAAATGTGTTAATATTAATAATCTAATAATTTTAATAATATTATTACATGCAAATATTTAATATTAACATACATTATTAATTCATATTAGTACTTTAAAAACACAAAATGCACTGTACGTACGTTTTTGCAAACATTTTGAAAATTCTTTGACGTCCCGTTAGCTGCACTTTAAAGTCTCCAGGGTGTGAGATTTCTGAGAAAACGGCATCTGAGAGCGCATGCAGCATAATGGAGGTGTTCAGGCTTCAGTGAGCTCTGTGCTGATGCTGAGAGACTGAACACTGAACTCACTGAACCCACACAAGACACCAGCCTGCAATTCTCTCACTCACAATGCTCACTAATAGAGCTGTGCTAACCTCTACTACTATTTCTCTCTCAGCAGAACAAACATTTTAGTGGCACAATCATCACAATCAAGACAATCATTACTATTACTGTGCTCATCATTTGTGCCAATGTTATTTTAGTATTATTTATGTAAGCTACTATTATAGTATTTATTATCATTTTGAATAAATTAAAATGATAAAATGATTTCATAATGATACTAAATATTTACTTTTTTTTTCTTCATTTTGCTTTACTAAAACTAATATTTAAGTAGATATACATTAATTTTAGTGTACTTCAACTTATTTCAGTTAATTGACAAGGCTTCATTTCTAATTTTTTGGTCATACTTTCTTTTCAACAATTTATTTTTATTTCACTTTATTCCAACTATAAAATTTTAATATATTTTAGTTTTAATTAATAATTACAACTCTGGTTTGTGCTACAGACATGTATAATGAGAGATATTAAGAAAAGGCATGCTATTATTTTTCTAAACTGACATTGCAATAATTTGCAGCTGGCATCTGATATAATGTAAAAATAAAATAAAAGTAAACAGCTGAGTGTATTATACTGCATGAAATAAGATCATTTGACTCCACTCTTTGAATTAGGTCAAGTAGAATACTACTGTTTAATAAACAATAAACAATAGATTTTAAGTTTATTGCAAAATATGCATATACATTCAAACATTAACGTATTTGGAGAGTGTAGGGAGACCAACTCTATTATATTCCCAGTGTTTAATGGGAGTGGGCGGAGCTAATAAGATCTTTTGGTGCATTTTGTTTGGTACATCATGAGTAATGTAGTTTTTCACCACACATTCCGCTGTTAAACGTGATTTATTAATGTTAAAAATGATTTATTTTTTTAAACTAACTAAGTTGAAATAATGCCCCTTAGCCTGGGGCTTCAATAGAAGCAAATACTATGTATTAACCTTGTAGTTCACAGTAAGGCTGTCTTTAAAGGTTTATAAGTTTTATTTCCCAATGAAGAAAATCTCTTAAAATTAGTTTTTACTTCCAGAACCCGACTGTTGCACTCTACGCGCCCTATCATACACCCGGCACAATGCGACGCCAGGCGTGAATCATGTTTCAGCCCGACACAGTTATCATTTTCACGTCCAGCGCCATGTTGTTTAAATAGCACTCGCGCCCATCCGTTCATCATGGGTGTGCTGGTCTGAAAACCAGGTGTGTTCAGGAGCATTGCTGGCGTGTTGCTATTTTAAGAAACGGCACCACTGACCGACAAAAACCTGCTCTAATGTCAATAGTGCAGTATGTTTGTGTTATTTAAAGGGTGCGTTAGTAATATGTGCCTATAGGCGGGTGCACAACCTGGATACACTCTGCTTATTACACACACAGGGATGCGCAGCAGCACACAAACATATTTAAATATTAAAAATAAAAGGATTCCTCTCTGGAGAAGTGTTCAGTCTTTCCGCTCGCACATTCCACATTCCAAATTGATTTTAAAGGTGAGATGAGACTCTGATTGGTTTATTGCACCTTATGCCAAATATTTACATTTACATTTATGCATTTGGAGGACGCTTTTATCCAAAGCGACTTACACTGCATTCAAGGTACACATTTTTTTACATTTTGTCAGTTCTTGCTTTCCCTGGGAATCGAACCCATGACATTCTGGGAATCGAACCCATGACCTTGGTGTTGCTAGCTCCACTCTCTTATTGTTTGAGCTACAGGAAATATACACCCATGACTCATTAAGAGGCTAGGTACAACCCTTTTGGACCATGTGCTTTTTCCATTGTTAAACTAGCAAAAGTGGATTCGGACACGTCCTAAGTGCACCTGCGCCATGTGCTCAGATCGTTAAAATAGGGCCCCACAACTTTAAATATGATGTTGTTTTTTCGAAAATTTATTTGATTCCCAGCCCGAAAAGACATAGGCAGTTAATGAAACTAAATGTTGTGCCTGAAACGCAGCATAGACAAAATGAAGCCCATCATAACATCAACAAACTAATTCATCATCACATTTCAAGGTGAAGTGTGTATTTCTACACCACTAGAGGCACAGGATGAAAATTGCAATCTGTTCATTTGAATGGCCTGATTGAGCTTTCTTGTCTGCCCAACCAATGGAATGTGGAATGTTTGAAACTTCTTGAAAAGTTTGAAAAGTTTTTCAACTAATAAGTAGATTTACATTTTATTTTGATTTATATTAACCCTTGTACATCCTTATGGATATTTTTGGCTTTTTCAGTTGTTTTTTGTTTTTGTTTCTTTTGATAACTCTGCCTGTGTTAATGCTAACTGCATAAAATGTGCCACAGGCGTGTATTTTTATTGAATTTTTATATTTCACCCAGTGTTTGGGTGTACATGTGCGCTTGTAATATTTGAGAGAGAAAAAATCAACTGCAAATAACAAATCCAGCCGTTGGGGAAAGGTTGGCACTGCATCCAAACAAACTCTTACTGAGAGCTCATTTTTTGAGATATCAACCTCAAATTTGGAACACAGCTTGTTTAGATGCATAGCTTTGATTTTAGGGTTCAACATGTTTAAAAAAAAAAAAAGAAAAAAAAAATATATATATTATATATATTTATATATTATATATACACAATATATATTTGTTGGTTTCACTTTTTAAACTTTTTTGACAGTTTTTCGACATGGACATTTTTGTCCTCTATGGACCTATGTGTAACTTTTTTTTATTGATGCACAAGAGTTAAATATTAACAGCTGAAATGGTCACAGCCACAAACACACAGGGTGGTCACTCAGCACAACAGAGCAACAACAGGAAGTGATGTAAGAGCCGAGACCGACTGCGGTTTCCCTACTGTAACCCTGCACTGAACCTTTACTCTGCACAAACAGTCTGCAAGGCCTGCAAACATCGATAAATCAAATATGAAAACAAATATGTTAGATTGTGTCTGCATCTTCAATCAACCCTTGTGCCCCAAGTCTAATGGGAAAGACAGTCGGATGGTGATGGTATTTCTGTTTGAATCATTATCTGGTGCAAATGAGCCATCTGCGGCCTGCCACATGCCCCAATCACACTTCCTGTGAGCCCAATTCCTGTCGGGAGGAGACGACATCATATCCTCTCTTTGGACATAATGTTTCAATGGTCACTGAAAGATGTTGTTGTGTAAACAATGGTGCTTTGCAAAGAAAAGAAAAGAAAAAGCATGGCTCAATTGTGTGCACACTTGATTATTTGGGAACTCTTAAATTGAAGGAAGGCAGTTCAACAGACATTCAAATATTCAAGCTTTGCAGATGGCAAGGAAAGAGGGTAATCATATGCACATGTAAAATAACGTAATCATCAACAGCATATAAATCAAAACTGCCTAATGTTATTGAATGAAATGTCGACCCATGGTGAGCTCTAGGACTGTGAAGCGTTGGGGTGTTGATGGACTCGATCTACTCCATCTGTGTTTGATCATCACTCTGAATCTGATCTGGATGTAGTCTTTGAAAAAAACGTGATTTTCTCAGCTTTTTGCTCAAAATGTTGCTTTTTTTAAAAATGAAACTTACTCACATTCAAGTTGATAAAAAAAAACCTTAAGCTTGAATAAAATTGTTTTTGTTTGTTTGTTTGTTTAAAAGCAGAGGCTCTGTTATTTCTTTTGATTTATTGCAGGTTCAGATATTTATACAACAAACTATTCTGGGTGCCTTGATAATTTGGTGAAAATGATAAAAAAATAAATAAAACGCTGGCAGGGAAAGAGTTAATCAAACATCATGCCGCACACTATAACGCTCATTTTCATTCACAGACAAATCTGTCCATTTCTAACACAAAGCTATCATATGATTTCAGAAGACATGGAATATAGTTGTGTGAGTGATATGAAATGCTTATGTGATAAATAAATAAAGTATTTATTTTTGGAAACTGACTTAACTAAAACTAAACTATTAAAACAATTTTTGGTATGTGAGATAAAGCTAAAAATTAAATAGAAACGTTTGATGAAAATATTTAACAAATTAGAAAATGTCGCCTTGGCAACTAACTAAAATAAATATGTTTGAGTAGATAAATTAAGCTATATATAGCTGTTTATACATACAGTACCGGTCAAAAGTTTGCAAACATTACTATTATTAATGTTGAAAGAAGTCTCTTATGCTCATCAAGCCTGCATTTATTTGATCAATTATACAGAAAAAAAGAAAAAGTAATATTGTTAAATATTATTACAATTTAAAATAATGGTTTTCTTGCTGAATTATTATTTTTATTATTATTATTATTATTATTATTTTTAAACAATTACTGACTCTAAACTTTTGAACAGAAGTGTAGCATATGAGAATGATTTCTGAAGGATCATGTGACACTGAAGACTGGAGTAATGGCTGATAAATTCAGCTTTGATCACAGAAATAAATGATATTTTAAAGTAGGGCTGCAACAACTAATTGATAAAATCAATAACAATCGATAATGAAAATCATCGATAACGATCCTCATTATCGATTAGTAATGCATTATAATGCATTTTTATGGACAAAATATGCATCTAGAAATAGTGGAGTGGAAACAGAGTGAGCTGATGCAGGAAAGGTACATGATCCAAGCGTCCAAACCGTGAGAACGGTTTATTTTAAGCTTCAAGCGAATGCATTAGCGTTTAACACACCCTGTCCTGTCATGCAATTTGACAGATGTGTGTACGTCCTCAGCGCAAAACGTTCAGTTCACAGGTTATATCCACTGATCTATAGAGAGAACAGTAGTTATATCCTCATCTGTAAATGCTACTAATTCTCGCGAGTATTTCCATTTTGCATTAAAGCGCGTCCTGACAGTCTGTGTTAAACTTCAAACTTCACTGAAAAAAACAGCGGGCAGAACGCAGTCAAGAGGGACACAATTAATATTCAGCGCAAAAACATTCATTTAGCTGAAATATCTGCTGTTGGACACTAATCTTAGGTTTAAAAGTCAACATGTAATTCAAGTATTTTATGATAAGTGTAAAGGGGAGAACAGTGTGTGATTGAATATAAATGCAAGACATTTCTACAGGATAAAGACATGACAGCAACAGGTACTGTGTGTGTGTGTGTGTGTGTGTGTGTGTGTGTGTGTGTGTGTGTGTGTGTGTGTGTGTGTGTGTGTGTGTGTGTGTGTGTGTGTGTGTGTGTGTGTGTGTGTGTATGTGTGTGAGAGTGTGTGTGAGTGTGTGTGAGAGAGAGTGTGTGTGTGTGTGTGTGTGTGTTCCTGCAGATTCCTCTTATCGGGTAACACTGAATTTCTGTGTTTTGTGTTTTTGTTTTTCTTTAATATCATTTTAATGTAGGGATTTAAACTCCTTTTGCTTAGTAACTTTTTTTGCACAATGTAGGCTATAGCACAGATATACACTTACGGATCGGATTAGATTGTAAAACCATGTTTTTATTATAATAAAACCATGCTTTTGCCGTATTGATTACCATTTGTATACCATTGAATAACTACAATAACCCTGTTAGTTATTTATTTATTATTGTTTGTTCTGTTCATTGTAAAACCATGGCTAATTTATGTAAAGGTAGATATATTCACTATGTGTGTGTTCATAGCACTCAGCGGACACGTTTGTTTGAAGGACAGCATTGGGCAGGATGTGGAATAGTGTGTTTTGTCAATATAAAAAAAATAAATGGCCTTTTGTCCTCAATTATCGCCAACTAATTGATTATCAAAATAATCGTTAGTTGCAGCCCTATTTTAAAGTATAATAAAATAGAAAATCCTTATTTCAAATAAATGCAGGCTTGATGAGCATAAGAGACTTCATTCAAAAACATTAAAAATAGTAATGTTTAGAAAAACTTTTGACCGGTACTGAAGCGACAAAAGCCCATTACAAAATTACAAAGAAAAATGTAACAAAAATTAAAAGAATTAAATAATTACGTAAATAATTAATAATTAAATAATTAAGTAAATGATGACAGAATGCTCATTTTGGTCAACTACTCCTTCGACGGAAATAAAGAGGAAAGCACGGGAGCATGTGGTTGTGTCGGGATACGAACCGCACACACATTCCTCCCTGCGGAATGGCCAACACCCTCTTCATCTCCTGTAGTTCTTTTCAAAAAGGGTTAAATAAATCAAAGGCTCACACTGTGAACGCGCTGACTCACCGCGGCCATTAGCGAGGAAGGAAAGTCAATTGTGTTCCCAACACCAGATTGAGAGACTGCTTCATTCAAACTGCTCTTCTACATAAACTTTATAGTCTATCATTCACAAGATTCTCTTTCCACTGAAACATTTACTGGAAATCCAAAGTTATCATCATTATATTGAAATCGAGATATAATGTGGATAACAACCTCATCAAGTAAATACGTGGCGCATCCTGACAGTAGGCACATGGATGATGAAACAGCAGTGTGTGTGTGTGTGTTTAAGTGTTCAACATGGTGAAGAGCAGTATTTAGCCTGTGTTAATACTTTGTTCTGTCTTGTCATTGCGTCCTCGCCTGTCGCCTGGGCAGCAGCACCATGGAAACGGCAGATACAGGGCATTGGACTCTTTCTCTATAGATCAGCCAGCAGCACTGACCCGATCTCTATAAAAACACATCCTGTACTTGGTCACTGATTGATTGGATGCCGTCTGATTGAGTATGAACTAGGGATGTCACAAGTACCGGTACTTCAGTACCAAGTTGGTACTGAAATTTAAAAAAATGTGACTGATTTCTGTAGTACCGACTCCAGAGTATATCCGGTACCCGCGTTCAGCCGCTTCCGTGTTTATCTAAGCGCAGGGCTCCAGACTGTAGCCGAATATATACTAGTGTCTGTGAATATTAAACTGCAAAATACTATTGAAATATCACTCCTGCATGTTCTGCGTCTCTGTGTGAATGACGGGCGGCGATCGCTCGCTGTCTTTGTAGTCTCTGCCGTGTGTCGCTATATGAGGACACGAACGCATAAACCGTCACTTCATGAGCATTTCCCGCTTTCATTTGAGAAAACGGTCATCTCATGAACACAGACACTCAAAGGTCTTCACGGAAACCCGTCAAAATAAAAGCTCGGTTTAACGTGAAGAAATTGACAGAATATATTAGGCTACTGTTGTACGGTAGATTTAGCTACGCCTCTATGTAATAATAATAATAATAATATGCCTCTACTAATAATAATAATAAGACGCCTCTACTACTACTACTACTACTAATAATAATAATAATAATAATAATAATAAGACGCCTCTACTAATAATAATAATTATGTCTAGATCATTGCTTATTTTTCACTTGATTTTTTTATAAACAATGTTTACTTTTAAACAGCATACAGCCTTTAAATGTTTATGTATTATTTACTTATGATTATCATCATAAATAATAAACTCATTGAATTAAAAAAATAGTTAAATAAAATAAAAATAAAAGCATTTTGCTGTGGTACTGAAATTGGTACCGAGTACCGTAAAATGTTTATAGTATTGGTACCGACTACTGGAATTTTGTTACCGTGACGTCCCTAATATGAACATTCCATTTATGCTCGGCCATATAAATGTGTCGAATATTCAAGATTCTGCACTATTTCTAGGACATCATCATATGTAAGCAAATAAAGCATTTGAATAAAAGTTCAATCAAAACGTTCTGTGGGTGAACATGCGTCTCGTGTTGAATTAGGGCTGTTGAACAACGCACTAGCAGTTAAAGCAGAGACGTTAAATCAGGCTCTACGAATCACACGTGGCTCAAGCCAGGGTTGCCAGGTTCTCGTTTTCCCCTACACCAAACATTATTTGCAACACGCCTCCCATCCACTAATTGCAAAGAGCTTTGTGCTTTGTTACTTCTGATAAGAAATAAAGTCTCTTTTTACTATGAAATTCAAACAATAAATGGTGTTTTTTTATGCTAACAATGTCACTTAACATTGCATTTACCTCAGGAAAGTTATCCAATGTTCACAGTTCGTTAGTTTGCTATACAGTCAAACCAAAAGTATTTCAGACACCTTCAACATTTTCTCACATTATCATTTTATTCGCATTAGAAAATGGTAATAAGATATGACAAGGACCAGAGTTAAACTGTGTCAGAACAAATTCATCTCGATAATGTCAGGTATGTAATGGATAACAATCAACCAATCAGCTGTTACATTTAAATACACAATTAGATAATACTAATTTACCAAGTAACCAAGCGATGCTTCATTTTGTTCAGTCTGTGGTGTCAAAGGTCGCATTAACAATTCAAGAAAAAACACTGAAGCAAAACACGGTCAGGTCAAATTGTCTGAATCATTTTGGTCCCAAATTTGTATCAATTTTACAGGCAGTCCACTGTATGAAGAATTTTTGGGTATGATGTCACAGTTTACTTTATTTTACTACCCTTACTTACACAAATTAACTATAGTGTCCTGCACACACTAGTAAAACACTAGTGTCTGGTATCTTTGGTTTGACTGGATCTGATCTATTTTTAGCGGCATTCAGTATAGGATTTATACGCTTATGAAATTAGTCGTTTCACACATCCCTAATCAGAGCCAGGTAATTTGCAAAACCTGTCAAACTATCACTTTTTTATATTATAAAAAATCTAGGCCCTATTTGGCAGTTTTTCCCCATGGCATCGATATCAAAATTGTGGCCAATGAAAATGGAAAACCAGTAATCTCAGTGGCTGGTGAGCAAAAAAGTTAATGTCAAGCCCTATGAGCATAAAAGTCACTTCAGATACTGAGAAAGTAGTTACATTTTGATGAAAAATTACTGCACCAAGGTGTATGTGAGGAAACTAAGAACCTGGAGGGCAGTACTGATAAATGAGATCATGTGATGTGGTAGGTTTGGGATTCACAGCCCCGTCAGGAAACCACATCTGGAGAACAACCCTTCAGTGGTTCCTCCCACTGGCCAGCGTCTACACGATCACTGGGCAAACACACACATAACTGTGTTTTAACAGGTGGACAAGCATACATAGATTAGATAGATTTAGATAGACAGAGAGATGGATAGACGGATAGATAGATACATAATGACCAGATACTGATACCCCTTTTCCACCAAGGTAGTGCTGGTGCTGGTTCGGAGCCAGAGCCTAGTTTCAAATCGGTTCTTTGTCTTTCCACACCCAAAGCACCAGCTCTGAACCAGGAAAAGTGGTCCTTAAGTAGCACCAAATCATTGCTGGTCTAGAAGTAAGAACCGCTTGCGTCAAGGGCTGGGGGCGGGGTTACCGTGACCAACAAGACGAACACAAACTTGTTTCCACCATTTTTAAAATAGCAGCTAATTGAGCTAATAGTTGCTCGATTGTAATCTCCGTCTATACAAATTACGGCAGCTGCACGAATGCATTGGATTCACTGTGTTTTGATGCCGATGTAGGATCGTAAAGCCATGTGCATCAATAGTAACGCAACGTTCGTCATTGTTGATGGAAGGCTTGTTCGAGATGCATCGGTGCTGTGCAGGCCGATCACCGTATGACATCAAAGTACAGCGAGAGCATACGACTCCTTATGCTTTTGAATTGCTCATGCGGTATTGTGATATCATATACGCTGATCGGTCTGCGCAGCGCCGATGCATCTCGAACAAGCCTGGTGTGTTTGTGTTTCCCGCTGCCTCGCTAGCGTTGCTGAGAAAGATGAGACGTATACAGTGATGTAAGACCTGGCTCTGTGGTGGCTGTCTAGCCATTGGAAAGGCAAACCGGTTCTTAGAAGGCTCGCCAGTCGAACCAACTCAGAACTGGAACTAGTACCCGGTTCATTCTGGTGGAAAAGGGTATGAGAGATAGGACAACAATGCTTTTAACTCAAACTGCAACTAAATGAAGAGATAAATAATCTTTGAAATGGACCACTAAACATGAAAACAGGCCTACAGATCTTCAACCAACCAATCAACCAACCAACCCATCCATCCATCCATCCAAACAATGACTAAATATAATCAGTTAAAAATCATAATTTCCCTCTCTGAAATATCAATATGCACTTGGAATGTAAGGGTAAAAACAGATTCTGAAAATCTATGTTAGCTGCTGTACAAGCTCAATATTCTTAGCTAAAATTAGCTGAAGATCAAGGTAAGTTAGCAGTCAAAGAACAGAAATCAATACGGTCTCACATACTTCCAACTAAGCGTTGAAAAAGGCACTCATAAATCTGCACGGCTCATATCAGAGAGCTTCCTGTGCGTGATGCAAGCAAGCTGTCCAAACACTGTCCGTGTGTGCCAGTGCAGTCAGGCAGCTGTGAGTAGTGTTAATGTGTGGGCAGAAAACAGGCCAGCGGCACCTGCTGAGGGCATTACAGCCCAGATCAGAATCTGTGCAGTGCTCAAGTGCTAACAGGTGCCCGATCACAACACAAGCTCAATCAAGCTTCACACATATGCTTAGTGTGTGTGTCAAAAAAAAAAGTGTGATTAAGACGCATTTCATAACTGTAAAAAGACCATCTTGTAATATGAAATGGGCAGTAGAAAGCTCAGCATAATATAATTAATATGAATGAATGAACTAACGAACACATTTTAAACAAAAATGTGTGATGTGACTGAATATTAGATAACGAGAATATAGCACATTTCCTGATGACTAGACAGTAAAAATGCATCGCATTATGCGATCAGGTGTTAAGCAACTTGCAAATATTGTAGTGATAAGGTTACTATGTTCTTTAGTGAAGTATCAGCTGACAGTAACCATGTATAATCTGGGAGATCTTGAGTGAATCCAGGAGGCTTTATTTTCAGTAACTTGAGGAATCGTTTTCCTATCGCAGTGTGTGAGAATGTGTGTGTGTGTGATGCTGTTAAGGAAACAGGTCTGACTGTGATGCCATCTGTGCCAGCGCCACCCTGTCTTCCTGACATTTAAACTCGGCAACACAATATGCACACTGTACACAATACACACAAACACATTCAAGAGTAGAGCTGCATTAATAGCACATCAACACAATCAGAATCGCAACGCAATCAGAATTACAATTGCCACAGTGGAACAAGACTTATAACATCGGGACAAAATAGCTGAAGGTCAGGAGCAAAGACAGATAATAAAGTGAGATCAAATACAGAAAGTATATTTGTATTAACATTTAATTATTGCACGTTTGCATAATATTCTGAGTTTGCATTTCACTGTTTTTATTCATTTTGAGGAACACAATCTCTTTTTGTGCAGGTGAGATGAGTAAATGCATGCTCACATTTAGTCTAGAACTACAATAACCATCATGTTCACACAGCGCACACAACGCCTCTGTACTTACTCCTGATTTCCCTCAACAGGAGAGCCGTCAGTCAATAAATGGGTATCTTGAGTTACTTATTTGAAAAAGTAACTCAGATATTTTGTTGTAAATTTAGAACACACATACACACACAATGGCATTTTGCCTGGATAACTTTCGATTCACTATACGTTCATGTTGTTGATATTGTATGCACTTACACGTCGACTGCCAACAAAACAGACATTTGATGCAGTTTCACTCATTTTGACTCATGACCGGGAACTAACAAACACACTTGCAAAACTCCTTTGCTGCTCCGAAAACACAAACTGTTTCCTTAACGCCGGGTTATTTGGGAAGCTGAACAAGGTTATCTTTCCCTCACAACCAGAAACACACTTCTTTAGGGACATTGTTGATTTTGTGGTCTAAAAACAAAATGACAGCGCTGCCGACGGCTTCTGTAACCCGAACAAAGCTTGTTGATGGCCGTGTTCTTGCTCTCGCTCGGGTTGACATACGCACACTGGTGTGTGTGTGTGTGTGTGGGCTCATCCAGGAGAAGTGCCCATATAAGGAATTCCACCCTTTATGACCTCATACAGGGCCATACTTGGAAAAAACTCTGAAACTTATTCGAATCCTGAAGGAGTGTATTTGGCACAGAAATACTCCATATATGTCCAACTAATTTTTTTATTTTGTCCATATTTAGCATGAGAATAAACTCTTACGTAAATAAGTCAATGCATGAAATCGCATTAGATTTGCTGCTCAAGAAACATTTATGATTATTATCAATGTTGAAAATAGTTGTGCTGCTTCATATTTTTGTGGAAATGAAAGTGAGTAGAAAGTAAAAAAAAAAAACAGCATTTATTTCAAAAAGAAAACTTCTGTAACTTTATAAAAATTTATTTACTGTCTCTTTTGATCTGTTTCATGCATAGTTGCTGAATAAAATAGATAAAACTTATTGACCACAAATTTTTGAACAGAGGTGTATAAATATATATAAAGTTTCTAGCATATTTATTTGCTTATTTTACTATCTTTTCAAATTGCTCTTTCCTATTTTTTTATATAATTATATTTAATTCTCAATTCAGGTCATCAGAGGTGCTCCAAACATGTTCAACGGCCACAC
The DNA here is from genome assembly GCA_018749465.1 of Paracanthobrama guichenoti. NCBI lineage: Eukaryota > Metazoa > Chordata > Actinopteri > Cypriniformes > Gobionidae > Paracanthobrama > Paracanthobrama guichenoti. The sequence goes on along the minus strand of CM031966.1, from coordinate 8,650,784 downwards.
CCCCTTTATGCATATTAATAAGGGCTTCCCTTTGATGTGCCATCTCCCCACCCAACAACACAGAGCAGCTGCACTGATGTCATGGGAATAATTCCTGCTCTCCTAAAACACTAATCATCTGAGAATAGTTTCTGCTCCTGTGTGGCACAGACTCTGTAAAATGTATTCTATTTCTTTAATGTCTCACCGCAGCCTATTCTGAACCACTTCACACTTGATATTTAAGTGAATTTAAACACTTGACGGATAACCTTTGCGAGTCACTTGAGAATATTAGACATGGAAAGAAAAGAGTTTAGACTCAGCAAACATATGCAAACAATAGGAGCAAATATTGACGCAAAAAAAACCGCTCAGAGGGAGAAAAATCTGGGCACACATCCTACACTGATTAGCGTCAGCCCAAAGTGCCATGCATAATTACTACAATGCAAGCTCCGCCCCCTGAGATGCTTGAGGGCCGGGATGCGTTTCCATAGCGTTGTTATGGGAGGAGGGGAGACGCCTTACTGTAGTGATGTTAGAGAGAAAGAGGATACTCAGGGGAAGAGAGGCTAGACGGAAAGAAAATAGCTGAGCTCTGAAGCAGGGGGGATTTACCAGCTGGCTGTTGTCTGTGTGGTTTAATGAAAGGGCTGTGTGATATTTATGCACGTCTCTGAAGCTGGTCTATGACTCCTACACCCGCTGAACAATGGCCCCCGTGGATTCGCCCACCATGCATTGATGCTTTTCGTCGGCCAAACAAAACGCACACAAACTCTGTTAAAGGGGTAGTTTACCAAAAAAATCAACAGCAATTACTCAAGCTCCAAGTTTCAGAATAAAAGCGCATTGGACTCGTGCACTATATTCTAGTGATCGACTGATATTGATTTTTTGGTGATATCTTAGGTTGTGTTCACACTTCGTTTTAACTCAACCAAACATGCCAAGTGTAAATGTACTATTTACCTAAATGTATCATTTTCACTTTACATTTCACTCCCGGTTGTATATTCTGTATATAACTGTGTATGTGACAAATAAAACTCTTGATTTTCTTTGTGATATGGCTGAAAACTGTATCACGATATAATTGTTTCATATTGGTTGATATCGATAATTATTGAAATTTTTATGACCTATTTAAAATAAGGACCAGGAGAAAAATATTACAATATTACAATAACCTTCCCCTGATTATAATCCCCTCAGTTATAAAGGCAGAAATGTCAACACAATCATGGAAAACACTCAAATAATTAAAATGTAAACATAAGTCTAAAACCACAATGAACAGTTATCTCTTAACATTAAGGTGCAGTGCCTCCGTTATTTCTTTGTACCGTTTAGACGCTGTCATAATGCACTGATGCAGAGTAACGTTTCCTCTCCATGTCGTTTCAAAGAATAGCACAACGGCGAGCACGTCGAGTATAAACCCCTTCTCAAACGGACGAGGCGCACGCAGTCAGCGGAGGCTCGCGCTGCGGAGCCAGACGAAAGTATAAACGAAGCTTAAGGTGGTTAAACAAGTTTGTGGTATTACCAGTCGTGGTGGGGACGACGGTCTTGCATAATTTGCAGATGACATTGGTCTGAAAACTGCCATACTGGCGAGCCGACTTGTTTTCCTGTTTCCTCCCATACTCGCTCGAGAAAAACGTTTTATCGAACGCATTTTTTATTGATATCGATTGCGTATCTATCTCGATACATATCATTACCGTTTTATCGCCCAGCCCTAATCTGAACTCTGGACCACACCAAACAAGTGGACAGAGACCTCTGAAAATATGGGTCTCGGTCCACTTCCAAACAAACTCTGGTGTGGTTCAAATGATATAGGAACGCAACATGGACAAAAGACATGTAAACAAACCCAAAACGGTTTTGTTTAGGCTCGGTATCTTTAGGTTCAGTGTCAAATGTTTCTGGGGGTTTTTTTTGGTCTGGACCAAACGAACTAAGCAAACAGAACTACAAGTGTAAACGCACCCTTACAGCCGTTTCACACGGCAAGCGTGAGCAGCGCATATTTGGTGTGCATGTTAAGCAATAAGTGCATTCACACCGGGAGCAGGAGTAGGAGCAGCAGTGAAGTGGGGGAGTCTATTTTTGCTGTGCTGCTGGCACTCAATTAAAGTGAAAGCACACTTTTGATGGACAAAATAAATATGATTTCACACAAAAAGTGCTCAATATGCACAGAATAAGCATGTCTAGTGTGTTTTAACAAGAACTGGAGTATGTCAGAAAATATGATTATATATATATATATATATATATATATATATATATATATATATATATATATATATATATATATATATATATAAATAATAGGCCTGCACAACCCAAATCAAACCCAGTTTTTTAACCGTTTGCGGTCTTGTAAACATTGAAGTATGACTGAAACCACACGATCAGAGCTGTCTTCTTGGTTGTGTTTGTTGTTTACCATTTACATGCAAATTTACATGTGAATTTTGTATACACACTCCATGTTAACAAACTTTCAATACCATCAAGTTTATATGACCAACCAATAACCAACTTCAAAACAGAAATCTAGTTGTCTTTATAAAGAAATGCTCAGTTATATGTAGCTTTGGAGCTGCTGCGGTGATGCTGTACAAACGCTTCCAGGGTGAATACTCTGTACAGTGACGGTGTAGTTACGCTAATGCGAAGCTCACACTCATTGTGTGAAACAGGCATTATTCCTGGTTCGCTTAGCAGTCACAGTGTCATTTATAACCCTAATTCTAAACATACATACACAAAAAGGCTTTTTATGACATATATTTTATGCTGTGTGCTGAGCTAAATGCGCTCGTTGTACGTCTGTACATATGATGGTATTTTTACCAACTGAGAACTCGTGAACTCGTGAAGAGTTTATAAAATGAGTTTAAAAATGAGTCAAAACAGTGGCAGGAACCTAAATTTATACTTCAGATAGCAACTTCTTAATTCTGTAATCCTTATAGCAGTTTTCATAAAGAAATTGGTTAAAATATGAATAAAATTAAGTAAACACTGTAACCAACAGGGCACTCAGTAATCTGGTAAGTTTGTGTACACTGAAAATCATATTTTTTCAAATAAAGGAAAGGTGACACTTTACTTACATGACACTTATTTCACATACAGCACAGAGTGAAAATGACATGAATATGAATATGCGCAACTGGATGTACTATAGCACAGCATAGCTTGAAATCAAAGGTTTAAAGATTGTTGATCTTGCGTCAGTGACAGCTGAACTCATATGTCTGCATCAGATTCCCACGGATCGTCCAACACACAAACACAAACACACACGCACGCACGCACGCACGCACGCACACACACACACACTTTGTGCAGTCTACAAATGCATACTTCAGAAGATCTCGCAGCTGGATTCAACTAAGTCTGCAAGGTTTGTGAAATTATTAGATATTCAAAGACTCTTAAAGTCCCAGTGAACCGGAAGTTGCAACTGATTTTATTTCAGTGCTGTGACGTATTTCCAAGTGAAAGGGAATACTGAACAGAGGGCGGGGTTTACTTCAGCGCTCCTCCACTCCATCTCTCAGCTCATAGCAGACTAACGGTTGGAGGGGAGTGGTTAAGGATATTCATCGGAAAGGGAACGCCATTCCAGACCGGAAATAACTTTTCAAATTTTGATTAAAGATTACCACGACAAACTATTTTTTTTTCTTCTGTGTATTAACTTGCACGGATTAATTATTCACCCTAAGACCAGTAATGTGTGCTAGATTGATTTTGATATCATGAGGACTTTAAGTGATATAAATAAGTGTTTGCTGAATTCTGATGTAGATCAATAAATATTAAGTGCCTATTGCTAATAATAGAAAAGCTGACACTATAAATACTATACGGTATACAGTTTACTCTCTTTAACACTTCTGACTAATACAAGTATTAAATATAACTAATGAACACAGAGTATGGGATCGCGTCAAAATAAAAGTCTGGCACGCTGTCAAAATAAGAGACGCATCGGCCAAACAGTTCAACTTATTTATGCAGTGTTGAGCTTAGCAACTAATCACAGACATATCTGATCTTACACAATAGCCTAAACACTTCATAATCTGGCCAAAACAAGCCAAATAAATCTTGTCTAAAAAGTCTTGCATCTATGACATTTTATGTAGCAGGAGGATTCATATTTAAACAGTGCTTTGCGTTTAATATTCACAGACGCTAACAGAATAAACTTACCTGGATCTGTTGCTCTTAGAAATAAACAGCTTTTTCTGAGGTAAAATATTCCAGGATTATTCCTCACCGCGTCTCAAACCAATGTAAAGTGTCGATGTGAAGTGCTGATGTGGGCGTCGGCTCTACTCTCATGGATCGCGTCAGATTTGAATCTCAAAAGAACGCGCGCTCCGTTAGCGTGGCGCATTAGCGGATAATGAGACGCTCGCTTTTCAAACTACAATTACATAAACACAGAATATTTTTTTCGATTTGATTTACATTATTTAAAACCTGACATTTCAACGTTTCTTTAGACATATGTCTAGTTTGTTTGTGAGACAAGTATTTATTAAGTTAGAGTTCCTTTTCTGAAGAGAATCTGAATGAACGTCTTTGACAGAGGCTGCAGATCGCGCATCATGTTAGTTTTTTTATTTTGCAAGAAGCACAAGTTGTTTTTATTGTGACTGTACACAAAAAATAATAGAAACTTAACAGATTATAATGATGTAGAACACTTGCCTGAATGATAAAAAACAACAGTTATTTGAATCTGTTTGGCACTGATAAGAAAAAAAGTGAGTCTATCGAGTGGACGTGATCGCTGACTCCAGAGGGTTAAGTGCAATCAGCCAAACAGTTCAACTTATCGACTGATGCCGATGACTGAGAACAAAAAAAAAAAAAATCAAATAGCAGCCGATATATCGGTCGACCACTAATACAGTCGATTTTTATCATACAGGTTTGAGTAATTCATATTTTTAATTTTTAGGTCAACTATCCCTTTAACTACTAAAGAATTTTGCATACCGGTGCAAATAAAGCGACGTGTCTAATGTTTACTGTGCAGGTCAGAAGAGCTGTCGCTGAACACGTTCCTCCTCCATTCGGCTCATGGTCATTTGGCTTCACAAAACCAAGAGAGAGGTTTGAGAGGATTTATATTGTTATAGCACATTGGTCTTTTGAAGTAGATACCATTAGCATAATGATTATGCATATAAACAGCCTGATTCTGATTCAATTCTGATTAATTTGGCCCTCAGTGCTGGGCCTTTTGCCTACAGGAATAAATGAGTCTCTCCTCTCTAAAGAGGACAAAAACAATAAAAACACACAGTAGTTGATGTGCAAAAATAAAACATAAGTCCAACTCAGAAATATATTTTAATAAATATGTGTAAAATAATGTTATATTAATGCACCTAGTCTACAACATCAGTAATTAACTATATTACTTTTGAAATCTTGTGATTATTATTAACACATTTTATGTTGATCTAAATTAAAATCCATTAAAATACCATCCATAAGTTTGGGGTTGGTAGGATTTTCTTTTTTTCCTTTTTTTCATGTCACCAAGGCTGTTTATTTAAATAAAAATACAGTAAAAACATAATATTGTGAAATATTATTACAATTTAAAATTAATATTTTCTATTGTAATATATTTTAAAATGTAATTTATTCCTGTGATCAAAGCTGAATTTATCATCATTACTCCAGTCTTCAGAAATCATTCTCATATGAGGATTTGCTGCTTAAGAAACATTTCTGATTATTATCAATGATGAAAACAGTTGTGTAAAACATTTCTTTAGGATTCTTTGATGAATAGAAAGTTCAAAAGAGCAGCATTTATCTGAAATAGAAAGCTTTTGCAATGTTGTACTACCGGTCAAAGGTTTTGGGTCGGTAAGAATTGTTTTATTTATTTATTTTTTGGGAAATAACTTAAAGAAATGAATACATTTATTCAGCAAGGATGCATTAAATTGATCAAAAGTGACAGTATAGACATTTATAATGTTGCAATTTATAAAGCTTTCTATTTCAGATAAATGCTGCTCTTTTGAACTTTCTATTCATCAAAGAATCCTGAAAAAAAGAAAAATAAATACACAATTGTTTTCATCATTGATAATAATCATAAATGTTTCTTGTCAAATGTGGCAAATCCTCATATCAGAATGATTTCTGAAGGATCATGTGACACTGAAGACTGGAGTAATGATGATAAATTCAGCTTTGATCACAGAAATAAATTGCATTTTAAAATATATTACAATAGAAAACAGTTAATTTAAATTGTAAAAATATTTCACAATATTACTGTTTTTGCTGCATTTTGGATCAAATAAATGCAGTCTTGGTGAGCAGAAGAGACTTCTTTAAAAACATTAAAAATAGTAAAGTTTCCAAACTTTTGACCGGTAGTGTAGAAGTCTTTACTGTCACTTTTGTTTTGATCAATTTAATACATTCTTGCTAAATAAAAATATTAGTTTCTCAAAAAAAAAAACCTTTTGAACGGTGACATATATGTATATTTATTTACACTTTTGTGAGTGGTTGTTTAATTTTACTTTCGAAATGGCATGGTATTTATAGCACATCACCTACAACAAAAGAGTGCTGCAGCTTTCTGACAAATTATATTATTAGAGTCTCTGTTCCAACCACAAGGTTTCCCACAAAAGATCAAACACGCCACCTCAAATTTCAAATGTTTGATTATTTGTTAGTATGTCAAAAGTCAAACTCCTTAAACAAGGCTGTGGTTTAGCCTGAAGGTCTTGTCTTATGTGTGAAAAATATATACACGTGTACAGACTGACACTGAAAGAACAGCACCCTCTCCCACACTCACTGATCTTCCCACGAGTACTTTAGGAGGATCTCACAGAACCATCCTTTGAAAATGCAGTGCAATGACGAGACTTTAAGCAGAGCCGCCCAGCGTCCCAAGGTTCCCTCCTCCTCCTGCTGCCGCATTTTCTGGTGACTGTGGGGGCCATTTTAGTACAGTGAACTCATTGTCATGTTCAAGAAACCAATTTGAAATGATTCAAGCTTTGGTGACATGGTGCATTATCCTGCTGGAAGTAGCCATCAGAGAATGGGTACATGGTGGTCATAAAGGGATGGACATGGTCAGAAACAATGCTCAGGTAGGCCGTGGCATTTAAACGATGCCCAATTGGCACTAAGGGGCCTAAAGTGTGCCAAGAAAACATCCCCCACACCATTACACCACCACCACCAGCCTGCACAGTGGTAACAAGGCATGATGGATCCATGTTCTCATTCTGTTTACACCAAATTCTGACTCTACCATCTGAATGTCTCAACAGAAATTGGGACTCATCAGACCAGGCAACATTTTTCCAGTCTTCAACTGTCCAATTTTGGTGAGCTTGTGCAAATTGTAGCCTCTTTTTCCTATTTTTAGTGGAGATGAGTGGTACCCGGTGGGGTCTTCTGCTGTTGTAGCCCATCCACCTCAAGGTTGTGCGTGTTGTGGCTTCACAAATGCTTTGCTGCATACTTCGATTGTAACGAGTGGTTATTTCAGTCAAAGTTGCTCTTCTATCAGCTTGAATCAGTCGTCCCATTCTCCTCTGACCTCTAGCATCAACAAGGCAATTTCACCCACAGGACTGCCGCATACTGGATGTTTTTCCCTTTTCACACCATTCTTTGTAAACCCTAGAAATGGTTGTGCGTGAAAATCCCAGTAACTGAGCAGATTGTGAAATACTCAGACCGGCCCGTCTGGCACCAACAACCATGCCACGCTCAAAATTGCTTAAATCACCTTTCTTTCCCATTCTGACATTCAGTTTGGAGTTCAGGAGATTGTCTTGACCAGGACCACACCCCTAAATGCATTGAAGCAACTGCCATGTGATTGGTTGATTAGATAATTGCATTAATGAGAAATTGAACAGGTGTTCCTAATAATCCTTTAGGTGAGTGTATATAATAGTTTGGGGCCAGTTAGTATTTAGTAAATTAATACTTTTTAATTTTTAATTATCCCATGATTTACTCCCCCTCAAGCCATCCTAGGTATATATGACATTCTTCTTTCAGACGAATACAATCAGAGTTATATTAAACATGTCCTGGCTAATCCAAACATTATAATGGCAGGGAATGAGAGCCAAAAATTTGAAGACGAAAAAGTGTATCCATCCATTATAAAAAGTAATCCACACGGCTCTGGGGGGTTAATAAAGGCCTTCTGAGGTGAATCGATGGGTTTGTATGAGAAAAATATCCATATTTTACACGCTCCATTTAAAGTAAAATATCAAGATTCAAGATTCAAGAGTTTTATTTGTCACATACACAGTTATATACAGAATATACAACCGGCAGTGAAATGTAAACAGGTCCGCTCCATGGACAGTGCAAATTCACAGTTAAAAACACAAGGAGGAAATTATATAGAAATAGGAAAAAAAAAAAAAACTATATATATATATATATATATATATATATATATATATATATAAATGTCTATATCTGTAGAATTATAAATAATCAAGTCAAGAGAAAAAAAAGGTAACAAATAAGGATAAAGTGGAATAAAATAATTGAAGTAGACTGTGCAGTGAGTAAACTGTAGACTTATAAATATGTGGTTAACAAATGTATAAAGAGTATAATGTGCAAACAGGTTTATAACAGGTTGTTACACAGTAACAACGAGAACAGAAAGTGCAGTGCAATGTCAGTATGTCGATGTTTATCCAGAAGTGAAGTCACGTGACGTTAAGTTCAGGAGTCTGATGGCCTGGGGGAAGAAGCTCCTCCTGAGTCTCTCAGTTTTGGCCATCAGGCTTCGGAAGCGCTTACCAGATGGCAGCAGCGTGAAATGAGGGTTTGCAGGGTGATTAGAGTCCTTGATGATCTTAGTAGCTCTACCTTTGCAGCGTTTGGTGTAGACGTCCTGCAGAGACGGGAGAGCTGACCCTGAGATACGCTCGGATAAGCGCACGACTCTTTGCAGGGCTTTGCGGTCATGACTGGTGCTGTTCCCATACCACGCTGTGATGCACTGAGTTAAAACACTTTCTATCGCCCCTAAATAGAAAGTTTGCAGGATAGCTGGTGAAACCCTGAATTTCCTCAGCTGGCGCAGGTGGTACAGTCTTTGCCTGGCTTTTTTCACCTGTGTCTGAATGTGAGCAGTCCAGGTCAGGTCCTCGGAGATGTTTACACCCAGGTACTTGAAGCTGCTCACTCTCTCTACTGGTGACCCGCTGATCATGAGGGGGGGAGTATGTCCGTTGCTGTCTCTTCCTGAAGTCCACAATCATTTCTTTGGTCTTGCCAACATTCAGAGAGAGACAGTTGTCTTGGCACCATGATGTTAGATGCTCCACCTCGTCCAAGTATGCCGTCTCGTTGTTGGAAATGAGGCCCAGGACAACAGTATCATCAGCAAATTTGATGATAGAGGTGGAGCTGTGTGTGGACAAACAGTCATGCGTGTAGAGAGAGTAGAGCAGGGGACTCAGGACACAGCCCTGTGGAGCACCCACACTCAGGGTGATGGAGGAGGAGGTGGACTGGCCTATTCTCACCACCTGAGGCCTGCCAGTGAGGAAGTCCTCAATCCAGTGGCAGAGAGAAGGATTCAGGCCGAGATCCAGGAGTTTGGAGGTTAGCTTGGTGGGAACTATGGTGTTAAAGGCTGAGCTATAGTCAATAAATAGCAGCCTTACGTAGTTCCCACTTTTGCTGTCGATGTGAGTGAGGGAGGAGTGGAGGACATGAGAGATGGCATCTTCAGTCGATCTATTGGGACGATAGGCAAACTGAAGAGGGTCCAAAGTGCCAGGAATGAAGGCGCAAATGGTGTTTTTAATGAGTCTCTCAAAGACCTTCATGACTATAGACGTGAGAGCCACTGGACGATAGTCATTTAGGCAAGAGGGTTTACTGTTCTTAGGGACAGGGATGATGGTGGATTTTTTGAAGGAGGTGGGGACCACAGATGTAGCGAGGGACTCATTAAAGATAGATGTAAACAACCCGGCGAGCTGATCAGCACAGGACCGCAGAACACGACCTGAAATACCATCCGGCCCGGCAGCTTTCCTGACGTCCACACGCTTGAGTGCTCTCCGAACTTCATCCTCTGAGACAGAGATCACGTGATTGTTGCTGCTCTGAGTAATTTCCTCTAACGCGCCACTTGGCGGAGTCGCGTTGCCGCGGTTACAGTCAAAGCGAGCGTAGAAAGAGTTTAACTCTAATATCTAGCTTCTGGCGGACCGTCTTCCATATTCAACTTACGAAGAAAGTGGAACGCCTCTCACAGTAACTTAAGTTACATCTAACTTTTTGTTATGCTACGTCCATCATCATCGACGCGCCAGTTACGCTTTTTTCTTAAGTTGAATACGGAAGCTTTATGGATACACTTTTATGGGCTTCGAAATTTGGGCTCCCATTCACTGCCATTCTAAAGCTTAGATTAGCCAGGACATTGTTTTTTTTTTTGTTTTTTTTTATATAACTCTGATTGTATTCATGAAGGAATGCCATATACACCTCGGATGGCTTGAGGGTGAGTAAATCATGGGATAATTTTAACTTTTGGGTGAACTATCCCTTTAAGTAAGGAATTAATTAAACTGATAAAAAGTGACAGTAAAGACATGTATAACGTTACAAAATCTTTCTATTTCAAATTCTTTTGAAATTTCTATTCATCCAGAGTTGTTCCTGTATTGAAAATATTTTGGTGGCTGCCGAAATGAATCTTTGTCCTGCCAGAGACGTATTTTATTGTGTAATCTGACAATACCGGTGTTCAAAAACTCAAAATAGTATTGGTAGCATAATCTACTTACAGGTGCTTTTGTTTGCCATCACCAAAGACAAGGGTATATACGATTCGATATACGATATTATCATGATACTTAAGCCACGATACGATATTATTGTGATTTTTAAAAAAAATTCGATATGCTGAGTATTGCAATAACATATTAATACGGTCATTATGAATGGCTGTGTACATTTCACTTTAGAATTAGCGCCAATTCAGGACGGCAATTGCTTGAATGGGGAGTTCATTGTTATTCTTAATGAAAAACACAACAACAAAACAATGACAAACTCACTTAAATAGGCGCTTTTACATTTTGCGTTGAAACCAAATCTTCCACAGACATCTTGTCATTCAGTAGGCAAGTGATGTTACCGGTGTTGCGGCTGAAGCGGCAAGCTTCTTTGATTGTAATTGCAAGCGAAAGTTGTTGCATTGCAGTGTGCAGCTGGCTTGCACTTGCGTGATCAATCAACACGTAACTAACACAAACATGGACAGAGCGGTCAACGGAAGTATGCAAGAACGCACCTCCTGCACACACAGCTCACTGCCCACGTGTGTGAGTGAGAGTCTTTGTGATATTACAGTCTGAAAGAAATATTTAAAATTATTATTTCCCATGTTATAAGCGCAGAGCTTACTGTAAAATTTTGCATAAAACTAGCTCCTGAAAATATCGATACAATATCACCACACAAAATAATGCGATACTATGCTGTATTTTTTCCCCCAGCCCTACCAAAGACCATTTTTGACCCAGAAAAACCATCACACTGTAAACCCTAACACGCAAAATAATTAACTGGTTTGAGTAGAGCCAACTCGAATTACACTAATTAGTTCAAACAAAACCAACTCATTTTAAGAAATCTGATTGTTTTGAGTTTTGTGAAATTGTTTCTATTAATTTAGACAAACTTAAATTTACCTGAAACTGGGCTGGGAGTTTTTATTTCCCAGCATGCTTTGGAATAAGTTTGACAGTACATGCCAAAACTAAGTGTTATATTATGTTTTTTTTTTGTTTTTTTTTTGGTATTGCAAGATTAGCGTTAAGTGGGAGATTTAATAGTGTTTAATGTTTTGTTGTTATGTTAGTTTCTGCTATATTGTTTTTTTTGTAGGGTTTCCATCATGGTGACGAGTGGAGCACGAGCTAAGTTTGAGAACAGATATATGTTAAATGTGTTATATTGCTGTCCTCATTCAGCAAGTGCCGAAGCATTGTGTAACCAATTAGCAAGATAGCATTTATTGAATTAGAAGCTAATTCAATTAAAGCTAGCCAAGTTTCCACTACTAAACATTTTAGATTACTTGAAATGAAGTTAAATGTAAGAATTTGCTTACTCAAATATTTCATGTTCAGAGCAATTCAAATGTATGATTACAAAATAAAAATCTGAAAGTTCTGCTTACTTAAACTTTACATTTCTTAACTTAAAAAAAAAAACTTTTAGTTTTGCCGGCTTATTCAGGTTTACAGTGCATCAAAGAATCCTGAGAAAAAAAAATGTATAATGGTTTCCGCAAAAATATTAACCAGCACAACTTTTTTCAACATTAATGATAATCAGAAATGTTTCTCAAGCATCAAATCCTCATATCAGAATGATTTCTGAAGGATCATGTGACACTGGAGACTGGAGTAATGATGCTGACAATTCAGCTTTGATCACAGGAATACATTACAGTTTAAAATATATTACAATAGAAAATAAATACAGCCTTGGTGAGCAGAAGAGACTTATTTCAAAAACATCTTACCAACCCCAAACGCTAATGTATGGGTTAAAATAGTCACTTGATTGGTCAATCCCGTATTAAACCATTTAAGCATTTTCCACTCATATAAAGAAACTGTACACCAATGAAAGATTATGCTGACAGGCTAATACATTCCACACTCTCAGAGTCTCTTGCTGGCATCATCAGTGGTTTCCAGGGCTTCAATAATAAACATAATCAATATCAGCCACATCACACACCTCCACTGAAGAATCAGTCACGCTCATCTCTGATGTATTGAAGAGCAGTAAATCAGATTTAAGATGCTTTCCTGCAGCTAAATGTAGTCATAGCGAAAGTTTGAAATGTGATATGGAGGACTATGATATGTCATGATTCACTTGCACCAGAGATGAAGGTGGGGTGGGCAATTAATGGATATAAGCTCCCTATGAAATGACAAGAGAGAAAATACTGTCAAGTTCAACAGTGTGATTAAAACATCCAGACATCAAAACTGATACTTTAACCTGTTAACTTGTGTACCCGTATTTTAAGCTCTTTAACCTATTGTTGCTGGCGCCAATGAAGTAATGTGCACCTAGAACGGCCGCAGATGAGACTTTAAGTGCATGGCACTGCGACCAACGTAGTTTTCGGTCGCTCAGTTTTTCTAGATCAGTTTTAATCGTGTAATAGATTTGAATAGGCTGTACTGGCCATGCCCATGACTAGATTGCAAATACAAAAATATACATTATGTAAATAGACATTCATTAATTAAAAGAAACTATGAGATGTGCTGCACTGGTGGAAACAACACAAGACCATGCTACCGCGACCGTCGAGACTGACTCTGACTGGTGTCTAGAGTCCCTGCCAGCAGCAGCACGCTCCTTCAGCGGCCTTTTTACACCTGTTCACTTCATCGGTTTTCTCTGAGAAATCTATCATATTGTGAAAAGATTTAAATCTGATCACTCAAACAAACCAATTCAGAAGGTGGCATGGGATGCATTTCAGACAAAATTGGACAAGTGTGAATGCATGTGGTTGTTTAAACCACATATATACATCTTGGCAAACTGTTAAAAATAAACGTGTGAGAGCGTGTTATTGGCTATATATGATAGTCAGATATGACTGCGCTACTGCAACACGCATCACCGCAAATTATATATAGCCTATCACTGAAGCATTAAGCCAACACGCAAACGGTCTCAGATGCTCAAAAACACAATCATCTTCATTAAAACTAATGAGACTAAATGATCTTACCAGTGCTTCGGTCGCTCTTTCTCCTATTGCGGTCTTTGATCTTGAAATGAGCTGATGAATAAAATGCAGCTCATATCTGTTGCTTTCGTTGACGTGTTAAATGTGGACTCCTTAAATGTGCATATAGCACGGGAATTGAAGATAGGATTTATATTCATGTAAGGTAAGACAACCTGCATGTTTTTATTTAGTTTATTAGTTTAGATTGTAGCCCGTTTCGTTTGCGAGCGCCGTTGCAAGCACCATCAGCCGGCCTCAGCTTGTCAAAAATGCCTTTTTACTGTGGTGGTGATAGTAAACATTTAAAGTGTTTTATATCTATGAGTTTTATTATATGCAAGACAAGTCAAGTGTTGATTTGAGAGGCTAAACTGATCAAACGTGGTTAACTCTCTGTCGGCCGCCGGCCGCTTGGTCGTTACTTTAAAAAAACAAAAACTTTAATTTAACAAACAACAATTGCTCCAAACATTTTTTTTTTCTAAATTAACTTAATAAAGAAACAACTACTGAGCTGATAAAAAAAAAAAATAATAATAATTAAAAAAAAAAACTACAAAAGGAGACTTCAAAGCTGAACTATTTCTATGGCTTCAACAGTGTGTAATAGGGAGGGAGGAAAAAAGCAAACAAACACGGGCTCCAGTCAGACTCGGGACACTGGAGTATTTACGTGTCATGTTATCATAAGAGCCCTATTCATTTTACATATTGTGGTTATCACCAATACTGGTATATTGCCATACCCTAAATTAACATGATGTCGATATTTCATGCTTTGAATATCACGGTTATCACCAATACCGGTATATTGCGTCACCCCTATCACGCACATGTGACATGGCTGTGCTGTACGGTCACAAAAGCTTATTGTTCGCATGCATTTTTAAGCATTGCGGTTTAAAAACAAGTTATTTTAAACAATAAGCAGCGGAAGAGGACTCATTTCGCTATATGCGCGCTGTCTAGTAAACCTGCTGTCATCTATTAATGTCAATCAAACAACAAAACAGAAAATCTCACTGCTCTTCACTAAATCACTTTTGTCTCACTTTAATAAATATTATAATTAATATTTCATTTCTTTGTTCTATTGCTTGTAATTAGTTTATTTGTTCTTATTTGATCACTAACTGTTTACTTGTCTTTAGAAAGCTTGAGATTTTTGTTATTAGTATTATTTTTTGTGATATTGAAATTGGTGACAAGTATTATGAAAAAGTATCAAAAGTGTGATATAGAAACCATATTTAACAATATCTATATCATGATATACAACCCCATTTTCCAGATTTCCAGTGTTTTTTACTGACCAACATAATTGTATTTTGTAAAAGTAAAAAAAAACAACAAAACAAACAAAAAGGATTCTGATGGCTGCAACACACTCCACAAACCTTGGGACAGAGGCAAAAATAACAGTGAGAAACCATCATGCTGTGTTAAATATAGCCACATGTGCTCAGGAGTACTCTGGAAAACTGCTATCACTTTAACACAGTCTGACACTGCATCAAGAAATGCAACTCAAACCTGTCACACAAGGAGAAAGCTATACATCTGTTCAATGCAGTTCATCTCAGATGCTCTAAAAGGCAGTGGAAATGTGTGCTGTGGTCAGATGAGTCCATGTTTCAGCTTGCCTTTGGAAAAAAACAGACATTTTCTCAGCCCCAAAGATGAAAGGGACCATGCAGACTTTCATCAGCGACAGGTACAAAAGCAAACATCTGTCATGGTATGAGGGTGCATCAGTGCAAACGGCATGGGTGACTTGCATTTGTGTTAAGGTATCATTGACATGGAGGCATATATTTGGATTGTACTGAGACATAAACTGCCATCAAGATGACATCTTTCCTGGGAAGCAAGACAATGCCAGGCCTCGTTCTGCATGTGCTACAACAGAGTGGTTTCGTAGACACACAGACACAGTGGATGTGAGTGACTGCCTGCAGTCTGTCTCTTATTGGACATGTATGGCCCATCATGAAGGAGAATCAGACATACAGTTGGGTGTTGCTTGAATTTTAACGATAGATTCCAATACGTTCCAAAAACATTTATTCTAAGTCTTATAATAAAACATGTAATTATCTCATTATTATTTTATACTGTTGTCTGAGGTCAACTTATTACATTTGCATGGTTTTTACATTCAAAAACATCCTAATGAATGAGTAATAGGCTAATTTCTACCCTGGTTTTGAGCCTCTCTCCTGAACGCTCGGTTTTTATGGGTGTGCCGCACTGAGGACTTGGAAGTAAACGCCCACTGCTATGATTGGATAACAGTTTTGCATATTATAATGAGTTTTGACTCCCCCGTCAGTACACGTGGGGAATTGTTTTGAAAACGTCCAATGTGGAAAAATGGCAACCGGAAAGATTTGCCCATACATGTTCGACCCAGAGTCTGATCCTGAATCGCAGGAAGTGAACCAAGAACACCTCAAATAGAAAGGATATTACAGCCTGTGACAGCTTGGCAAGTTATCCTTAATTAGGTGTATTTCTAATGTATCCGTTTTTTCACATTTTATATTATAGGTGTAACCGAAGACGTTAGCAAAAGTTTTTAGTCAAAATTCAAATATTTACCAATATTGTGAAACAATTTTGCGCTCTACATATGCTTTATACGTCTTGTGCTCGTTCAGATATCAAACGCTCTGTAACAATGCAATACCATCACATATAAAAAACAAGTTCTACTCACACAAGTGTGTTGCACCATTCCTGTGGGATCCAATATAGAAGGCACAACATTGTGTTTTAATCTCATTCTGTCTGCAAATCCAATCTCGACCTGTGTCGTTTACAAACGATTCCGCAGTGAAATGAAGCAAACAAACGTGCAATGTCTTCCTCACGTGAGCTGGATCTTCATTAAAAATAAAGTTCAACCACTCATTCCTAATATTAGAATCCGAAGGAATCTCATGCAGGGACTGTTCTTCCACAACCAGGCACAGCGCAATATCTTACTCTTCGGCATGTTTATTGCTCGGTAGCGCGATCCGTTTAGCTCCATGAGTCGGTGGGCGGGGCTACAGAAGCTGGCGTACATATTTATCTCTTGAGGCGGCGTTTCACCATACGATGACGTCAATGGCCGACACATTCTGAGATCTCTCGTTTGCTGGGCCTGGTGTCAATAAAAGCTTTTCTTTGACTAACAAGGAAGTTTTCAGCTCCGAAACTTACTTACATCACGATGAACTTTTATATATCAAAGGCTCAAGGGAAGGTTGATTTCTCAATTCATCACCCCTTTAAGCATTATTAAAAAATGTTTAAAAAAAAGAGCAATTGCACAAATAAATACAACTGAAATAAACTGTGATTTAAGATTTTCAGGCATTCAGGTACAGAAACGGTAATCAAATGCCGGATTTCTATCTAAATGACCCGAAACAATTTGTCCCAGGAACTTATTTCCCCCAGACCTATCGGTTGCTGTCTGCGTTCCCATCGTGGTCTAAAGTACCGTGAAGTTTAGGTAAATTAGTCCGTGTCATAGGACTGTGCGTGACTTTCCAGTTCCCACTGGATATCGTACTCCACACAGAAGCTTAATAAAGCCTGAACCTCGTCGTCAGTCCATCAGTCGTATTTTTAAAATCCATTGTTGATTCAAATAACAAACAACTCTTACTGCAAACGATTCAAGTATCCGATTCCTGACCTTAAGTAATCAGACAACCACAGACTGTTGAGCAGATGTCTTATATCAGACGAGATTATCAGATTCCACTTGGTGGAAAAGGTGATGTGCCAAAGTGGTAAACATGCCTCTGTCCCAACTTTTTTGGCGCGTGTTGCAGCCATTATAATCTAAATGTTTTTTTCTTTTTTAAAGTTATTCAGTGAAAACACTGGAAATCTTTTCATTGCACTTTTGTCAGTTAAATAAACGTTCAAGAGAATTAACAAAATCACAGATTCTAGATTTTATTGCATTTTACAAAATGTCCCAACTTTCTGGAAATGGGGTTTATGTAGCTTGATGTCGTCATACTCAGATTCTAGTCAGAATATGAGTCTGATACTGCTCAATTGGGCTGTGATTGTGGGGCGTGTTTAAACCGAACCAGGAAAGACCTCAATTGGATAGACCTAAAACCAATCAGAGCAACGGAGTAAGTGACATATCTTGAGCGACGCATAGTAATGTCTGATCTGGGCTGTGACAGCCTCATATGCAATGCATGCAGTCCTGGAAACAGAATTGATTAGTTCACCTCTCGAGTCTTCAGGTTCGAGTCATTCGTTCACCGACTCACAGCCCCATAGGCTGAATGCAGAAGATCCTGTACACAACCGGTGGCCTGTAGCGCATGCACGGTCAACGCAAAATGAACAAATCACTCTCTGAGACAACTCGTTGTTCCAGAGTCATATTTAAGATTAGTTCAAAAAGAACTAATCTTTCATGAACGACTCATCACTAACGCATAGTTGTCAACAGAACTCAACTGCACGCACACACGCTGGAAGAAATAGAAGAAGATGAGTGTAAACGATCTTTGCCAGTGTTGTAAAATAATTTAAGGATACACGGAGTACTTACCAACACAATCATCATTTTTGAGAGACATGGTAAAGGTGAATGCATACACGAACGAATTCAACCCAAGCGGTCAATCAAGCGGTGCTTGATTACGTTGCATTATCTGTCAATCATCGTATAAAGCCCGCCCCGACAATTTGATTGGTCCGAACAGCTCTGGTTCGAGGATAGTTGCTCCACAACGGATCGAGTTCAGACCGAACTTCCGACCTCAAATGTTATGGGCGGGGCTAAGTTTGGCTGGCATCCAGGCTAGGGTTTGTATATTGTTATCGTGATATAAGATTGTGGTCATATCGCCCACCCCTGCTAGGAGGTAAAGAAAGAGGGGCATCCGCTGACCTACATGAGTGAATTGGTGAAAAGTGGTTTACAAAGAGGTCAGCTGCGCATGTTTATGCAGATCAGTTCAGCCCAGACTGTCTACAGACCTACTTAGAAAAGCAGGCAAAGAAATATAACCATAGATGTGATCAGAACCGCTTTTAAAAGACCTCCAAATGAAACACATGAACACTGAATTATGAAAAACACCAGCAAAGAGACACAAAGCAAAGCCATTGGGGCAAGCAGTGCTTCGTGATAAATTGAAAATTTATGACATACATACTATTATTTAATTATTACAACATTAACCTACATCATGAATAATGCAATCATTTTAATTTGCTTTTTATTTGGCCTTGAACATTCCCAATGATTGCACTCACTCCTCCTGTCACTCATGAATATGACGAACATATTTTAATGTCTCAGAATCAGAAACACCCCTCAGTAGTCAATATGTATACAGATTTGATTCAGTTAAAGAGTGCAAAACATAATTTCAATGATTCAGTAGCATCTTTACTTAAAAAATGTTTGTGATAGTCACTGTGAGGTATGTTATATTTCCTTAAAAGATTTAATAAAATATACATTACTGTTCAAGCGTTTGAGGTCAGATTTGATTAATTCATACTTTTATTTAGCAAGGCTGCATTAAATTGATCAATGTATAATGTTACAAAAGTTATTTCTATTTATCAAAATATCCTGAAAAAAAAAACATTATGGTTTCCACAATAAAAATATATTACGCAGCATAACTGTTTTCAACATTGATAATAGTAAGAAATGTTTCTTGGGCAGCAAATCATCATATTAGAATGATTTCTGCAGAATCATGTGCAATAATAACAATATTCTTTGAACTCATTTAGTGAAAAAAGCTTGGAAATGCTGCTGGAAATTGAGCTTTGCCATCACAGGAATGAAATGCAACTTAAAAAAAATATTCAAACAGAAAACAGTCGTTTTAAATTCTATAATATTTCACAATATATTTGTTACTGTACACTAGGATTTACTTTGAAACAGTTTTTACTCAGAAATTGCTAGTGAATTTCACAAATGAATTAAACATGAAATTGTGTAAAACAATAATCTTTGTTTTATTTATAACTTCAACAAATATTTTTACAGTGTAGTTTTGATCAAATAAATGCAGCCTCGGTGAGAATAAAAGAATTTTTGTAAAAAAACGTACCCGGCTTTAACGGTAGTGTGTATGCAAGCAAATATTGAATTATTACAATATTTACAAATACAAATGATAAAAAATATATAATTAAATATAATTATCACAGTGTGAAAACCATATCTTCGTTATTTTTACTAGATTTCCATTTTATTTTACAATTTACTAAAGTTCCATTTTATTGTGACCAAAAGGAAAAAACTAATATGAACGAATATTGAGATTCTGAATCTCATAAAATTGCTAAAATATAAATATTATATTAGCTATATCACCCAGTCCTGTGGAGGGAGGGGTTTAGTAACATCCGACACAACACAACACACGGACACGGCTGAGGGAGGAAAACCACTTCCTGTATGTCATTTCCTTCAGATGACAAAAAAACCAATGAGTAAATCACCAAAGGACCCCGCAAAACGTCAAACGGGAGTCGAGTCCATTCATGACTAGGAGTGAAAGTGATTAAGAATGATTAGAGAGCGTTTTTACGGCTGACTCATTTTGTGTTCACTTTAATTTCTGCTGATATTCGTCATCAGCTAAAGCAGTCGGCAGTGCAGGTCAGCAGTCTTTCCACATTCACGGCCCGTCTCATATTCACTCGCGTCTAGCTTTGGCATACTCACACTTTCCTTCACTAAATTCAACACTATTGCTTCAGAAACATTTTCTGATTCAAACCTAAGTAGTAAAAATGCTGACAGAATTCTGAATCAGAACGGTCAATTTTCAATAGACATGTTAGCGCTATCACTCAGAAATGTACATGCAGGCATAACATTTTGTATACTTTCAAAGGTTTTAACTAATGTATTTTATTATTACACATGGAAATACTATCATGGCATGTATATTGGTGCATATAAAAAAATATATTATGTATAACAATTCCTTGATCTCATTTAGTGAGTAAAAGTTTGGAAAACATGCCTTGATTAGATTTTTAACTAGCATTTTACTTGCTTTAAACAGTGGATCTTGTTGACAACAGTGGGTATCTGGTTAAAATGATGGTTCCTCTGATGTAAAAGGGCTGAAAAAAAATATGAAAAATACTAAGCTTTAACTACATTACCCTGACCTACACTGAACACTTTTTAAGCAATGAGATTCTGTATATATACACTCACCTAAAGGATTATTAGGAACACCATACTAATACTGTGTTTGACCCCCTTTGACCCTTTTTTGGAGATTTGTGGGATGCACATCCAGGGCACGAAGCTCCCGTTCCACCACATCCCAAAGATGCTCTATTGGGTTGAGATCTGGTGACTGTGGGGGCCATTTTAGTACAGTGAACTCATTGCCATGTTCAAGAAACCAATTTGAAATGATTCGAGCTTTGTGACATGGTGCATTATCCTGCTGGAAGTAGCCATCAGAGAATGGGTACATGGTGGTCATAAAGGGATGGACATGGTCAGAAACAATGTTCAGGTAGGCCATGGCATTTAAACGATGCCCAATTGGCACTAAGAGGGTCTAAAGTGTGCCAAGAAAACATCCCCCACACCATTACACCACCACCACCAGCCTGCACAGTGGTAACAAGGCATGATGGATCCATGTTCTCATTCTGTTTACGCCAAATTCTGACTCTACCATCTGAAGGTCTCAACAGAAATCGAGACTCATCAGACCAGGCAACATTTTTCCAGTCTTCAACTGTCCAATTTTGGTGAGCTTGTGCAAATTGTAGCCTCTTTTTCCTGTTTGTAGTGGAGATGAGTGGTACCCGGTGGGGTCTTCTGCTGTTGTAGCCCATCCGCCTCAAGGTTGTGTGTGTTGTGGCTTCACAAATGCTTTGCTGCATACCTCGGTTGTAACGAGCGGTTATTTCAGTCAAAGTTGCTCTTCTATCAGCTTGAATCAGTTGGCCCATTCTCCTCTGACCTCTAGCATCAACAAAGCATTTTCGCCCACAGGACTGCCGCATACTGGATGTTTTTCCCTTTTCACACCATTCTTTGTAAACCCTAGAAATGGTTGTGTGTGAAAATCCCAGTAACTGAGCAGATTGTGAAATACTCAGACCGGCCCGTCTGGCACCAACAACCATGCCACGCTCAAAATTCCTTAAATCACCTTTCTTTCCCATTCTGACATTCAGTTTGGAGTTCAGGAGATTGTCTTGACCAGGACCACACCCCTAAATGCATTGAAGCAACTGCCATGTGATTGGTTGATTAGATAATGGCATTAATGAGAAATTGAACAGGTGTTCCTAATAATCCTTTAGGTGAGTGCATTTGCAAACAGCCTGAAGAACTTATAGGCAAATGATGGACATCATGGTCCAGGTGCATCATGGGAAATAATTAAAAGAGGCTTAGTCAACCAAATGTTAATTAATCGATCAGTCGCAAAACAAACAAAAAAAAGTCCACAGGAAGTGTAGTAAATTTTAACCCTACAAAAATGAGGTTGTTACCATTTTTACAGATGCTCCTGTTTTTGTTAATGAACATAAACTCAAGCTAACGCTACTGTAACTCAACTCAAGCTGCTGTCAAATGTGCATATCTAAGAGACAAAACATGCAGTAATTTGTGATAAGTGTTCGTCATGTTCTGATGATAAAACCACAATTAACTCTCTGGTTTCTACAACTTTCAGGAGCAAAATTCTGCCTTTAAATATTTGACATTTATTGTGATAATTATCTATATCGACTAATATGAAAAATATTATCATGACTAGCCCTATTTAGGAGTATGTACCATAGCTAGTGAACAGAGGAGAACTCCTAGAACTACTTCAAGAGAACAAGACTAATGAGGTGAAGCAGGCAACAAGAGTAATGTTTCACATGGGGGTTGACTTGAGGAAAATGAATCATGGAATTTTCTGGATAGACGCTTCGGGGTTTAAAGTCAGCAGTTATAATGTCTGACTTCAAGTCACACATTCGGAGGGTCACAGCTCTAAACACAAGCCTAAGGCATTGCACTCGCAAACAAATGCCCTACTGTACCGCACTCTCAATCATGCAGGAGTCACATTGCATTGAGGCCTGGTGTGTCAACAGAATAGATGCTGCAGGGAATCATATGAATAAGTGTGGAAGCATGTGGAAAGGTGTAAACCAGGGACGCTTAAATTGTGCAGCTCATGAACCATGTGGGGCGATCAGGGGCCAATGAATTAAATGACCTGGTAATGACACTTTCATTTCTACAACCACGGCTGTGTTTTAGCCTCAAAATAACTCTCGAGTAGTCTCAAGTCTACAAAAGGACTTTTTCCCATTTCTCAAAAGTAATCAATAAGTGCTTTCACACATACCACTTTTTCTGTAAATGTAATGGCATTTTATTTATGTAGAGGCCACGTGCAAACAGAACCTGTTATCGAAATGCCGGGAAATCAAGCAGTTTTCCAGCTAAAGAAGTTGTTCATTTCCTGAATTTCAATTGAGGACACTAACAAGAAATTTAATTATGGATTTTTGAAAATGACCTTTCATGTAGTGTGCAACATAGTTCTAAGTGAATGAAAACATCCTGCAAAGCTTTAAATCTGAAAGTGCACCATATATAAAGTTAGTGTCTCTCAAATCTAAGAGTCGACTGAGTCAATTAAAGCGGTACTTCAGCGCTGGGAAGATGAATGTGTATTTAAACTGGGTCATTTATTTAGTAGAAATGTGAAATTATTTTTGAATTTGGTGCCTTCTAGACTGAGAAAGGCCACAAAATGTATTTTTGTCTCATGTGGATGAAAGACAACAACTCCCAGAATGCACTTGCTTCGCTGCCCTACGAGACCACTCCCAAAGCCACTGCTACTGGTTCACTGGATCAGTTGCCCACCGTGGCACCGCCCTTACCGTTGTTTTATAATAATAAAATCATTTAGTTCAGTTAGAGAACACACTACAATTAAAAACTGAACGTATTTGTTCGATATAACGTGAGTGAGCCGAGCGAGTGTCACGGCACAAACGCAGCAGGAGTCAGATTACATTCATCACGAGAGCGAAGAGCTGAGGTAAGCGCGGCAGTCGTTCACGGCGCGTGTTCAGTCTGGCGCATTTTCAGATCATGCCTATGGAAGCTTAACTTTCATAGGAATTCATCTGAAAAGTTGAAACACTCACTTTGCTCCGCACTGCTCCGTTCACATGAATGCCCGCAGCTGCCCGAGCCGAGCGCTGTGAGAGCGATGCGATCCCACCCATGGGCGGGTTGATAACATGTGGAACTAGCTCCTTCTACTAACTGTAGTCTTTAGCCTCTGGCCAAAAATTCACGGGGGGGGGGCACGATCATTCGAATATACTACCGGATTTCTACTGATACAAAGCTTAATGCTAATCTTAATGCTAATCACCAAAGTATCCCTTTAAACGAATCGCAAGCCGTTTCGTTGTGACATCAAGACGAAACATTAGCATACTGCTCATCCATGCATCGTGTTTCATATTGTGTAAGTATCTGGCTAACCGGCTAACTCACTTTATTACTGCCTTACTGAAATACTACTGTAAATCAGATGTGGGCTGCAGTATTACCTAAAACTGTGTCTATTAATGCAGACTGTCTGTCATTCTTTGAGTAAAGATAAAGGATGGAGCAAGATTTGTTTTGCAAACTTTAAATGTTACATCAATCATTCACTTTAGCGCTCGGCTATCATATGCAATAGAGTTATTGATACAGTTCCCACATGTGCACCACAATACATTAGAAACACACAGGTTTGTTGATGGATGCATACTTGTTCATACTGACGGTGAGGAATTACAGTTGAAACATCTCATAATGTACCTCAAAATGAGCATCACTGAGAAACATCCTGCTCAAGGTTCGGGTTGAAAAACTAGTTCTTCCAATGTTTCATCATTGATTTGGACTCTCGCTGGGATTGGTGTAAAATCAACGTCATTGTTACTATCTTTACTGTCTGTACAACTGCTGAGCTTTAAGAAGCCTCCTGACGGAGCTGGAGTTCAGTTAAGGTAATGGGTGTTTAGCTTCAGAAATATGCGCTGTATGGGGTAGACCAATCACAACAGATTGGGCCATCTGACCAATCAGAGCAGAGCAGAGCAGACCAGACCAATCACAACAGACTGGGCCATCTGACCAATCAGAGCAGAGTAGCTTGCAGAAAGGAGGGATTTAGAGAGCCTGATTCATCCATCAAGTCGTTTGAGAATAATTGAACATTGCGGTGATGTGCAATGTATATTATGAGAAAATGAAACCTTTGTTTTTTTTATATTTGATGCATGTAAACCGGCTATTGAAGACCTCCAAAACTAAATTAGGTAACTTTAAAATAGCGTAATAGGGGCACTTTAAGTATAAAAAAAATAAATTAAAAAATTGAAATTTGTCTTAACTTTCAGGATTAGACTAGAGTTAGCTTTAGTGAGAGAGAGACAGACAGCTAGACAGACAAACTGATCTATTTGAAATGTGATTTTAGAACACTTTATTTCCCAGAATGCTAGATATGCAGCAGTTGACCAGCCATAAATTGGAAACAGACTGCTTTTTGGGTTTTTTTTTTTTTGGCTAATCTCTATTCCACAAACTGCACTGCAACCATTTCCCAAAATGTAATTTGAGTGGAAAGCACAACTTTGTCATATAAAATCTACCAATTAAAGGCATTCACTAGAACCAGAACATTCCTATAATAAGTGATTGCTGATATCACAGAGTGTCTTTAAAATGCAAGCAATATAGTTTTGATCATGCTTGAATTCTGTGTAGACGGCAGAGGCAGAGACTGCTTTTTTTTTTTTTTTTTTTTTAAATCAGATACAAATTCTGAATTGACCTGGTGGGGCATTGATAACCGTGTAGGGGCCTGGATTTGAGTAGCCCTGGTTTAGTAATCTTGTAGTTAAGAGCATAAAACAAACCAAATGTCTGAAGCTCTAACTGGGGGGATTTTATGGTTGCAGTCAAAATTCAAACAATATCAAGACTAGCAAAGAAACAAATTAGCAGACCATATGGCAAACAACACATAATCCTGTTAGCTCTTAAGAAGCGTGTCTTAGTTTCTCGCTCTTCACACTCCCTTTTTACATGCTGTCATTCCTTTAAGAAGAAATAGTCAATGGTTTAGACCTCACTGACTGTCTGCTGCACAAAAATATGGTAAAACCGCTCTCAAAATTGTAATCTCTAATCTTATGCCAAGCTGTGACTCAATTTTAGGGACAAGTTTTAATTGGTCCATTGGGAAACAATATTGCACTATCAAGGTACCAATAAGCTACAAAAGAAACATCACAAGAAGATCTAGTTGCTGGATTTGCCAACATTTGATTTCTGAATCCTTTATTTGAGTTTAGTTTGAAGCCCTTCTATCAAGTAAAAGGGATATCCTATATTATCATACTGAATTATATATTTAACAAAATAGGCTAAATTAATATTGCCTTTTGACATATAAGAGGTCTTTGTACCATCCTGCAAGTTTCATGATATCCTAATTATAGACACTAATTATAACTAATTAATTACTAATTATAAACAAAGCATTTATTTAATCAAGCTCGATTTTGATAGTAGGTGACATCAAATGGGCATTTACATTTACATATGCCTGCCTCCAGAGCAAGACATCGACCAATAGTTATACATCATTGCACAACAGTCCCCGACCACTGGCGTTCAGTCACTTAACGACTGACATTTTCCTACACTGGATGTGAGCTTCACGTCAAAAGCAAATTGAACCCATTATAATCACTGACGCCATCTACACTGATACAGTATACAGATGTGTGTTCAGTTTCTGACATACTCCACACGCTTGAGTCTGCAGATAACAGGACAAATGGAAGAGTGAAAGAGCGTTCGCTTTGACACGTCCTGTTTAAACAGCTCGTCTGTGTCTCTGTACACACTTCAGAAGGATCCCAGCATTGGAAACAAGTGGATGGTTTATGATGGCATCCCGGATCGTGTCAGAGAATTATATGTTTGTTCGGAGCATTTTGTTTTGTAAATGAGGCACGGTGTAATAGAGAGTTTGCAAAGAAACATTTGTTAGCAGCAGTACTGGATCTGACAGCAGCGATATCACCAACTGCAAGTCAATTATTTCACAATGCTTCATCTGTAAGTGACAGTTTTATATGGATAACGTTTTCAAAACACTTGCAATAGCGAGTGGGCGTTGATCTGGTTCCAATGCAATGACGTTAGCCAATCATAACGGTGGCCATTTACTAACAAGACTTAAAGGAGCAGCGCATTAAAAAATTGATCATTTCAGACAGAGGGTCAAGAATGTAGGTTGAAAATAATTATTTATATTTGTTTTTTTGTGCAAAAACTTTATTAACATTATAAGTGAACCTCATATCATGACTCCTTTAAGGTTTGATGCAAAGATTCAAGCAATGTGATCATGTAAAATCATTGCATTATCTTGCAGTTACAATAACATGAAGCAGCTTTTCATGAATGAGAGAATGAGCTCTGACACGGATTTATTCAGTAGGATAAAGCTGATTCACACAGCAGCTGTCTGAATCACAATGGACAGTGTTAATCACAGTACAGCTCCTCTCCATCACACGAGACTGGCACAGACTGACCCCGACCGCGGAAGAGTATCTTCACCCAACACACACTTCTCATCTCACGGCACAAGAGCTAAGCTGCCATGGGTGGGCTAGATATGGTGAAATACGGGACTTCCTCAATTTCCAGTGTATCATGGGAGTGTGCGATAAAAGTATCTGCATGTAAATGCACTTTGGGATTGATAGGATTCTTTAATTACACTTTAAATAGTCATCCTCAGAGACAAATGGGGGTTACGCACAACAAACGTCCATATTCTGTAAAACAGGTCGCATCGCGTCTGGTTCAGGTCTTTTGTATGTGCTTCGTTAAATAAAGAGCCGTTTTACTAAAGATGCAGCGAGCAAAGAGGAGCATAACCGATGTCCATCACATATGCAGCTTGAGATCTAAAAGTTTTTTATTTCTTCTCCTCAATAACATTTAGATATTAATCAAATAAAACACCAACAATAAAAAGAACTAGCTGAGTTCATAGATATCGCCGTCAGTTCGTACTGCCGTTAACACTTTCTACAACAAGCGGATGTACCGAGACCTGTTTGTTCATGTGCCCTTCAGCATAAAGCCTATTAAAAACATTTTCACCACCGTAGCATTATAAGGTTCCATCTACATTCTGAGCAGTTTTGAAATAGTGAGCTTTAAAGTTTTTGCATTCCATTAGACTAAGTAGATCAAATAAAAAGTCCCAAAATGTTGTCACAGAATAAGATTGTGAATAAGTAGTTTTTGACAAAAATGTCAGATAGAACCTTATAATTCCAAGGTGGCGATTTGTAATTACTGGATAAGGATTTTTATTTAACAGCATTACAGTTAACCGACATTAAGCCATAAAAGTTACTACTTGACATAAAATAAACATCATCTGAATTAAAATATAAAAAGCTTGAACTTGTTTTGTTTCAGTTAGTTGCCAATGCAACAATCATTATTTTCATTTAGTTTAACTTGATATAACAATGTATAAACTGTATCGACAAATATAAAACACAAAAACTAATAAAAAAAAACCAATACACACAATTACTAAAATATTAAAGCTTATTCAAAATATTAATTCAAATAATATAATCTCAATAATACTGCAATAAACAAAAGTAGAAAAATAAATAAATAATAATTATATATATATATATATATATATATATATATATATATATATATATATATATATATATATATATATATATATATATATATTCATATATATATATATAGAAATGACCATTGAGTTAATAAGATTGTATTATTTTCCATGCTATTTCCATTCATTCATAAGTACTATTGGTCAAGAACTTAAAAGTTTCATTGAGATGTTCTCACAAAGACCAATTTCTAAGTCGAGAAATATTTGAAAGCAGCAGATTGGTCAAAACGCATAAGTGATAATGGGCTGTTCATAAAAGGGTTGTTCATTATCCCGATTTACTCACCCTCAAGCCATGTATATGACTTTCCTCTTTCAGCAGAACACAATCGAAATGATATTTAAAATATCCTGGCTCTTCCAAGCTTTATAATGGGAGTGAATAGAGTTTCTGACGCTCCAAAAAGTGCATCCATCCATCATAAAAGTAATCCATACGACTCCAGGGGTTAATAAAGGCCTTACGAAGCGACATTTCTCTCAGAGTTCACTCTCTGGCCAAAACTCCAGAAGCTACTGATTATAGTTTATAAAGTTATAAATATGGATATTTTTCTTACAAAAACACATGGCTTTGCTTCAGAAGGCCTTTATTAACCCCCTGGAGCCGTGTGGATTACTTTTATGATGCATGGATGCACTTTTTTGGGCTTCAAAATCTAAGTTACCATTCACTCCCATTATAAAGCTTGGAAGAGCCAGGATAACTCTGATTGTGTTTGGCTCAAAGAATTAAGTCATATAGTAAATTATGGGATAATTTAAGCCCGTTTATCAAACCAACATTTCACGGCAGCGACCTCCTACAGTATAAGGATTTTTCATGCTGCACAACTACATAAATATGATCATGTGGATCAGTAACTGGTCCTGGATCAGCTACATCTCATATGAGCTCTGCTTGCTGTCACATGACACTCATTAGCCTCCATCTCCTTTCAGATGTTAAATTACATTAGAACATATCTGGATCCACTCTCCACTTCAACAGATGCCCAGCGCACCGACTGCATTAACTGCACAGATCCGATCCACTGAGAGATCCAACCGAAAAACAAACACTGGGAACTTCAGCTGTAGGATGCAAGATCACGCACACAAACATTCACCTTTAAATCCAGAATACGAGTGAAACACTGGCACCATACGACACCCTTGCAGATTAGAACTACGCTGTGACCGTGGTAAGATAAGATACCATGGAATCAGATGGTAATACCATGATACGGAGCACTTACTGGCCTACGTCCGTTACACTGTTGATAAAATACCTTAGTGCTTGAAGTACCATGTAAATGAATATGGTAAGAGCTGTGCGTGTAAACCTCACTCCCCTGGCTTCAAGAGGCACGCTAGCATCTTCAGCGTCCTTGTTAGTGCGCCAGAGACCCTGGTTCAAAACCCGCTTTGATCGGGTCGAGTAGGACTGGTTACATTTGGTGCCGTGACCCGGATGGGAGTGAGGTTTAGAGGGGTGAGAGGGGTCCAAAAATGACATCATTATAGAAGCACTATGGTACTCTACTTTGGTAATACAACAGTCTGGAAATAGCAGTATTATTCAAACATGTCCAATATTATATGCATTTGCATTGTGGTAATACTGTGTCATGTAAATACTATGGTAAAGTCCATATTTTGTAGGCTATGTTCTATACCATATGTATGACAGTGATGAAACCAAGTTATCAGAGTTTTACTTGTTTTTTTTTTTAATATGGTTGAAGTGACATTTTTTGTAATATACTGACAAGACTACTGGCAGCAAAACACTAAAGTGCTATTAACATAGGATGTGCGATTATTTTACAATAAAAGTAAGGGCGTTACTATGGTACAGTGGGGTAACACCATGGTACTTCTACCTACTGTCCGAATGCTGGTACTGAATGACTGTCAACAGCATACGCCATGGTATTTACCATGGTAAAGTGTCCAAATAGCACCGTACTTTTTGAATACGGAGAACCCTCATGAGGAGGTTTCTCTTCAGTGAGCCGTTATTCTGGCCAACACTGATTATTAGCGGTCGTAAATCTCGGGTGTTATTTGAGCGTGTGTGTGTGTGTGTGTGTGGATGATGCTAGATGACACCCACCGTCTATGTTCTCTCTGTCGCTGATGTGCTGCAGGTTGCAGCCCGTGTCCTCGCGGCTCAGCTCCGGTTCGGGCCGGTACGGCTCCAGCCTCGAGTGCGCGTTCCGCCGGAGCTTCGGGCTGGACGACACGCAGCATGATGTGCTGTTCCCCATGAGTCCCGGTGTGTGCAGATAAAACGAACAGCCGCTGATCGACGGAGCCCCGCCGCAGATGATGGGCGTAACAGCTGCGGATGACGGGATGAAACACGGGCTCTGCGATCTGCGAGATCACTCCCGTGCCAAACGGTCGTGTAAAGACATCAGTGTGTTACAATCACGACTGTCCTCATTAAATCTACACATAATCCACACGGACTGCTCTAGAGGGTGTTTACGCGCCGGTATCTGTAAGTTATTCCATTCTCACCCGTCACTGTTACATCGTATCGTTCAGCTGTCAGTGTATCACCGAGCCCACGATCTCACACACACACACACACACACACACACACACAGAGAGAGAGCACACGGAACAGCTTCCGGTTCAGCGCCTGACGTCACTCAGAACGATACATTTTGTATCTGCTTGCAAGAGAATGTAATGTAAACACGATATTGATATATTTTCAATGGTATATTTGTTATGTGGTTGCATTAAATCACGTTAATCTGGTTAGACATTAGTCAACGGATAACGTGTATTTCTGTTTGCGCTAATATTCATTCACATATTCCCTTAAAAAAATTATAATATATGCGGCAGGGCAGGCTATTATGTAAGAAAAAGCATAATTTATCGTTGAATATTTACATATTATAAACTATGTTTATAGTTTTGTAGGTTTTTATGCTTATGTAAGTAGACCTACTATATGATAAGCCTTATAGAAATCTACAAAAAATAGTTGCTTTACCCTTAACAATCTGAAATATGAAATAATAGTAAGAACAAAAAAACAAACAAGGTTTATGAAACCTTTTGACAAAATATGAAAATATCTAAAAATAAAAGTTATGTTTTGTATCATATTTGATAAGCTACATCGGGATCATATATAATGATAGTGAGATATAGATTCAGAGGCCCAAACTCAGCATAAAAAAAGATGCAATTCCCTGCAATGTCTGATATTATATGTTATAATGTAAATCAATGAGATCAACAGTATAACAAACAACATGAAATGCATATAAATATCAGTTGACACCCTATTTCTGCCAATAATATGTCTTAAGGTGACATTAAATGCTTAGTTTTAAAATAAGTATGGGTAATCAAGTAAACCCATGTTGCTTCTGTCCAATAAATGTTCATTTTGAAATATTACTAACATACACCGATCAGTGTTCAACGCTGAACACTGATCAACACTGATGATCTCTTCATCACGGCTCCTGTTAGTGGGTGGGATATATTAGGCAGCAAGTGAACATTTTGTCCTCAAAGTTGATGTGTTAGAAGCAGGAAAAATGGGCAAGCGTAAGGATTTGAGCGAGTTTGACAAGGGCCAAATTGTGATGGCTAGACGACTGGGTCAGAGCATCTCCAAAACTGCAGCTCTTGTGGGGTGTTCCCGGTCTGCAGTGGTCAGGATCTATCAAAAGTGCTCCAAGGAAGGGACAGCGGTGAACCGACAGGGTCATGGGTGGCCAAGGCTCATTGATGCATGAGGGGAGCGAAGGCTGGGATGTGCTGAACAAACAAGTCCGATCCATGGAGGACCCACCTCGCAACTTGCAGGACTTAAAGGATCTGCTGCTAACATCTTGGTGCCAGATACCACAGCACACCTTCAGGGGTCTAGTGGAGTCCATGCCTCGACGGGTCAGGGCTGTTTTGGCAGCAAAAGGGGAACCAACACAATAATAGGTCATAATATTATGCCTGATCGGTGTATATAAGATCGGTATATATATTATATATAATAATTACTATTCTAAAATGTGGAAAATCACTGTCACAATACATACACCAACACCAACAATATCTCTGTAAACATGGCCATTTAAAACACAATTAAGATTACAGGTTTTGTGACATTTACCGGCTACAACAAACAGACTTTATTTAAGCTTCACACAAAAGGCCGAGCTCCTCACTAATAATGGGTTCGTGTTGGCTGCATTGTATTTATGTTATCAGACACTGGTTTGATATAATGTCACGGACATGGTGTCATATCACAAATTCAAATCATTTTGTTCAAATTAAAAATTCAAAAATGAACAATTTAGAAGACTATAAATATACAACATATGGTCTGAGCCATATATATATATATATATATATATATATAGAGAGAGAGAGAGAGAGAGAGAGAGAGAGTCCAATATAAAGCATGAATTTCAAATAGCAACATAGTTACACTTTGCTGGGTTAAAAACCAAGTTGGGTTGAAAATGGACTAACCCAGTGGTTGGGTTGTTTTAAACAAACATTTAACCCAACCAGCTGGGTTAAAACAACCCATTTACTGGGTTAAAACAACCCAATCGCTGGGTTAGTCCATTTTCAACCCAACTTGGGCTGTTTTTAACCTAGCATTTTTTAGAGTGTATGAAGCATTGTCTTTCAGAAAAATGGAAATTGCTTCCCATAATTATTATTTTTTCCTTCATTTTGTTGTGTCTGCTTTGATTGTAGTCACAGGGTGATCTGTATTTTTATTTGCATTTTCGTTTCCTTTTTATTTTAAGACTAACTTATATATTCTTGATGTCTGAGAAAACATGATGCCTGTACGGTGTACAAAACAATATAGTAATACAAAGAAGAACCTGTTGTGCTGAATATATACTTTCATGAATGAAGGTCATCAAATTTAACACGACTGTATAAATGATTGACAGATTTAATCTGCCGGGTAATCTGTAATGGAGCTTTATTGTCTAGTCAGCCATTAATAAGTACTTTTATCTTTCAAGACTGAGGCAAGGCAAATTTATACATAGCCTATTAGTAATTCATATTGACTTACATGAGCATAATAAAAAGTCAACAGACCTATAAAGTCAAGCTTAAAATCATATAAGAACATAGGCTAATTTAAAATGAAATAAAAATACATGAAAAACGAATGAATAAAAAGGACAACAATGAACCCGGGAATGAACAAAGTCTCACTACAGCTGTGTGAACACAATGGGAAGACCGAAAGACAAGCGCCGCGCATTATTAGTCAATACAGCAGCGTCCCCTAGTGGCGTAGCGCGATTTCTGCACTTGTTAAATTTAACAGGCCTATACAATTTTAGGAAGTGAAAATGTTGACATAAAAATAATGAATGCATGAATGAAGGAATGAAAGAATGAAAAAAGAAGAGTTAAATCAGAGATCAGAGACCATGTGCAAATGTCTTTTTTTACAGTCTGTGGTCCAACATCAGAAGCTGAAACAGCCAGAACGCTGCGTGCATTGACAAATCAGTTTAGTTTTACCGCTGATCGCCTTCACTGATAGGAGGCGATATTGAGCATTCAGACTTCAATGTGTTTGCAATCAAGTCACAAGCGAAATAATATTAGCACGCCAAAAATGTGCTTTAGCATAAACCATCAAATTAAATTAGGTTTATCGCATTAGTAATGACATAATAAGACAAGTAATAGAATAAAATAAAAAAATCATAATATAATGCAAAAAAATTATATATACTTTATATATACTTCATTCATTGCTGCTTCCACCTGGTGGATATATGTTGAATGTTATAAGGAACGAACGTTGAACTGAACTCAATAGAACACGATTATTTAAATATTTTTAATAATTATCAGCTGTGTGTCCCATATATATATATATATATATATATATATATATATATATATATATATATATATATATATATATATACACACACACATATACACACACTCACCTAAAGGATTATTAGGAACACCTGTTCAATTTCTCATTAATGCAATTATCTAATCAACCAATCACATGGCAGTTGCTTCAATGCATTTAGGGGTGTGGTCCTGGTCAAGACAATCTCCTGAACTCCAGACTGAATGTCAGAATGGGAAAGAAAGGTGATTTAAGCAATTTTGAGCGTGGCATGGTTGTTGGTGCCAGACGGGCCAGTCTGAGTATTTCACAATCTGCTCAGTTACTTGGATTTTCATGCACAACCATTTCTAGGGCTTACAAAGAATGGTGTGAAAAGGGAAAAACATCCAGTATGCGGCAGTCCTGTGGGCGAAAATGCCTTGTTGATGCTAGAGGTCAGAGGAGAATGGGCCAACTGATTCAAGCTGATAGAAGAGCAACTTTGACTGAAATAACCGCTCGTTACAACCGAGGTATGCAGCAAAGCATTTGTGAAGCCACAACATGCACAACCTTGGCGGATGAGAGCTACAACAGCAGAAGACCCACCGGGTACCACTCATCTCCACTACAAATAGGAAAAAGAGGCTACAATTTGCACAAGCTCACCAAAATTGGACAGTTGAAGACTGGAAAAATGTTGCATGGTCTGATGAGTCTCGATTTCTGTTGAGACATTCAGATGGTAGAGTCAGAATTTGGCGTAAACAGAATAAGAACATGGATCCATCATGCCTTGTTACCACTGTGCAGGCTGGTGGTGGTGGTGGTAATGGTGTGGGGGATGTTTTCTTGGCACACTTTAAGCCCCTTAGTGCCAATTGGGCATCGTTTAAATGCCACGGCCTACCTGAGCATTGTTTCTGACCATGTCCATCCCTTTATGACCACCATGTACCCATTCTCTGATGGCTACTTCCAGCAGGATAATGCACCATGTCACAAAGCGAATCATTTCAAATTGGTTTCTTGAACATGACAATGAGTTCACTGTACTAAAAATGGCCCCCACAGTCACCAGATCTCAATCCAATAGAGCATCTTTGGGATGTGGTGGAACGGAGCTTCAGTGCCCTGGATGTGCATCCCACAAATCTCCATCAACTGCAAGATGCTATCCTATCAATATGGGCCAACATTTCTAAAGAATGCTTTCAGCTCCTTGTTGAATCAATGCCACGCAGAATTAAGGCAGTTCTGAAGGCGAAAGGGGGTCAAACACAGTATTAGTATGGTGTTCCTAATAATCCTTTAGGTGAGTGTGTATATATATATATATATATATATATATATATATATATATATATATATATATATATATTAGGTGGCACGGTTCACAAACCCACGGTCGGTTCGTATGTATCACGGTTTTAGGGTCACGGTTTTGGTTCTGTACGGTATAAAGTTATATCATGTAATCATGCACAAACTGAATTTGACTTGACTTTAAGCACATTACTGGGACCATCTCTAAGGAAAGCCAGGAGAGATTTTGATACAGTTAGAGAGAAGACATTGATGAGTGTATGTGTATTGCTATCTCTGCAGGAACTTATGTGCCTTTTTAGCACACAAAGATTGAACTGAAGAATTAACTTGCATTTATCAAACTGCCAACTTCAGTGTAGCTCTTACAAAAATGTTATTCTCTTTAAGAACTCTTTAAGCTCTGTCTTTAAACAAGTCAAAATACATTAAACATAATTGCCTATAATGAGGCTATAACACTTTTATTTCCATCATCATAGGTAACATGAAATCCAAAATGTTCCCACACACCGGACTTATACGACGCTGGCGCATCCTCCAACTCCGGGCAGCCTTCCTTATCTCTCCCACTTGCCATTTCTACACGTGACGTGATCTGCAGTGCTCCACTTTTACTGTCTTTTTCTTCTTTTGTCTGATCTTTGACGTGATCACGGGCAGCAGCGCAAAGTTGATTCTGCGCTCATTTGATCTAATATTTGATGTTTTTAAAAATGTTGTAGATTTAAGTAGCAAATAAGAATCGCTAAAATTATTTAATATATTTTGAAACAAAGGTCTTGTTAATGTTTGTCAGTTTTTGTTCAAGGTAATTAAAGCAATAGGTTAACAATAACGGAAGAAAAAAGTATGGTATTTAGGGTAAAGGCCCCCCCTGCTGTTGGGGCAAAAGATCATAAACATCCGGCTGACTTTAACATGTGTACACCAGACATGATTAGATTCAGATTATAAGTATCATATATCAAGTTGGGTGTCCACCTTATCTCTAGATAATCACCATATTTATAATGAAACCATCAGATTTAAAAATGTGATATTTATCATATAATAAAATATAATTTATTGTTACTACTGTAAATCTATATTAAATTATCATGGGATCTCTTTCAATGGTTTCAGAATCTTTACTTTTTAAATGATTTTGTTTCTATTTTTTTTTTCAGATATATTTCTACAAACCCGATTCCAAAAACGTTAGCACACTGTACAAATTGTGAATAAAAACAGAATGCAATGATGTGGACGTTTCAAATTTCAATATTTTATTCAGAATACAACATAAATGACATATCAAATGTTTAAACTGAGAAAATGTATCGTTTTAAGGGAAAAATAAGTTGATTTTAAATTTCATGGCATCAACACATCTCAAAAAAGTTGGGACAAGGCCATGTTTCCCACTGTGTGGCATCCCCTCTTCTTTTTCTAACAGTCTGCAAACGTCTGGGGACTGAGGAGACAAGTTGCTCAAGTTTAGGAACAGGAATGTTGTCCCGTTCTTGTCTAATACAGGCTTCTAGTTGCTCAACTGTCTTAGGTCTTCTTTGTGGCATCTTCCTCTTTATAATGAGCCAAATGTTTTCTATGGGTGAAAGATCTGGACTGCAGGCTGGCCATTTCAGTACCCGGATCCTTCTTCTACGCAGCCATGATGTTGTAATTGATGCAGTATGTGGTCTGGCATTGTCATGTTGGAAAATGCAAGGTCTTCCCTGAAAGAGACGACATCTGGATGGGAGCATATGTTGTTCATTTAACTTTTAACTTTTTAACATTTAGCTTTTCCGGCCTCTTATTGCTACCTGTCCCAACTTTTTGGAATGTGTAGCTCTCATGAAATCAAAATGAGGATTTCTGTTTTATTCACAATTTGTACAGCGTCCCAACTTTTTTTGGAATTGGGTTTGTATATTAACATATTTTAATGACAGCATATTTACTGATCATATGTGTATTTATATTTACATGATAATTATACACAATACACACACATATTATGTAAACACAAACTTATTTTTGACCCGATTACTCATGATTAATCAATTGATTTGACAGCACGAATATATATATATATATATATATATATATATATATATATATATATATATATATATATATATATATATATATATATATATATATATATATATATAAACAGTAATATTGTGAATATTATTGCAATTATTAAAATGTAATTCATTCCTGTGATCAAAGCTGAATTTTCAGCATCATTACTCTAGTCTTTAGTGTCACATGATCCTTCAGAAATTTTATTTTATAATTTTTTTTTTTTTAACTCTTACCATGATATATTTTTGTAAGGACTAAAAAAAAAAAAAAAAAATTGCCTAAACAAATGGTAATCAGAAAGAGATGGATGGATGCTAAAAATGAATGTTGTCATCCTCATATGTAAATGATAATAAATAATTGATGTTTTCTGACTGAAATAATGTCACAGCCCAGGAGCTTTTTAACAGTCAGGGCATGTTGAGTTGTGCTTCTGGCTCTAGACCAAGTCATTTAAAATGAACCTTTAATTACAGCGGATTGATATCAGATAACGTTTCCCTTTCATTAGCAGTAAAAGGGTCATTATGATGTTTTGACAGGCAAAACCCTTGCTTATTAATAATCATGGCATTGTGTGAAGACAATGCATTTGTACTCGAGGGCTGATCATTTACTCATTTTGATTCCCGTTTTATCATTTCTTTCCTCTAGCAGTAGAAGTGTCTCCACTTCTACTTTTTCACACATTTAATATCTTTACAGGACAAATGATATGATGATCACTTTCTAACAAATTCAGCCAATAAAACTGTTCATAAATTACAATATACAGATGATTAAAGGGTTAGTTTATTAAATTCTGTCATCATTTACTCACTCTCATGTCGTTCAACACCCGTAAGACTTTCGTTCATCTTCAGAACACAAATGAAGATCTTTTTGATGAAATCTGAGAGATTTCTGTCCCTCCATTGACAGCTACACAACTACCACTTTAACGCTTCAAAGTTCATAAAGAGATCATAAAACGAATCCATATGAATCCAAATGAATCTGAATGCTTTCCCTGTGCGACTTCTTGCAAAGGCTTGCGTTTGCTTTGGTCACACCACAAGGTGTCACTAGCCGCGTTTTCCATTACCCTTCAAATTAGCGCAAATGGAAAATATGGCCAATGGAGTGAAATTTCAATTTCAAATTTTGCGTCAATTTTGCCCCATATTTGCTCGCATGAGGTTGTTTTTCAGGCAATTCGAAAAAGGACATTTTTGCAAAACTGCAATGTAAATTTTTCGCATTTACAGGTCACCTGGCATACGTAAAAGATCATGCTTTACAGTTGACGCGGTATGTTTGGACAGAAGACGAGACAGTGTCCTTTATTAAACTCATACAAGACAATAGAATTACAGGAATACTGGATTCTAGACAGCAAAGGAATGCCATACAGCTCAAGTATAAGGGGCTTTCCTTGCCATTAATGCCTGGATAACACGCCTACGTCTCCTTCCATTAAAATGAATGGGATACACATAAACCTACCAACATACATGGCATCATTTTTGGAATGACTTATCGTGAGAGGAAAAAATAAGTTTTAGTTGCATTACATTGGTTAATGGAAATGCCGTCGTTTCGCAATAGTTCTTTACATTTGGCAGACGCTTTTATCCAAATCAACTTACATTGCATTCAAGGTACACATTTTTCCATTAGTTCTTGCTTTCCCTGGGAATCGAACCCATGACCTTGGCGTTGCTAGCGCCACGCTCTTATTGTTTGAGCTACAGGAAAGCTTTATTTTGAAAATTATTTTATACATTAGAAAATATCACAAATGTTTTGCGTAAATCTGTAATGGAAATGCGGCTACTGTGGCCTCAAAGCTTCAGCACTGCCACTCTGAGATCGATTGCTATGTCTGAGGTAAAACACGCCCCCCTCATTAGCATACAGACAAAGAAATGTAGAAATAAAACATTTAGAAATAAATAAATGTGAGAATAAATAAATGTAGAAAGAAAGAAATGTAGACAAATACAATTATACATAAGGAAATTTAAAAGTATAAATACTCATTTATTTTTGTACATTTCTTTGTATATTTATTTATTTATGTATTTATTTATTTATTTATTTATAATTTAGTCAGCTTTGGAATTCCATATGTATTGGTTAAGGGATGTAGAATATGATCATGCAGAATAAGGCATTATTATGTGCTTTATAGGTACTAATAAACTGCCAGTATCACAGTAATAAACTAGTTAATCGTGAGAATTGAACTAAAATAAAGTGTTACCATAGTTCTCACTTTAGATTAAGTCATGGAAAAGGACCAACCTTTATTAGACATTATTTGCATTCAGTGTTCCTCAAAATGTTTACAAATACATACAGTGTATACAACAAATGATTTGATACTTTATTACACTATACTCATTATAAAGTGTTACCAAACATTTCTAATATCAGCTCATAGCTGCTATTGTACTGATATATGTGTTCTGATTGCTTTTTAAACTCGAGTTTATCCGACTTGATTGATTAGGGCTTTGATTAGAGATTTAACCAAGTTACAATAGATGCTCAGCTGTTGAAAACACAAACTCTAGCATCTGTGTTTGTTAACCATTACAAAATGTCAGCTCAGAGCCGTATGTCATTGTGATCCGTGGGCCTTTCCCATCTTCCATCCGATCCGTCTCTCTCCTCAGTAGCACAGATTCCTCCTTGAGTTCATGTGGAAAGGACATAAGATGCCTTTTTTCTTCCCATTTAAATCTTGAATGACATTTATTGAAATCAGATTAGCAGGCTTGCATTTCCATATCTAAGTGAATTGCACTGAATAGCATGAAAATGTCATGAAGAGTTACACGTTGCGATAGGTCGTGGCTACTGTTGCCTTGGCATTTGAAATGGCGAGTGTGATTGGGTTCACTGGCTGTTCTGTCTTGTTGGCTTGTCCTAATGGCTTGCTTCATTGTTCACTGCTTTCGCTTGATATTTCACTTCTTTGTTCTTCATATTGTGTATTAGGACAGAGGTCATGAACCCTTCAGCTTAATAAAATGATTGCTTTCTGCTTTTTTCAAGTCTGTCAGTGATGATGTGCACCTTGAAAGCCTCTTGTTGTGTACTTCGAGAGGTCTGGAAGTGTTCAGATGTAGGAGTTGTTCTCAGCCACAGTGGGGCAGTATGAGGTTGCGACTCAATCCATGAAACCATTATGCAGCGTCTGTGGAATTTTGCCATTATGTTGTCAGATGAATGTTAAGCCAAGAATCTATTTAGAATTTGACCATACACACAAGAATATTCAATGATGTGTATGATTTTTTAATGTTATTGCCTCAAATGTAGCAGTTATGAGAAAAGAGGGCTCTTAGATGTTTTATTTCATGTATTTATTGGTCTCTGCAGAGTCATTTGCCTTGGGCAACAAGGTTGCTGTTACATATACACACTTTTTATATACATATACACCATTACACTCATATCCTCATAAACGCACAACATCTCAATCCATGGAAGCTTGTTTCCACCACTTTTGATCTCACAGTTCTGAAGTTTATGTTTATATACACTACCGGTCAAAAGTTTGGAAACTTTACTATTTTTAATGTTTTTAAAGAAGTCTCTTCTGCTCACCAAGACTGCATTTATTTGATCCAAAATACAGCAAAAACAGTAATATTGTGAAATATTTTTACAATTTAAAATAACTGTTTTCTATTGTAATATATTTTAAAATGTAATTTATTCCTGTGATCAAAGCTGAATTTATCATCATTACTCCAGTCTTCAGAAATCATTCTCATATGAGGATTTGCTGCTTAAGAAACATTTCTGATTATTATCAATGATGAAAACAGTTGTGTAAAACATTTCTTTAGGATTCTTTGATGAATAGAAAGTTCAAAAGAGCAGCATTTATCTGAAATAGAAAGCTTTTGCAACATTGTAAATGTCTATACGGCCACTTGATCAATTTAATGCATCCTTGCTGAATACATGTATTCATTTCTTTAAGTTATTTCCCCCAAAAATAAAACAATTCTTACCGACCCAAAACCTTTGACCGGTAGTACAACATTGCAAAAGCTTTCTATTTCAGATAAATGCTGCTCTTTTGAACTTTCTATTCATCAAAGAATCCTAAAGAAATGTTTTACACAACTGTTTTCATCATTGATAATAATCAGAAATGTTTCTTAAGCAGCAAATCCTCATATGAGAATGATTTCTGAAGACTGGAGTAATGATGATAAATTCAGCTTTGATCACAGGAATAAATTACATTTTAAAATATATTACAATAGAAAACAGTTAATTTACATTTTAATAATATTTCACAATATTACTGTATTTTTGTAGTTTTAATAAAATAAATGCAGCCTTGGTGAGCATAAGAGACTTCTAAAAACATTAAAAAATCTTATCATCCAAAAACTTTTGACCGGTAGTATTTAAATTCTGACCCTAACTTTATATAACG
Source organism: Paracanthobrama guichenoti (assembly GCA_018749465.1). Classification (NCBI taxonomy): domain Eukaryota; kingdom Metazoa; phylum Chordata; class Actinopteri; order Cypriniformes; family Gobionidae; genus Paracanthobrama; species Paracanthobrama guichenoti. The sequence goes on along the minus strand of CM031966.1, from coordinate 8,608,434 downwards.
TCATATCTCAGAATACTGAGAGAAAAAAAGTTGAGATATAACAATAGAATTGCAAGATATAATTATTCCCTATTCTGAGGGGAAAAAAACAAGATATTAATATAGAATTGCAAGGAATTTTCTCAGAATTGTGAGATATAAACTGGCAGTTACCTTTTTATTTTGAATTCTGTGGCAGACTCCACAAGCTTCCACATCAATCACTTCAGCGCTCTTTATTCAGTTTCTTTGTTAAAGAATGACACCATAGAAAGTTTTCTTATTCTTCCCGGTGGCATTAAATCACAGTTTGTATGTTAGACGTGGTCTAGATTTGGTACAGTTTTCCTACCCTTTTAAACCACTTCTTCCTCAAATACATCTTCCAAAGAGGAAGGGTGCAAAATGACTTTCACTACTGTTTTATTCAGTCTTAGGATCTGGGACTTTTAGGAGTGAAGTACCATACCATGTTGAAATCCCACTTGCTCTGTAAAATAAATACAATTTTAATCTAAACAGAAGGTTCAGTTTACAAAATAAGTTTCTTCTGCTCTTAGTCTACATTTATCAGAAAATCTGTAATATTGTGAAATATTATTACTTTTTTTATTTATTTATTTTTAAATATTGAATATACAAACCTAATTCCAAAAAAGTTGGGACACTGAACAAATTGTGATTGCAATAGGAATGCAATAATTTACAAATCTCATAAACTTATATTTTATTCACAATAGAATATAGATAACATATCAAATGTTGAAAGTGAGACATTTTGAAATTTCGTGCAAATATTGGCTCATTTTGGATTTCATGAGCGCTACACATTCCAAAAAAGTTGGGACAGGTAGCAATAAGAGGCCGGAAAAGTTAAATGTGCATATAAGGAACAGCTGGAGGACCAATTTGCAACTTATTAGGTCAATTGGCAACATGATTGGGTATAAAAAGAGCCTCTCAGAGTGGCAGTGTCTCTCAGAAGTCAAGATGGGCAGAGGATCACCAATTCCCCCAATGCTGCGGCCAAACATACTGGAGCAATATCAGAAAGGAGTTTCTCAGAGAAAAATTGCAAAGAGTCTGAAGTTATCATCATCTACAGTGCATAATATCATCCAAAGATTCAGAGAATCTGGAACAATCTCTGTGCGTAAGGGTCAAGGCCGGAAAACCATACTGGATGCCCGTGATCTTCGGGCCCTTAGACGGCACTGCAGCACATACAGGAATGCTACTGTAATGGAAATCACAACATGGGCTCAGGAATACTTCCAGAAAACATTGTCGGTGAACACAATCCACCGTGCCATTCGCCATTGCCGGCTAAAACTCTATAGGTCAAAAAAGAAGCCATATCTAAACATGATCCAGAAGCGCAGGTGGGCGTTTTCTCTGCGCCAAGGCTCATTTGTGGCAAAGTGGAAAACTGTTCTGTGGTCAGACCAATCAAAATTTGAAGTTCTTTTTGGAAAACTGGGACGCCATGTCATCTGGACTAAAGAGGACACGGACAACCCAAGTTGTTGTCAGCGCTCAGTTCAGAAGCCTGCATCTCTGATGGGATGGGGTTCATGAGTGCGTGTGGCATGGGCAGCTTACACATCTGGAAAGGCACCATCAATGCTGAAAGGTATATCCAAGTTCTAGAACAACATATGCTCCCATCCAGACGTCGTCTCTTTCAGGGAAGACCTTGCATTTTCCAACATGACAATGCCAGACCACATACGGCATCAATTACAACATCATGGCTGCGTAGAAGAAGGATCCGGGTACTGAAATGGCCAGCCTGCAGTTCAGATCTTTCACCCATAGAAAACATTTGGCGCATCATAAAGAGGAAGACGCGACAAAGAAGACCTAAGACAGTTGAGCAACTAGAAGCCTGTATTAGACAAGAATGGGACAACATTCCTATTCCTAAACTTGAGCAACTTGTCTCCTCAGTCCCCAGACGTTTGCAGACTGTTAGAAAAAGAAGAGGGGATGCCACACAGTGGGAAACATGGCATTGTCCCAACTATTTTGAGATGTGTTGATGCCATGAAATTTAAAATCAACTTATTTTTCCCTTAAAATGATAAATTTTCTCAGTTTAAACATTTGATATGTCATTTATGTTGTATTCTGAATAAAATATTGAAATTTGAAACTTCCACATCATTGCATTCTGTTTTTATTCACAATTTGTACAGTGTCCCAACTTTTTTGGAATCGGGTTTGTATTTAAACTGTAATTTATTCCTGTGATCAAAGTTGAATTTTCAGCATCATTACGCCAGTCTTCAGTGTCACATGATCCTTCAGAAATCATTCTGATATGATGATTTGGTAAGATGATCTTTTGTTTAAACTCTAGAGGAGACACATGTGAGATTACTCAGAAAATCCAGATCTCCATTCGCTCTCTCTTTGATCTGATTGCTGTCTAGGAGAAACAATTGGGATACAGTTTAGATTTGTCTTTCATGTGTCCCATGGCTGAATGGATTATAGTTGCACTTTTAAAGTAAAATACTTTTGAAATCACATCTAAGACTCCCTGCAGTGATATGTAAAAATATGCAGAGTTTTCCGGTGCTTTTATATCATTGCTGTCAGGCGAAAATCTTGTATCTCCAAAAACGCTACTTTTCGGGAAATGGAAAAACTTTATTTTTTTTTTTAAATTAAACACTGTGTTTCTTATGTGTCATTATGTTTTTATCAGTTTACCAAAATCAAGCTCAATACAGTTCATGTGTTAGAATGGCCACATCTGAAGCAGTAAGTGTTATGGTTTCATCAATTTACAGGTTAAAATGTTTACTGTATAATGTGGCCACTCATTTTTTTGTCATTTGGCCAAAATCTCATATTATTAAAGATGAAGTGCTATTTTATATATATACACTCACCTAAAGGATTATTAGGAACACCTGTAGAAACATTTCTCATTAATGCAATTATCTAATCAACCAATCACATGGCAGTTGTTTCAATGCATTTAGGGGTGTGGTCCTGGTCAAGACAATCTCCTGAACTCCAAACTGAATGTCAGAATGGGAAATTTAAGCAATTTTGAGCGTGGCATGGTTGTTGGTGCCAGACGGGCCGGTCTGAGTATTTCACAATCTGCTCAGTTACTGGGATTTTCACGCACAACCATTTCCAGGGTTTACAAAGAATGGTGTGAAAAGGGAAAAACATCCAGTATGCGGCAGTCCTGTGGGCGAAAATGCCTTGTTGATGCTAGAGGTCAGAGGAGAATGGGCCAACTGATTCAAGCTGATAGAAGAGCAACTTTGTCAATAACCACTTGTTACAACCGAGGTATGGAGCAAAGCATTTGTGAAGCCACAACACACACAACCTTGAGGAAGATGGGCTACAACAGCAGAAGACCCCACCGGGTACCACTCATCTCCACTACCAACAGGAAAAAGATGTTGCCTGGTCTGATGAGTCTCGATTTCTGTTGAGACCTTCAGATGGTAGAGTCAGAATTTGGCGTAAACAGAATGAGAACATGGATCCATCATGCCTTGTTACCGCTGTGCAGGCTGCTGCTGGTGGTGTAATGGTGTGGGGGATGTTTTCTTAGCACACTTTAGGCACCTTAGTGCCAATTGGGCATCGTTTAAATGCCACGGCCTACCTGAGCATTGTTTCTGACCATGTCCATCCCTTTATGACCACCATGTACCCATTCTCTGATGGCTACTTCCAGCAGGATAATGCACCATGTCACAAAGCTCGAATCATTTCAAATTGGTTTCTTGAACATGACAATGAGTTCACTGTACTAAAATGGCCCCCACAGTCACCAGATCTCAACCCAATAGAGAATCTTTAGGATGTGGTGGAACGGGAGCTTCGTGCCCTGGAAATCTCCATCAACTGCAAGATGCTATCCTATCAATATGGGCCAACATTTGTAAAGAATGCTTTCAGCACCTTGTTGAATCAATGCCACGTAGAATTAAGGCAGTTCTGAAGGCGAAAGGGGGTCAAACACAGTGTTAGTATGGTGTTCCTAATAATCCTTTAGGTGAGTGTGTGTGTGTATGTATATATATATATATATATATAAGCCTATATATGGAGATATTAGGTTTCCGCCCGAAACTGCATGAAACTGAAAACGCTTGCTAAAATATATATATTTTTCATATTGTAGTTTCCTGTAGAAAACTCATTACATCTCCATTTATTCAGGTTGTTGTCCAAGATGATCTGAAACACATAATACTTTATTTTTAGAGCTTTTAACAAATTTTCTGACCACCAAGAGTCATTCTGCATGAATTCAAACATACGCAGGGCTTCAACATGCATTAAAAGAGGAGCTGGATTTTATTCTGAGTTCAATTGATTGTAATTAGAAATGTTTGTTGCTCTTGTTAGTGTGATGTTTTTCTTTCCTAACAAGATTTGACATTTCCTGTTTTACACTATATGTGATGATTTCTGTAAGTAAACATCCTCAATGAATGTATCAGCGTTGTTCTCGCATTTATTAAATTAGGATGATTAATGGCCAGTTTGGCTTGCTGCGGTATATTACGTAAATTACTTCTGAACTGAACTGGCTGTTTCATTAACTTTTGACCTCCAAAGCACAGATTATATTGTCTTCTCTGAACTTGGAGGTCCAATTTATTCAAAATTGTACAGGAGTTATTCTTTTATTTCCTTTCCTGAAAAGTCTGAAATGTGCAGTTTTAAGATGCAATTTTGTGCTGAAACCACTTTGCTCATTTTCCCACAAAAGATGTCAATATGTATTTTATTAATGTCACTATGTAAGAGTGATTTTATGCTAACAAGACACCTTAGAAAATGTCTTACAACCTTAAAATTACTGTTATTACAATTTGGGCAAATAAAAAAATATGTGTATGTGTGTGTGTAAAATATGTGTATGTGTGTGTGTGTGTGTGTGTGTGTGTGTAACAGTAATATTGTGAAATATTTTTACAATTTAATATAATGGTTTTGTATTTATACTATTCTATTTATTTTATACTTAATATAGTGTAAAATATAGTTTATTCCTGTGATCAAAGCTGAATTTTCATCAGCCATTACTCTAGTCTTCAGTGTCACATGATCCTTCAGAAAGAAACAGTTATTAATATAAACAGCTATTATATATGTTTTATAGCCCGTGATACTTTTTTTCAGGATTCCTTGATGAATAAAAATGTACAAAAGAAAATTTATTTAAAATAGAAATGTGTTGTAACAATATACACTACTGTTCAAAAGTTTGGGGTCAGTCATTTTCTTTTATTTATTTTTTTGAAAGAATTTAATACTTTTATTTAGCAAGGGTATGTTAAATTGTGTATGTATATATATATATATATATATATATATATATATATATATATATATATATATATATATATATATATATATATTAAATGCTGTTCTTTTTTAACTTTTTATTCATTAATGAATCCTGAAAAAGTATCAGAGGTTCCAAAAAAATATTAAGCAACACAACTGCATCCAACATTGATAATAACTGAGTATCAAATCATCATATCAGAATGATTTCTGAAGGATCATGTGACACTGAAGACTGGAGTAATGATGCTGAAAATTCAACTTTGATCACAGGAATACATTATATTTTAAATTAAAATGTGTATTAAAATAGAAAACCATTATTTTAAATTGTAATATTTCACAATATTATGGTTTCTGTATTTATATATATATATATATATATATGTGGCCCCACCTCACAACTTACAGGACTTAAAGGATCTGCTGCTAACATATTGGTGTCAGATACCACAGCACACCTTCAGGGGTCTAGTGGAGTCCATGCCTCGACGGGTCAGGGACCAACACAATATTAGGTCATAATGTTACGCCTGATCGGTGTATATAGCCAATTTTATAGAAACTCATTTTGCTGTAATGGGAGAAAGCATTTCACAAATCACTATCACATTGTTTGTATCATTTTATATTGTATTTTATATTTTTAAGCTCAGACATAGTTTGCAACACTTACACTAGAACGACCCGTTTAACAGCGTTGGATTTTCTCATAATAGTTATAGATTCTAAATCATTTATGTACATCGATTCGATGTTAAAGAGTTTGAGATGTGAGATTTCCAGCACCGCTGCCTCATCTCTCTGAAGGAGCTGTTGGGAAGAGAAGTGAGGTGCTGCGGCCCGCATACATGAATATGAATGCTCCTCACCCCTATATAATCAGCCAGCAAGAGGCACTGATTGTCCTCCTCCAAGCACCCGGTGAATTTTAAACAGCAGTTTTAAGCTGGTTAATTCACCTGGGAGAAAAAATCTCAACACATTACCCGGAAAAAGCCATCATGCTATCATTCAAGTCTTACTGGTGGGAGATCCGGCTAAGCCCTCTTTCTGTACCCTACTCCCAAGAGCTTACGAGCCAATCAGACGGACAGATGTGGATGTAAAACTAGCCCCTGTTTAACCCTCTCCGGGGTTAAACTAGAGCAGTCAAGCCTTTGCTCCTTCCTGTAGGTCACAGCCCAGTCAATAAAATGACATTATCTTCAGGACAGACATTGTCTACATGTTTATTGCATGTCACCCGTGAATGCGCCAGACGGTGAGCTCATGAATATCATAGAGTGCCTGTACGTATCAGCAGCTTTATGATTTTGCGCGCTATCGTTCTCCCTCCCGTGCGAGTTTCCTGTCTGGCCTTGAGGAGTTCACCCCGCCGGGAAATCTGACAGAGCTGTATATTCCCATTTCAGAGATGATGGTAACATTGCTCATTGTATTGGCAGCTGTCAATGTCAATATGCAGCAATAGTCCGATCCAGTGTTTTCACACAGTATTCTAATCTAATTATGATGCTTTGCTTTCTGCGTGTATCTTGTCACACAAAGCAGAGCAGAGGACACTGTGGAAAAATGCCCTTTATGTTATCGGAAACCGTCCGAAAAATCAGAGGAACAAAATGAGGGAACTTTTTAAAGGGCTAGTTCACCCAAACGTCTTTGTGTCACTGCTGCGTTTACACAATAAAAAGTCATAAAACCGAACTTGCTGTACACATGCGCTGTAAATGAAGAATTGAAAGAGTTTGAGTTAATATGAAACAGATGGCTCTGGTTCTGAAATCTGATAAGATGAGCTTCGTCAGAGCTGCTGTAAAATGAGCTGTAAAATGCAGATGTACACACACAGCGTGACTGTACGTTAATTGAACTATATATGAAACGTGCCCAAAGTTGCAACCAACAGGATAATTGGTTGAAGAATTGTTTATTGTGATGATTATTATAAATGTTATTATCTCTGGAACATTTCTTGTATATTATCAAATTGCCTTTCTCTACGTTTTCTACAAGTGCTGAAAATACCTCATTTTATTGTGCATGTGATTTGCTCAAATAAACTGTGAAAAACTAATTTAATTGTATTTAATTAAGATACATAATATATATGTGAGATTTTTTTAAGTGAGTTTATTTTCTAAAAGCCCAGAAGTGCCCTTAAGAGCCGCCCATGTCCAGTATAGCAGTGTCTTGGCTTGCACTTGTTGTCTATTATCTCAGTTTCCACAGAAACATGACACATAGCCTCACAATCTTAGCCTGAAATTACACCCATTCACTGATCCCAGAACTGAATTACCCAGCACTGGAACACCCAGCTCCTCTCCAATACAGAGGCATTACAGATATGCATTTAGATGTGGTCTCGAATTACTTTGTCGCACAGGGCAGCACATCTGTCCCATGCAAATTGCCCCATTTACACCGAATGTCTTCATTATCCGCAAACGCTATATCATTGGCCATAGGCAATGAGCTGACAATCCACAGGCAGTGAGCCAAGTTCCTCTATCACAGCATAAATCTCAAGCACACATATGCCGCTGTCTACCAGGCATTGTTCTCATAGCGCGTCTTCGCCTGCTGCGTGACTGCTGTTTATTTAAGCAATGGTTTATGCAGCTGTATTTAGAGCCACCTTCTGTTTGAAGGATATCTATGAGATTTTAATTTGGCCTCGGCTGGGAATTTTAAACCAGGATTAATCTGTATGGTTTGACAGGCGTGCAAGGTTCATTATTTACACTTGATTAGGAAGGTTTAGTGTTCAGATGACAGCAGCCGTAATGGGGCTGTGTATTACTGACCGACTGAGCCATCATAATTTTAGCCACTGGCATGCATGGGGAATTCCACTTACTGCACTAGGAACTATCCCATTCATGAAGACACACTGAGCTTTAAAACTTTGAGAACAAACTTTTAGAACTTGATTCTCATTGTTTCCCTAATAGCAATGCCATCCACTCATGCACAGAAAAAAGAGAGTGACATTTAAAGGGTAACTAAACCCCTGCTCGCAGCCTAACTCCATCCACTGGCAATATTTGAAAAATGCTGGAAAAGTGGGCCGAGCCCTGCGGAGAAAGAGGGGACGAACCGAAGGCGGGGCTGAGCGGGGGGGCATGCACCTGAGACACGCAGTGACGGATTGATTGACAGCTGTCTTAACTCCCTATATACGCCAGCACATTCGTTACCATGGCAACCACTTGCGTGTCAGGCTTTGAAAGCACGTCTCACGTATGAAAAGTATCTGTACACATGACGGGCGGCAAAAATATCGCAAGAAAAGCCTGACGTGTACTGACAACTGCATTATTTAACCGTATTTATTTAACCGTAAGTGTCAAGTAAGTTTCATTCATAATGTTTCTACTTCATGTAACATGAGCGTTCATACTGGAGTGAAGCTGTTAATGTGATCAATGCGGGAAAACATTTCTTAGGGCGTGGCGAGCTCGTGCCGGGGCGTGGGTAGTGAGCCGTTGGAAGAACCAACATACGTCACGATGACCAACAACGTCCAATAGGAAAATTCAACTGCAGTAGCCACCGTTCAACCTTAAGAGGGCAGCACTCAGACGTTTTTACGCCATATATTGTAGAATTAAAACACTTTATACCCAAATATCAAAACATTTACTTGAATCAATGAACAGCACTAATAAAGCCCCAGTCTTGCAGATCATTAACTAAAAAAAGTTGTTTTAGGGTTTAGTTACCCTTTAACTTAATTTGAGGCAAATTTAACATAAACCTAAAATGTATATGAACCCTCCGTTTTGGAGTTAAAGGGATAGTTCACCCTAAAATGAAAATTGTATCATCACTTACTCACCCTAAAGTTGTTTCAAACCTGTATGAGTTTCTTTGTTCTGTTGAACACAAAAGAAATACTATGGATCATTTGCAACTGTCAACTGTCTGGTTACCAACATTCATCAAAATATCTTATTTTGTGTTCAACAGAAGAAAGAAACGCATACAGGTTTGGAACAACATGAGAATGAGTAAATTATTGCGAACTATATTAAATTACCACGTTTGAAAGTGTTAAATATGTACATTACTCACAGAGTACATTTTAATACTGAGAGAGTTTATTTGTAGACCCGACAGGAGTGTATGCACAACCCTTTAAAGTGTTTTCTTACCCCACTAGTGACAATGCAGATCCTTGTAAGGTTGAATGCACACCTTCAGTGGGTAATATATATTGACAATTTATTTGTTTTAATTTGTGTGTGATACAAGTTACAATGATGAAATGAATAAGTAAAAGCCAACCGCAAACCAACATTCCTCAAATCTTCACGTCTGTAAAAAAGATATACTTTGCACCTTCACTCTCAACCATTGTAGAGAAGTGAAGTCGCCAATGTCCAAATATGGCGCTGATCTCTTGAGTTGATTACACAGACTCTCTGCCCGATCGTGAGGCCCCGCCCACACTCCAGCAGAATTGGTTAATAAAGTTTACTGAGAACAGCTCATTATGTCTGTGTAAAATAAACAGTTATGGAAAGGTAGGAACTCCAATCTCCTTCCGAAAATCCTAAAAAAAGTCCATTGGTGCAAGTGACTACCTCACTCAGAGAAGCTGTGAAATCTGATCAGTCATGTCACATTAAAGAGCATCAAAACGGTATTTATCGTTTGAATTTCGTGATAAAATGGACTGAATACTTAATATGTTCGTGTGGGAACTCGGACTGAAGTGTGAAGTATGTTCCGTGCTTAAAACAAGCGTACTGGTAACTGTTAAAGATTGCATTCGGAACCGTTCGGTACACATGTGCACCGCACCAGAAGTCCTGTACCGAAACGGTTCGGTACGAATATATGTACCGTTACACCCCTATTGGCTATACAATAATTGTATTTGTTATTTTTGTCTTATCATGATACTCTCCATAAAAAATGTCACAGAGAAAAATCAAATACAACATCTGTCACTCAAATTTATACAAATAAACAAAAACTTTCGACTTACACTTGGTTCCAAGGAAATCTGAGTGAGTATTTATTTATTTTTATTTTTTTACCGTAGTCAAAACTATTCTGTAACAAAGTTCAAGGCTCAGGGAAGGAGGAGGTGGGAACCGGCAAATGATAAACATAACATTAATATTTTAAAATATATTTTAAATATGAGGGAAGAACAAATCACTGAACTTGATTAAAATATGTATCTGACAAAATTATTAGGCAAAAGGCAAAGTACAGCTACAGGTTTTATTTTTATGCATAGAAAAACAGAAAGCTTGCAAGAAAAAGCATACATTCAAAGAAATTATGAACACATAAAACAAGAGAAAACCAATGGAATATTAATAATTGTAGTCAATGACAGCCTGGCCAAAAAAAAAAAAAAAAAAAAATGATACACAATACACTCCAACATACGCTGGACATCTTGGCCACTGCTGAACATATGGTGCTCACATGCACTTGCTCAGAATCTGTGCATCTTAAAACTAGGGATGCACCGATATGAACATTTTGGATACTGATAATTCTTTGAAAGATGAAAACCAATATATTGGCCAATAAGTCTAAATATACATTTTTATATAATTTTTTAGAGGCTGATAAATCTCACCATTAAAAGACATGTCCCAAGCACACAATTATAATGTTTTTATTATTTTATGTAGCCTATATGACAGACTTGCACGTTAACCATATTTTCCCTTTTTGAAGTGATTTCAAACATATTTCAAGTAATTCAAAACCATCATGGTGAACAGTGTGCATCTGAAGTGTCTCAGCTGAAGGAAACAATCTATTATTTATAAAATTTTTTACATATATCGGCTGATACCGACATGGTGGCCGATAAATCATGCATCCCTACACAATTATGATCAAATCTTCTGTTTTCTATCACACAACTCATTTGAAGACCAGATAAATGTAGCATACCATTGGACTTAACAGTAATCGCCTCTGTCAGTCCCACCAAATAAAAAAAGCTGTAGAGGATTGTGGGAAATGCACTGTCTATTGAGTTAAAACACTGAAAGATAACTCTTTTTATAGATGCAGTTTTACACTAGTAGATCAAAATGTACTCTGGTTTTAACACCAAATTTACCGGTGTGCAATTTTTGCTATGTGGCATTTAAAGTAGAATTCATTAGTGGAGAAGATCCTGGAGGAGTCGCGTTTGCTGTCTATCTCAATCTGAACTTTATCATTTGGTATTTCTTGTGAAATCTATTCACCAACATCCATCAGTAGACCACACACCCAGTTTGGCATTTCATGCATGTCATACTACTGACATATCCAGAGAATAAAAAGAAAATGCCTAGTCGATATGTTCTTCAGTAAAAATACCTATATGTTCAAACAAGATAAATCTATTTCAGAAGCATTAAGAACACACACAACAACTCAAAATCAACATCAACTAATAAGTGGTTTGCTACAAACACAAAACCCTGAATCTAAAATTTATTTTGAAGTTAAATTTAATTTAATTGTTACTGATTTGCTTCATGCAGCTTTTTGAGGAAAGATTTATTGTCTTTTTCCTCTTCATTCCAAGTTTATGCTGTTTCTTGTGCATATACACAGATTAAACCTTAGAAAACCACTGAATATTTCACAAGTGCGCACTGAGACAGGAAGTTAGAGGACTAAATTTATTAAAGTCATCTTGCAGGAAGCCTTTTTGCATGACCTTTGATATAGATTTGAAAGTGACACACAAGCTTACTATAACTCTATTTCCGTCTATGAGAAGTATACGGACTATCAGCCAAACTTTATATATAGGTGAGAACTGAAGCACTTCTGCCATCTGATATATACAGAGTCATCATCACCATGTGATTTAAAGCAGTGTCTCTGTTACAAAATCTAGTGAGACACATAACGGGCCCTATCATGTCACAATGCAAGTGTTTTTTGCTAGTTTCAGCCTGACACAGTTATCGTTTTCACGTCCAACACCACGTTGTTTAAATAGCAAATGCACTCGGGCCCATCTATTACATGGGCGTGCTGGTCTGAAAACCAGGTGTGTTCAGGCGCATTGTTGGCGTGTTGCTATTGTGAGGAACTGAAAACGACTGAAAACACTGGTCCAAAACGCAGCAGCTTGAGCTCTTACTAGAACCAGGAAGTAGGACCATATTAGCCCGGTTCTGTCAACACTGCACTGGCTCCCTATTAAACATCATATAAATTTTAAAATCTTGCTTATTACTTACAAAGCACTAAATGGTTTAGCTCCCCAGTACTTGAACAAGCTCTTAACGCATTATACTCCATCACGTCTATTGCGGTCTCAAAACTCTGGCCAGTTGATAATACCTAGAATATCAAAATCAACTGCAGGCGGTCGATCCTTTTCCTATTTAGCGCCTAAACTCTGGAACAGTCTTCCTAGCATTGTTCGGGAAGCAGACACACTCTGTCAGTTTAAATCTAGACTAAAAACGCATCTCTTTACTATGGCATACACATAGAACATTATCAATCTCTATTACTCAAATCAGTAAATGATTGTTAGGCTGCATTAACTAGGTCAGCCGGAACCGGGAACACTTCCCATAACACCTGATGTACTCGTTACATCATAAGAAGAATGGCATCTACGCTAATGTTAGTCTCTCTGTTTATTCTGAGGTTTACTGCAGTCAGCCGGATCCGGACCGTATCCAGATCAGATGGTGGACCTGCGCCTGGATATGACCAACGCATCCCTGAAATGTCTGCAGAGAGCGTGTCAAATAAACTCCCCCCGTAAATGCTGCATCGACACGACATCCTCATTAAACCCGTCTCCGGCGTGACGACTCCAATCTTTCAAATAATCTTACGAATATCTATTTACCTAATATGAATTAAGACCTGAAATGTTGCCAGAATTATAATCATACACTGTTTGTTCGTCGGCCAGAGGAGAACTGGCACCCTGACTGAGCCTGGTTTCTCCCAAGGTTTTCTTCTCCATTCTGGCCCTGAAGGAGTTTGGTTCCTTGCCACCGTTGCCTCTGGCTTTTGGCTTGCTCAGTTGGGGACTTCTGGCTTGCTCACCTAAATTTCAACTATATTACCGATCTGCCCGCATTGACACTCTATGATACTTGAAATTAGCTGGATAACATCACCGTTTCACCAGATCGGCTGTACAAATTCTGTTGCATTATTTTCCTGTTAACAATGTGAAGGTGCTTTGAAACAATTGGACTTGTTAAAAGCGCTATATAAATAAAGGTGATTTGATTTGAAAGTATGCAGTATTTTTTGTAATATGCGCCTATAGGCAGGTGCTCAACGCACATACACTCTGCTTATTACACACACAGTTGTGCAGCAACACACAAAAAATTTTAAATATTAAAAATAAAAGGATTCTTTTCTGGAGAAGCGTTCAGTCTTTGGGAGTGAGACTCTGATTAGTTTATTGCACGTTACGCCCAAAGCACACCCATGACTCATTAAGAGACTAGGACCATGCGGGTTGAATTATTCTAGCCTTATAAGATACCATCTTTTGGTCAAATTCTAAGGCAGAATCACTCATATCCTTTGAGGAAGCAATCTCAGAATTCATTGCAATGAGCTCAATGGGTGGAAAAACTCCACCCAAATGGAGGAGGATGAAATGGAAACAAAAATGTCAATGACAAAAACTTTTAATTGAATAATTAAAAGTATTAATAAAACTATATCTAATAAAAAAATACCAACATGATGACCAATAATGCTTATTGCATGTGAGTCATGTTTCCTGTATAATTCAGTGGAAGGGCACTATTTGTATGAAGTCTGCTGCCCAGATGCATGTAGAGTAGGGGAACGCGGGGTTAGCTGTAACACACACAGTTTAAAACTTTCCACACATGCCAGGATGATGAAACTTTGTGTATTTACTAGTTGCCATATCATAACATTATTATTTAGAGAAAAAAAATAGCCAAAATTAAGAAATCTTTGGAAGATATCACTGAACATTTATTTAACCATAGCAAAAGTAAATTTCTCACTTAAGTTTATTTTTCATCTCTGTTTTTGTGTTTATTTAAAATAAGACAAATCTGATATTATTGTAATCTTCTATCTGTTATTTAACAGTCGAGATGGTTCTTTAATGCTGATATAACAGCAGAAGACACGAGCCGGGGTTAAATCCTAGTTGTGCTGATGGGGCATGTTGTCACACTGCGTTACAATGAGCCCCTATTAGAACTGCACTATTATATGAACTCTGCTGTATAGCTGTATTTAGTGATGTGTTTGTTGTCATACTCAAAAATTAGTTTATTTTTAATGATGCCATTATTTTATTTAAAAAAGTTAATTGTATTTTATTGACAAAATATTTTAGTTTGTCTTGGACATTTTTTTGATTATATAATTTTAAGATGTCATTTGCTCATGTTACAGTGTACCTCACCTATGGGGCATGCTGTCACTTCCATTCTTTCGGGTAAATCAAGAAAAAAGTATGCACTTTATTAATGAAACAAAACCACATAATTGTACTAGACGTGTGAAATGAATGTGGGAAAAAATAAATACTCTGAACCCCAAGTGGATTTACACAAACTGAGAAAGTCAAAAAGCGTTAGGTTATGCCCCGCTCTCCCCTAGTCCAAATGAGTCACTTAAGAGGTTCTTTTTAGTTAAGATGAAATAGCGAACGTAGCAATGGTTTTGAAACAGCCATTGTATTTGTCACCAGATGGTAAAACCCAGGAATGTGCTTATTCATGCAGCCTATTTATTGATTATGTAAATGCAGTACTCTTTGTCCTCCTTAGTTTTTGGAATTCCAAATGTGTCCGTTCATGCTACTGAACTGGAAATTTCTACCTCAAATTATCTAGATAAATCATTGTTCACTGCTGACACTGGTCTAACTAGACAAATATGAATATCGGCAAACAAAAATAATTCAGAAGCAATCTGCACAGTACACACGCCTACCCGATATGTAAATCTCATAAGCAGTCAGAGCATGTTTGTCCCCTCTTCCATATTTTAAATTAGGTGAGTTCTTGCACCTCTAATTGAAAATGAAAATTAATCAGATGGAAATCTGAAAATGAAATGAACGCTGCCCCAGAGGAAACCTCTTAAGGAGTAACTGAGTATAGTTACATAACCTTTCCAGCCAGAGCCCAAATGGAACAAACACAATAAATTACAGAGGGTAGTCACTTTCTACTTGAGATTTCCACCAAGGCAAGCATTTTCCAAGTATCTTGACATGAGTCATATTGTGCTTCATTTGAGTGCTTCTCTCTGTTTCTGTCTATGAAAGTGGTTTGGCTGAGAGCACAAAGGTTATTTACAGTGCTGGGATGGTCAGTTTATCTCCACAGGGTGTGACCAGCAAAAGAGAAGAAAGGGTGTGGACCTGGCTCTGTTACACCATCACTTTTAGCCCATCGGGACACTCCTAGTGAGTCACCAACCTAACGCCGTCAATCACACATCTCTAACGTGGATGGATTCTCCACCATACGCCCAGCCATTTCTGCCTCATCTTGCTCATCATCTACGGCAGGGGTGTCCAATCCTGTTCCTTGAGATCTAATTGAGATCTTTAGGATCACTTGATAATTACAGACAGGTGTGTTGGATCAGGGTTGGATCTGAACTCTGCAGGTAGGTAGATCTACAAGAACAGGATTGGGCACCCCTGATAAACAGTCTAACTTCTTCAGTTATCATTTTATCAGTTTGTCCTACCAAACTCCTTTGACTTTTCTTCTGCAGAACACAAAAGAGTCAGTACCCAACCCTTTTCCCAGTGTACCTCTACATATTGGACTTCTCCCACACATCCATTTCTTGGAGCCTCTACTTAACCGTCTGATCAGTTGAATGTTTTAAATTGTTCTAAGCTGAAAATAGCTCTCTTTGCAGTAGCTCTTAAATGTCATCTACATTTTCCAACATGTTCCGATTTGTCAGGAGATACACAAAAATGAATGACATTTGGTGTTATTGTTAAACGTAGCATAACTTCTTTGAGAGCTCTTATTCTCGCTTCCACATATTTAGACTTTTTGTGGTTATTTAAGAGACATGCAAGAAACAGTGCTGTACAGCGTCACCAATGTCAAACCTGCCAAGTTTGAAAATGCACAAGAGCAAATGAGACTTGAGAACCAAAGCAAGGGCAAGATTCTACTTCTGTAATGCATTCACACTCAAACTGATTGACCGTGACAAAGCAACCGGACATTGTTCATTTTAAGTCAGAGCTGGATTTGCAGTGCAAAGTTAAGCAGACAAAAATAAGCATTTGGGGTGTCTACCAGTGGGCTCACAGACTGATTTGCCATCTGATATGGTAAGATACTGGGGCAGAGTAGGAACACCTATACTGGAAGCCACTTCAGGGACTAAGGGTACACGTGGTTTACATGATAATGATGTACTAAAAACGGAAAAGATTTTACTTTGCTTTTGTTCGCTTACAGATGCACATGGATCTGTGAAAACAGCTAAAAATGCTGTATAAGCATGTCAGGCCAGTAGTTGGTGATGTCACTTTGTAAAGAAAAGCTATATGCCTATAGACTGAACACGTAATATGCATGTGCATGCACTCTAAAAAATGCTGAGTTAAAAACAACCCAAGTTGGGTTGAAAATGGACTAACCCAGTAGTTGGGTTGTTTTAACCCAGCGATTGGGTTGTCTTAAGCAAACATTTAACCCAACCACTGAGTTAAAACGACCCATTCACTAGGTTAAAACAACCCAATTGCTGGGTTAGTCCATTTTCAACCCAACTTGGGTTGTTTTTAACCCAGCATTTTTTAGAGTGTGACGTCACTTTTTTTCACAAATTTGTGTTTTTATAGTTTACTCGGAGACAATAACAATATCGTTTAAAAAAAACTTGCACTTTGAAACCCTTTTTAAAAAGTTTGCATTTTCAGGCCCCCAAAACGGCGTTGTTGTGTAAATGAACGGTCAAAACACATTAAAAGTTTTCTGTTTTAAGTTGAGAATGTTGTTGTGTAAATAGCCCCTAACATACACTCACCTAAAGGATTATTAGGAACGCCATACTAATACTGTGTTTGACCCCCTTTCACCTTCAGAACTGCCTTAATTCTACGTGGCATTGATTCAACAAGGTGCTGAAAGCATTCTTTAGAAATGTTGGCCCATATTGATAGGATAGCATCTTGTAGTTGATGGAAATTTGTGGGATGCACATCCAGGGCACGAAGCTCCCGTTCCACCACATCCCAAAGATGCTCTATTGGGTTGAGATCTGGTGACTGTGGGGGCCATTTTAGTACAGTGAACTCATTGTCATGTTCAAGAAACCAATTTGAAATGATTCGCTTTGTGACATGGTGCATTATCCTGCTGGAAGTAGCCATCAGAGAATGGGTACATGGTGGTCATAAAGGGATGGACATGGTCAGAAACAATGCTCAGGTAGGCCGTGGCATTTAAACGATGCCCAATTGGTACTAAGGGGCCTAAAGTGTGCCAAGAAAACATCCCCCAGACCATTACACCACCACCACCAGCCTGCACAGTGGTAACAAGGCATGATGGATCCATGTTCTCATTCTGTTTATGCCAAATTCTGTCTCAACAGAAATCGAGACTCATCAGACCAGGCAACATATTTCCAGTCTTCAACTGTCCAATTTTGGTGAGCTTGTGCAAATTGTAGCCTCTTTTTCCTATTTGTAGTGGAGATGAGTGGTACCCGGTGGGGTCTTCTGCTGTTGTAGCCCATCTGCCTCAAGGTTGTGTGTGTTGTGGCTTCACAAATGCTTTGCTGCATACCTCAGTTGTAACGAGTGGTTATTTCAGTCAAAGTTGCTCTTCTATCAGCTTGAATCAGTCGGCCCATTCTCCTCTATCCTCTAGCATCAACAAGGCATTTTCGCCCACAGGACTGCCGCATACTGGATGTTTTTCCCTTTTCACACCATTCTTTGTAAACCCTAGAAATGGTTGTGCGTGAAAATCCCAGTAACTGAGCAGATTGTGAAATACTCAGACCGGCCCATCTGGCACCAACAACCATGACACGCTCAAAATTGCTTAAATCACCTTTCTTTCCCATTCTGAGATTCAGTTTGGAGTTCAGGAGATTGTCTTGACCAGGACCACACCCCTAAATGCATTGAAGCAACTGCCATGTGATTGGTTGATTAGATAATGGCATTAATGAGAAATTGAACAAGTGTTCCTAATAATCCTTTAGATGAGTGTAGAATATAATGTATATGGACAACTTTTATAGTACTTTCATGGTGCTTATTGGGAACAGCCACTGGTCATTATCTACATTTGTATGGAAAAGAGAAGCTTGGTCATTTTGTTAGATAACCCATTTTGTGTAACACTTTAGTTTAGGGTCCAATTCTCACTATTAACTTTTTGTTTACTATTAACTCACTATTGCTTATTAGCATGCATATTATTAGGTTATTGGCTTATAAATCCCATATTAATTCCTTATTCTGCATAATCATATTCTACATCCCTTAATCCTACCCAATACCTAAACTTAACAACTACCATACTAACTATAAATAAGCAGTTATTATGAGCTTACTGAGGCAAAAGTCATAATTCATAGTTAGTTAATAGTGAGAATTGGACCCTAATCTAAAGTGTCACCTCAAATTGTTACATTCAAAAGCTGAGGAAGACTTATAGATTTGGAATGACATAAGTAAATTATGACAATTTATTTTCCTTTAATTTCCCACTTGGTATTGCTAGTCTAGATTTGACTTGCTACACCTTAAAAAGCAGCATAATCTTTCTTTAAATTGCCTTTTTCATTGGCCAGGACCCCTTCAACACTCTCTGACAATGGGATAAATTCCCAGCAGCCAGGGTTGGCATATTATTCCCCTGAGTAAACCCCCTTAACTGCCCCCCAGACCTCTTATTTTATCTTGCTCGCTCCTCTGGTGAGTCACTCTCTGTATATCTGGTGACACTTCCAGGATCAGAGAGCTGCTTGCCAGCTCTTTCTGATTCAGCTTATGGTTATGCGGGCACGCTCACTCGCACACATGATTTCCTTCTCATCACCTGACTACCAGGAAGAGTACAGCAGCCTGACTGAATGGAAATTATGTCATTAACCCCTGGCCCAACGGGGACAGCGAGAAAGAACGAGTCAGTGGGTGGCTCAGCAATTCCTGCCGGTCATTATCTTCAGCATATGCATGGGATTTAGCAGGAGATGGGATAAATTTAACCACATATACCATTAATAATGCAGCAGCCACCGGAAGCCATTAGAGTATGCAGTTTGTGGATGCGATAAGGTAGCTTTTTTAAAACGCAAATTTGAATCCATGTACAAGAAGGGGTAGGACAGTTCATATTGTAAATTGAATTTAGATGTTACGCTGTTTGGAGTAAACAGTGCACCAGAGCCATGAGAATGCATGGTTTTATCTTGTTTTCCAGATGGTTCTTCGCAGTATGTTTCGGGTCATAGGGGAAGCGTGACTCATATCTAGGTGTGCATTTCCCATGCGAAACGTGAATGACATTCATTTGGTGCTGTCTGGGAAACATGAGGAAAGAGGATGTGATTGCACACAGTGATTTAGCACAGAAAGGACTTGTTTGGTGATTAGCTGATTGCCTTGGGGTCAAGCTGTAATGTTCTTACAGTCTAATAAATGTCACCATATCAACCATTACTGTATACTATGACGAGTGTGATATCCATCACTGACCACCTGTCTGAAGTATTTCCAATAGCCACAATGCTGATCCACGTCTGTCTGGATATAGGCTGTAAATGTAAACACAGATGCTGAATATAGAGTCTGACATTCATCAGAACAACATGACTCAACTCTCTACATCCCCTGACTATCCAGCTGTCCTCTTCGTCTTTTCATCTCCAGAAAAGAGAAGTTGTTGATTCTCAACCAGGGTGTAATAGGGAATCTCCCTTCATGGTCTAATCTTCATGTGTTGCTTCTAGACTTCCCCTGCCAGCTAAGGACTCCATGCAACTTAAAAGGCAGTGTTATTTAAATCTCCATCAGTCAAATCCCTCAGAGTGGCCTTGTGGACTTCAAATGCACCTAGACAAATGTAGGTGTACGGTATGCCTAATTTTCAAGATTTCACCACATTGGATCACAAGTCTGAACTTACATAATGATTACAGACCCTTGTCAATCAGTTGCACATCTTTTGGCTTTAAGTAGTGTTCCTGTCCTGTATGTTGACTCTATCCCAGCTGATCTTAGGCAGTTTAAGCTGGTTTAGTTGGTCTCCCAACCTGGCCAAGTTAGGGTTTACAAAATATAAGTATATAATACAGTTAATATAAGTATATAACAAGTATATTATACAGTGCGATTAAGATTAAAGGGTTAGTTCACCCAAAAATGAAAATTAGACCATGATTTACTTACCGTCAAGCCATCATAGGTGTATATGACATTCTCCTTTTTAGTTATATTAAAAATGTCCTGGCTCTTCCAAGCCTTATAATAGCAGTGACTGTTGGGTCATTTTTGAAGTCCATAAAACTGCATCTATCCATCATATAACTGCTCCACATGGCTCCAGGGGGTTAATAATGGCCTTCAGAAGCGAAGTGGCACTTTTGTGTAAGAAACATTTCCATATTTAAAACTTTATAGACTGAAATAGATAGCTTCCGGAGCTGTGTGGAGCAGTTATATGATGGATATATGCACTTTTATGGACTTCAAAAATGACCCAACAATTCACTGCCATTATAAAGCTTTGAAGAGCCAGGACATTTTTAATATAACTCAGATTTTATTTGTCTGAAAGAAGAATGTCATATACACCTCGGCTGGCTTGAGGGTGAGTAAATCATGGGCTAATTTTCCTTTTTGGGTGAACTATCCCTTTAAGTGTGTTCACACATGTAGTACGGTTTACTTGGTTTGTTTGGTCCAGACCAAAAAAAAAAAAAAAAAAAACACAGAACCTAAAGATACCTAATCTAAAGGCATAGGGATACGTTCATAACCTCATTGGTCAGCTTTTATGACGTATATTTTGTGACAGAACTTACCAAACATCCAAAACAATGCTGTGCTCTGGGCTAAATGCACTCGTTGTATGTGCGTAGCCTACATATATGATGGTATTTTGACCAGCTGAGAACTCAGAGAGTTTATAAAATGTGTAAACAGCGTCAGGAATCCCTCCGTCACACACACAAACGCAGATCTGCTGTGAGGAGACGCGGTTCGGACGCCTGTACCGAACTGTGATCTCATCATTGCGACTATGATGAGAGAAAACTGATTTGTTTGAGCATTCTTTCCTTTTTAGGGCCTCATCTTGTGACATCATGTCCCGTTTTTGGTTTGTTTACATGTCTTTGGTCCGTGTTGCATTCATATTTCATTAATTTCATGCCTCAGGCAATCAAACCAAGTGTGAAAGCAGCCGAAGATGCTCTCATGTATTTGAGGTGAAATGTATTAGTTGACTACACTACATGACATTTTTTTTTTAACCAACATGAATACATTTCGTAAGAACTTGACACAGGTGTTTTAAACTAGTTTTAAAGGTTTTTCCAGATCATGGACACTTTTTTTGGCATCGTGTTTGCGTATGCATAAATCAGGCTCTAAAATAAAGAAGGCAGCGTGTTCAAATAAACAAAACTGCCAGCGTGAACAATTCGTTTTTAGCAAATTACCCCCTGAGATTGAGTTGGTTATTTTACCCAACATGTTCTTCTTCCTGGTCCTCTTGTTATCCTGTAATTCTTTTTTACGTGACTGTTCCTTTTGGACCTGGAATTTAACATCACTTGAAGGCGCACCCAATTATGCTTGTTAATATGAACAAAGATAAGCAAAGTTAGCCAGAATGAATAGAAACCACTGAAACATTCATTATAAAAGGTGTTCCTTCTATGCCTTCTATTACCTTACTGTATGCAAAATCATTCAAATATGCAAGGGGCAAGCACTATTTTTAAGAGATGTCCTTATCACACAAGGATGCAATATTTTGTATAACTTGACCTTGTAGCTAATTTCAACTTTTTATGTGAAAAACGTTGAATTATAAATGTTCTTAGACATGACCGCCATTTGAAGGTGAAGGTGACATGATAAGGCTGGGCTTTCATAAAACACTTTAGCACTTTAACAAAATTGGCAGGTCTCTTCTCTAGAGCTTGACTCTACATTTCCATCACTTCCCCACATGACTCACCAAATTTGTTCTCAATAATATCCAATACTGCTCGGTATCCCAAAGGAAACCATTTGTAGCAAGTCTACACGGATTTAAATGTCATACTCGTGCTTTATCTTCCATTGTAAAGGTGTTGTTGTAAAGAATTCAGAGCTAAAGAGCAAACTGCCACACTGACAATTGTCTGATAAAATACCGTCAAGTTCTTGAAAACACTTTGAACATTTCTCATAACCACCTAGCTATCTACCAGGCCTAAAGTGCTGTATTATATTTCAAACAGACCATTTCTCACTGTCAGTAATGCACATCAAATCCTACTAGCAGAGGTTTATAAGATTTGATCAGCTTTAATGCCTTTAGCCACAACCAGCGCTTGGCTACAGGAAATCTCATTTAACGTTGCCCCTCATGTCTTGGACTTGGCTTTCAGAAGCTCGGAAAGCTTGCGGTTTGCAGCGCTGCAAACAGAAAGCAGATATCAAAATCCATCTTGATCTCATTTACACTCCGGTGGCAAGTTCAGCTAATGTTTTTCTTGTCCATATAAAGAAAAAGCCAAGAAAATAGCGGCCCTTCAGTTGGAGATTATAACTGTGTGTAAACCCGGATTGCACAGGAGCCTGGAACATTCTATGCCGTGATTGAGTGTTTCGTACAGTCTTTTCCATCTTGGAACAAAGTCGCGGTGGTAATGAGAGGCAAACGTTTCCAGTTCTGTCTCGCGTCACCGTGTCCTCAAATGACCTCTTGCTTTTACAGACAGAGCTAAACGTAGTAAACGTCCATTTCCAAATTAAAATCAATCAGCTGTAGAAAACAAATGAAGCAAGAAGCCAAGTGGATCAGACACACAGATCTACTATGTTAGCAGTGACCTTCAGAGAAACATCAACTTCAAAGTTTTTCCCTTTTCATCAGAATGGAGAATAGAAAACTGCCGAATGTGCATATGTGCAGTCTTTCTTCAACTGAAGACGGGATGATTTATATTAAAACTAACAAGCTGTTTTGGAAACTTTTTACCATGCCTTCATCATTTATTTTTATTACTGTTACTGTGCTACTGTTTAGGTTTATAGATTTATCTTTTTGTCCCAGACCCAGATTTGCAATGTTAAAACATTCAAATCTATCATATAACTATTTATTTAAACTAATAAATCATTTTAAGTAACAATAAAGAAATTTATTTTTATTATTTTTCTTATTTTATTAAAATATTTTTGTGCAGAATTTTCAGTCTGTGTATACATCACTGTGATATACATTAAAATGAAATGCATTTATTTCATACTAAGTATACTACAAATCTATTAACGTATTTACTGAATTAAATATTATACATTTATTTGGAGTACTACTTTATTGCACAATGCCAGTTTTAATATTAATGTTTTAATATCACTATTAGTAAGGATAATATGTGACCCTGGAGCACAAAACCAGTCATAAGTTGCACAGGTATATTTGTGGCAATAGCCAACAATATATTGTATGGTCAAAACGATTGATTTTTCTTTTATGCCAAAAATCATTAGGATATTAGGTAAAGATCATGTTCCATGAAGATATTTTGTGAATGAATGTATTATTATTAATATGCACTGCTAAATACTTCATTTTGACAACTTTAAAGGCGATTTTCTCAATATTTGGATTTGTTTTTTTGCACCCTCAGATTCTAGATTTTCAAATAGTTCAGCCAAATATTGTCCTAACAAACCACACATCAATGGAAAGCTTATTCATTCAGCTTTCAGATTATGTATAAATCTCAACAAAAAAAAAAAATAAAAAAATGACCCTTATGACTTATGATCACTGTATAATATCAGTCTTTAAATGCAACATATTTAAAGTGTACCTAAAGTATACTTGCAATAGCTCCACTTTAGCACAATCAAATATACTTAAGTATATCTTTAGTTGGACCTCAGCACTATTTCTTGTACATTAACTACAAAATTATCTGCAATTTAGCAGACTTTAAGTATATGCCAATTTTGTATACCAAAAGTACAATTGCAGGGTATTTACATAATAAATATGTAAATGTATTTGTAGTATACTTAGCATAAAATAAATGTATTTCAAATACATTTGAGTGTATTTATTTTTCATTTGGGTATATACACTGTTGGACACTGGCACTGTTATTCGACACATCAAACAAATAAGTGAGTGTGAAATGTTTTAAGAGTTCACCCATACATAACAAGCTCTGTTATATAACATGTACATGTTAATGAGAAGCAAACCGAGGTGTGAAAATTGGTGAGGATGCTGAGTTCTGTTGTGGTGTTTGAGCTGTTCAGTTTGAAGCAAAGACGAGTAAAAGAAAGTCAGAGGACGTTTGCCACATTAACCCAAGTGAATGAAGGAAAATGTTGTAATCTGAAAAAAGAGAGAGTTTTGCAAAGCTATGCAGTGAGTCAGAGTCTAGCTTCCCTAAAGTTTGGTTTCGTTTGTCTTTAAGTCTTTAAATAAAATTTAACGTCATGCCAACTGAAATAAAGTGTTTCGGGGTTTTGGATTCTGTGTGGTGATTGTTGTTTGGAAAAGTCGTTAAGTACACAATGACATAATAGTGGTGAAGTTTGAATTCTTCTCCGAGTGAAAGAACACACTCACAGTCACAGAGGGAAGAGAGGCTCGCCCTGACGTAAACGCGGTTTCAGGTTTCCTGATGCACCGTATCCTCAGATGACCTTTTGTTGCATGTTTTGAAAAATGAAAATACATTTCTCTAAAGTTTTATTAATTGCCACTTTCTATTTTCTCTTTTTCCTGCCCTTTTAGAGTCCCATTACATGACGTTAAAAATTACATCAGCTATTTATTTTCCTAAGAACATTGTAATGGATTTATCAGGTGAACATTAGTTGAACATACAGAATACGGATGGTTTGTTAACATTGCTGCAAAGACATCTGGATATGATTGAATTGCTTTTCATAAGCTTAAAATTTGATTATTATTATGATCCTGTAGTTACTAGGCAAATTAGACAAACGTAAAAAACATTTGCATTTCATTCTGATTAGATGGATGGATGGATGGATGGAAAGACAAATAGATGGATGGATGGAAAGACAAATAGATGGATGGACAAATGTAAAAACATCTATAGATAGATAGATGGATGGATGGATGGATGGATGGATGGATGGATGGATGGATGGATGGATGACTGGATGGATGGAAAGACAAATAGATGGATGGATAGAGAGATGGATGGACAAATGTAAAAACATCTGCATTATGCATTTCATTCTGAGATGGATGGATGGACAGAAAGAAATTGATGGACGGACGGACGGACGGACGGACGGACGGACAGACAGACAGACAGATAGATAGATAGATGAATGGATGAATGGATATATGGCAAATTAGACAAATGTAAAAACATCTACATTATGCATTTCATTCATAGATAGATAGATAGATAGATAGATAGATATAGATAGATAGATAGATAGATAGATAGATAGATAGATAGATAGATAGATAGATAGATAGATAGATAGATAGATAGATAGATAGATAGATAGATAGATAGATAGATAGATATTACATTGCAAATTGCTTTTTGGAAACACTTTTAATCATTTTTTTTTTTATGTATTTCGTTCTAAAATTTAAATGCTACCAAGCTACCTACATACCATAATGTTTTTCCCCAGAAAACATCTCTTTTAAAATATCTTGAGATTATGTTCACAGCATCTTGACTTCTGTATTGATCAGACCTCTGTTGTCTTAAAAGGGTCACAGAGTAGTGCCAAATAATTGTGGTGTCAACATGGTTTTTAAGAGCAATGTGGCCTTGTTTGCGGTTCTTCCACGTCGTGCTTGAGTGGCACGTACAAACCGGCTTTGGCTGTCAAATCCTCAAGAGTTGCAGGAGATGCATTGGCATTCCCTCCGACAAGCCTAGACCAGCACCAGCTGCTCCATCAGACACACTAGAGGGCAGTGTGTATACAACATGGAGACGTAGAGAATTGAGACACTGCCTCCAGAGCACATCTGTGAATTTATGACATGATCAGGTTTATTATAAATTGCATTAGCCTTTAAATGACATTACATAACCACAAAAAAATTATTATCTTTTTGTCTCCGCTTTGATTTCCCCTCACCTGCTTTATAATGGAGGGCAATGAGCGCAGATAGGATTGCAGGTAAAACAATCAACATGTAATGAGGTGATATTATCATACGAGACCATGATACCTCTATTTCAGGGTTTTATTTCATTACACTATGTTGCGTGCTTTCATTCGATTCAGGCAGTCTTCAAGGGCCCGCTAATTAAAACGAAGGCCAGTTAATCAAACAGAGGCAACCTACAGGTCAACACCAGGGATTATATTTAAAAAGCTGACAGTGTGTCTGTCTACCTGTCTTTGCTCTTCTTTTTTTTTTTTCTCCCAATCATCCATTTAGGCTCAGATTGTCTGGCTCTCTTGGCACTAGGCTGACGAGACGGCATCAAAGAGACATTGCCTCCGTCACATTATGCAGCTCTTCCTTGACCAGGTTTTGATTGAGCGTAGTGATCCAAGACTGATGCCTCCCGGATACTGACTGACTCCAGAGGGAGGGAAAGACAGGAAGACAGGAAGATCTTGTCATTCCGAGATGCACATCAGCGCACATGAGGATAGGTTGGGAGAGATGACAATGTTGGCCACGCTCGGAGGAGTCTGACAGTAGCTCATCTCATTCTGTCTCCCTTTAAATGATGTCTCTCTCTCTCTCTCTGAGACCTCTCTGCGACTAGAGCTGCTCAATTACTGCACTGCGCTGGAGTGCATGGGGCGCACAGAACTGCTCTCTAAAATCTGATTGGATTAGCCACACTCAAAGCTGTTGTAAAATCACCAAAATACGGACACCTTCATTTTTCTGCATGGCACTAGAAAAAAAGAGAGAGCTATTGGCTCCTAAACTGAAACGTTTAGAAGCCAAATGATTTTTAGTTGCCAAATTACACTTGCTTGATAAAGATGGTTCAGAAGCACTTGAGTTCATTGAGTTCATTGCTTTTCATTTTAGTGTGCTGTGAGAAAGGGATCTTTAGTAATATAGACTATGACGATTTGAGTTACATAAACAGAAATGCTTTTCTAGATGCATTTAAAATAATTTAATTCCAGTTTTATGCTGTGTGTACATACACCGATCAGGCATAACATTATGACCACTGACAGGTGAAGTGAATAACACTGATGATCTCTTCATCACGGCTCCTGTTAGTGGGTGGGCTATATTAGGCAGCAAGTGAACATTTTGTCCTCAAAGTTGATGTGTTAGAAGCAGGAAAAATGGGCAAGCGTAAGGATTTGAGTGAGTTTGACAAGGGCCAAATTGTGATGGCTAGACGACTGGGTCAGAGCATCTCCAAAACTGCAGCTCTTGTGGGGTGTTCCTGGTCTGCAGTGGTCAGGATCTATCAAAAGTGCTCCAAGGAAGGAACAGTGGTGAACCGGCGACAGGGATTCAAGATTCAAGAGATTCAAGAGTTTTATTTGTCACATACACAGTTATATACAGAATATACAACCGGCAGTGAAATGTAAACAGGTCCGCTCCATGGACAGTGCAAATTCACAGTTAAAAACACAAGGAAGAAATTATAATAGAAATAGGATATAAAAAAAAAGTACTATCTATATATATATATATATATATATATATATATATATATATATATATATATATATATATATATATATATATGTCTATATCTGTAGAATTATAAATAATCAAGTCAAGAGAAAAAAAAAAGGTAACAAATAAGGATAAAGTGGAATAAAATAATTGAAGTAGACTTTGCAGTGAGTAAACTGTAGACTTATAAATATGTGGTTAACAAATGTATAAGAGTATAATGTGCAAACAGGTTTATAACAGGTTGTTACACAGTAACAACGAGAACAGAAAGTGCAGTGCAATGACAGTGTATCGATGTTTATCCTGACGTGAAGTCACGTGATGTTAAGTTCAGGAGTCTGATGGCCTGGGGGAAGAAGCTCCTCCTGAGTCTCTCAGTTTTGGCCATCAGGCTTGGAAGCGCTTACCAGATGGTAGCAGCGTGAAATGAGGGTTTGCAGGGTGATTAGAGTCCTTGATGATCTTGGTAGCTCTACCTTTGCAGCGTTTGGTGTAGACGTCCTGCAGAGACGGAGAGCTGACCCTGAGATACGCTCGGATAAGCGCACGACTCTTTGCAGGGCTTTGCGGTCATGACTGGTGCTGTTCCCATACCACGCTGTGATGCACTGAGTTAAAACACTTTCTATCGCCCCTAAATAGAAAGTTTTCAGGATAGCTGGTGAAACCCTGAATTTCCTCAGCTGGCGCAGGTGGTACAGTCTTTGCCTGGCTTTTTTCACCTGTGTCTGAATGTGAGCAGTCCAGGTCAGGTCCTCGGAGATGTTTACACCCAGGTACTTGAAGCTGCTCACTCTCTCTACTGGTGACCCGCTGATCATGAGGGGGGAGTATGTCCGTTGCTGTCTCTTCCTGAAGTCCACAATCATTTCTTTGGTCTTGCCAACATTCAGAGAGAGACAGTTGTCTCACACCAGGCTCCACCAGGCTCACTGATGCACAGTGCTGGTCCGTGTGTTCCGATCAAACAGACGAGCTACTGTAGCTCAAATTGCTCAAGAAGTTAATGCTGGTTCTGATAGAAAGGTGTCAGAATATACAGTGCATCTCAGTTTGTTTTTATGGGGCTGCATAGCCGCAGAACAGTCAGGGTGCCCATGCTGACCCCTGTCCGGGTCGGGTGTGTGTGCGTCACTTACCTGGGGAACACATGGCACCAGGATGCACTATGGGAAGAAGGCAAGGTTGCAGAGGCAGAGAGATGCTTTGGGCAATGTTCTGCTGGGAAACCTTGGGTCCTGCCATCCATGTGGATGTTACTTTGACACGTACCACCTACCTAAGCATTGTTGAGATCATGTACACCCTTTGGAAATGGTATTCCCTGGTGGCTGTGGCCTCTTTCAGCAGGATTATGCGCCCTGCCACAAAGCAAACATGGTTCAGGAATGGTTTGAGGAGCACAACAATGAGTTTGAGGTGTTGACTTGGCCTCCAAATTCACCAGATCTCAATCCTGTCAAGCATCTGTGGGAATGTCAATGTGAAATGTCAAAGCATGTACTGGCTGCTCTTTTACATATACCTGTAATGGATGTGAACGAGGATCCATGTTGTCTTTCTCTCTAAGGCCCTGTTTACAGCTGGTAAGATGCGTTTTGGTGGATTGGATCACAAGTAGATAAGGGAGACACTTGTTTACACCTGGTGTTTTAATCTTGTCTCTTTTGTCCACTTTCAACCACTTCTGTCCTGATTTCTTCAAGGGGAGGGTCTATGGGAGAGTAAATGTATGGGCTTTTGCAGATTGTTCGATCTAATGGACTAAATAAGCTCACGACAGAAAACATACGGAGAGCAGCAGCTTTTGTTTCTGCTCTGACAGCCACAAGACCACGTCGAACACTGTGAGTTTTTTAGAAATCAGGAATGGTGAGAGAACATTGTGCTTGGTACATTTTCGTCTTCAAACCAAATTTGGGTCTTCAGCAAAGTTTAGATCCCATCTGGCTAGCGCGCTTCTTGCAATGTTTACGTGTTAGGCCATTAGACAGAGAGTCTTTTCTGGCTGTTTGAATGCATTTGACCACATGAGTGTTTACACTACAAAAGCAATCCAATCAAATGCGTTTTCGACTACCTCTGGAAGTGGTCAAAAGTGGACAAGCTCAAAGCGTTTTAGACCCCATTTACACCTGTATTTAGCATCGTCCACATGTGTTCCAATTGACCAACACGCATCTTAATACCAGGTGTAAACAGGGCCTAAAACTCTAAAATGGCCAAAACACAAATACACACACCATGTAGGCTCACTAGGCTGTTTATAAAAGTATTCCATACGTCTTGTGCACTAGTCCTTTAAAGTCCCCTTGTAGTCAATCATTTTATCCCTTAAAACTCATCTTTGATCACCAAAATTACATATTTACAATTTTGTTTCCTGTGAAAAAATGTCTTCATGCCTTAAAATAGCTTTAATGTAACTTGACACCCTTGCTTCATTTAGTATACGCGGATATGCAAATATAGCCCTGCCTCCACTCACTCACACAAGCTCAGAGATCCACTTGCTCAACTTTTACTGTAGTAAATGCTGCGCAATGGCAAGTGGAAATACTGGTTTAATTCAGCCATATATGTTTGAACCAGAAACTGATTCAGAAGAAGTGCAAGAGTGAATTATACAGGCTCGTCAACAAGTCGATGTATCAGAATGGTAATGCTTTTTAGGTATCGCTCTTTACAACTTCGGACACATAACGGTAATTAATATGATTATCCTTTTGCTTGACTCTGTTATCAAACAGCTAATAATGTGTTGCTAATGTTTCACAAACCATATTCCCATTCGCCATGTCAGTCTGCCTTCAGTATCAGTCAGTATCTTTAAAAATGCTAGTTTGAACAACTTAGAACATCAGTTGAGAAAGGCATATAATTCATCATAACATCGTAATAAAAATCATATACACAATTCACCCGTTATATTGCTAAATGTACATGATTTTTCATATCAGCAGAAAAATATACTGGGATAACCTGGCTTCTCTTGAGACTTCATTGCTTCAGAGCGGTCATAGTTAATGGTATGCTAAAGCCCGCCAGCGCGTTGAAGTGATTGGTTACAAGGTAGTTTGTGATGTCAGAAACACCAGCGGTTTCATTTTTTACTGCAGTTTCAAGGAGAAAATATTCACCAATGGTGTTGACTTATGAATTTGCACATGATTTGTCTTAAAGCATATTTAAAACACCACATAGACATATAAACAACATTAAAAACTTGATTTTCACAACAGGGGTCTTTAAAAGTCATTAAGCACAGAATTTCTCCTCCTCTGTAGCTCTCCATCCAATTCACACTTACAAAATTAAATATAATTATAAATTAGGTTTTCCTCACTCAAAGCCTTCAGAATCTTGGGAAATAGCACACAAATGCTTTTAATATGGGAGGAAACAATAACAGTTTCATTGATTGTCTAAGTTCTATAAATAACATCATCAAACTAAATGACAATAACTGATTTAAATCCCACACACACAAACCCAGTGAAAGTTTGGAAAGCTGGTTCAGCTCACCCACACACCCACTCATCTGGAATGTTGCCCCACCCTGACCTTCCTCAGTTACATCAATGACTACTTAAATCTGTATAGTTTTGTGGAATTTCATCCTCATAATTCTCTCATTTTGCAAGCTGCTTGTGAGAGTGCCGTACGGCGCTTTCTCCTCACGTCATACATCAGGCCAGAAGCGGGGTTTAAATGGCCGCTCGCACACATGC
This sequence comes from Paracanthobrama guichenoti, assembly GCA_018749465.1. Classification (NCBI taxonomy): domain Eukaryota; kingdom Metazoa; phylum Chordata; class Actinopteri; order Cypriniformes; family Gobionidae; genus Paracanthobrama; species Paracanthobrama guichenoti. The sequence goes on along the minus strand of CM031966.1, from coordinate 8,576,513 downwards.
TGCGGTCGTGCACTTTGAACTGAGGTTCTTGTCCTCATGCATTTTCCATTTGCATGAAATATGCATCTTTAAGAAACCTCTCGTATGCCAGTATGTCATTTCCAGGTGTCGAAAGTGCACGCTTCCCTGCTTCCTTCCTGATTCTAATGTGTACATTAATTTGAGGAATATTGGAGGAAACGGTGTGAGTGATTGATTGCTGATGCTATTTCAGATGCTTTCTCTAAATGTAGCACTGCCTTTTGTCTAGAAATTTAAAAAAGATCAGTTTAAATATCATTGCCAGATGACTCTTGAGACATTAAATCTGGCATTTAATTTAAAATGAAGGTGTTCTTCCTGGGGGTCTACGTTTAACGTTTGAGGCAGATGCCGTTTTGCAGTCCTGTGTGTGCTGAGATCATTACTGTTCAAGCCAAAACCACTTCCCACACATGCATGCCATTCCTCGCACTTATTTTCACATTTTTCTTTCCATCTCTCATCTCTGGGTCTTGCTTATTAACTGTCTCTTAACCTCTGTCTTTGACCTGTACTTGTTATATATGGATGTTTCTTCAGCTATACGCACTTTTGACTCTGTGGACATTTATAAACTCCCTTAAAGGTGAAGTATGTAAAAAAAAATGTTATGTTAAAATAAACTTTCTTATTCCAATTGTATTGTCCATTGACTACTATTAGTATGCCATTCATTGGTTTATATCCACCAAATGTGTGAACACTGAGCCTCCCAGGCACCATCAAAACATTGAGAGTGGTTCTCTCAGATCTACTGGCAAAACTGAACGATTCTTCTCTGGAGAAGCATTCAGTCATTCTGCCATGTAAATTACAAATCTGCCATGGTGCAAGTGCAAATGGCTTTTACAGAGAATGGGAGATAAGACTCTGATTGGTTTATTGCATGTTACGCCCCCAAAACATACCCATGACTCATTAAGAGACTAGCTACAATCATTTTAGACCATGCGACCATACAACTGTTTTTTCCGTCGTTAAACCAGCAAAAGTGGATTTGGACACGCCCTAAGTGCACCTGCGCCATGCGCTTCAGACCATGCACTCAGATCGCTAAAATAGGGCCCCTAATGTTTCTTACGACTTTCATTTTTGATGTGTGCTTATTTTGTTATTGAAAGGAAAGCGTGCTGCACATATTTTCATATTCATCTAAACGTTGAAAAAGAACTTTGCCGTGAGTATATCGGGGCCTTTAAATGGGAAAAGACATTCAGCTTTGGTTATAGGTCACTTGGTCACTGCATTTAGACCTTCACATATATTAATTACTAGCCTGGATGACAGCCAAACTTAGACCCGCCCACAACATTTGAGGTCGGGAAGTTCGGTCTGGACTTGATTCGTTGTGGAGCAAGTATGCTTGAACCAGAGCTGTTCGGAATAATCAAATTGTCAGGGCGGGCTTTATACAATGATGGACAGATGATAAACGGCAATCATCCACGTCACCAAAGAGCGCTTGGGTTGAATTTGTTCTAAACCTAAACGGAGAACTTGTTAGTATATGCATTCACCTTTACTATTTCTCTCAAAAATGATGATCGTGTTGGTAAGTACTCCGTGTATCCTTAAATTCTTTTTCAATACCGGCAAAGATTGTTTACACTCTTCTTCTTCTACTTCTTCCAGCGTATGTGCAGTTGAGTTCTGTTGACAACTATGTGTTGCTCAACATATGTCACTTACTCCGTTGCTCTGATTGGTTGTAGGTCTATCCAGTTGAGTGCAGAGGCATTTTCTTTCCTGGTTCGTTTGAAACAACATCCCATAATCACAGCCCAATGGAGCAGTATCAGACTCATATTCTGACTAGAATCTGAGTATGACGACGTCAAGCTAATTAATTAGGTTATGAACATGTCAAAGTGAACAAGGGATTGAGATGCATCAGGCTACAATAGAGTGTCATTATGCACTTTTTTAGAAAGACAAATGTACTAGTTTATAATGTTTTCCAGTGTGAACAGCATCAAACTGTTGTGGCGCGTTGTGTAAAAACATGGATGTTTATTATCAGAGAGATGCTAGCGTTCGCTCTAGACAGAGTGTTCGCCCACTCAATTTCTTACTCATGACACATAGCAACACAACTAAAAGTATTCCTACTGTGTTGGACTTTTAATTTAAACTAGCATACATTTATCTGTTGAGACATGCCTTCAGAAGCATGTTTGAGTTGGGGGAGACAGCGCACGAAAGGGCCGTTTGCAAGGTTGTTTGAAACTATGCTTGATTTTTGTAATTCCCCACAGAAACTACATGTCACTTTTAAAACGCTTTTCACACACTCACATTAGTTTATTTCATTAACAATGTCCAACACTGTACATACATGCATTACAGGAGAATTCTGTCATTTGTCTTTTCCCTGAAACATGATAAATGTCACCATTCTCAAATCACCATTCATACTATAATGGAAATGATATATTTTGGAATAGCTGACTTATTTTCTTGCTTTTCGCAAATATAAAAGGTATAGTTCACCCAAAAAAGAGCATTTGCTGTTAATTACTCACCCTCAGGCCATCCAAGATGTAGGTGACTTTTTTTCTAAGAGTAAATATTTTTAGTTGAAACTGTGATCCTTGGTGATTTGTATACTGCAAGTAAATGGCTTCCATCACTTTGAGGGTAAAGAAAAATGTTCCTCAGGTTATTAAACTAAGACTTCACACACAAAAAAAAGGTCTTTTAAGATAACACATAAAGTTTCTTTGTGGAAATTCTATACAGAACAGGTATAATATGTAGCAAATTATACCAAAAATAAATTATGAACACTCGTAGAAGAAATGGCTGTGTATAGAACCTTAAAGGGTTCTGTCAGGTGCTTCATATATAAAACATATTAGGGGTTCCCGTCGTGTGATCATTTTATGGATTTAGTTTTCATTAATTCATTAACTTTATCACTAGAAAAACAATTGACCTGTTAAACATGAAAGTGTTATGCAATCATTAAGGTTCCTTTGTAAAGGGTTTATAAAGGTGTTTGTTAATGACTAATAACTCATTTACAAATGCATTATAAATCGTTGATAAGCAGTTATAACTGCATGAAAAAAGAGTGACTTTAACGCAATGCCTGCCAAAGAGTGAGCCACTTTTAACTCACGTTATAAATGCTTAATAAATGTATTTATTCACACTTATTTAACTCGATACCAGATACCAGATTCCTGATTTATTTCATGATGCAGCAAAAATAGACTATCATAGTGAGACTGAAGAGTGTTGTATTTGTGGTTTTCTCATTAATATCTCATGACTGCCACTTTTCTTAAAATGTTCCTTACCAGAAGTTACTGTCTTACCCATGATATTCCACAAAAAGCCCATGATGCCTATCCACAGCAGTGTATAAAAACTGATTTCTTGTTTATCGAGATTAAATTATCAAACTTTTTGAAAAAAAAAAAAAACGAAAGCACAACGATAACTTGAGATTTTAATAATGAATATTTTAATTCAAATATTAGTTCATTGTGAACCTTAATGTAGGGTGGACACTTGCGAACCATTTATTAATGAGTTACAAACATTTATAACTCGTGAAAGTGAACCTTAATGTAAAGTGGAAAACTGTGAACCTGTTCACTTCAGGAATCAGGAATCTTATATTGAGTTAAATAAGTGTGAATAAATACATTTATTAAGCATTTATAACATGTGAGTTAAAAGTGGTTCACTATTTGGCAGGCATTGTGTTAAAGTCACCCTTTTTATTCATGTGGTTATAACGGCTTATCAATGATTTACAATGCATTTGTAAATGAGTTATTAGTCATTAATAACATTTATAAACCCTTTACAAAGGGAACCTTAATGTAAAGTGTTACTGACATTTCTCCTAATATAGAACATTTTGCACATAAATGGTTCTTTAATATTGAGTCTAGAGCCCTAAGGCCCTAGAGTCTTTTTTTTTTTTTGTGAGAAGAGTTTTTATGTGACCTTACTATTAAAACAATCATTAAAAAAAGTTTGCTGATAAAAATCAACCCCTGGGACATAAAAGTGCCTGTTATTGAAGAAACCCTACAGGCAGTCTGTTTCATGTTTATGCATTTATTCAGACAAGCAGCAAAAATCAGATTTTAGTTTTTCTTTTTTGCATATCCAAATCAAATCCCAAAATAAAACCGCATGAAATTTGAATAAAATTTCAGATTTTTGAATGTGACATGACTGTAACATTACACACAGTGCAGTAGTCTAGCTGTGTGTGAATTCACTTATTTACAGCTCTCACTATGAACTGAGTGAGTGAATTGATGAACACTTTTAGACACATGAATGTACAGGGCAACTGCAGCTTACGAGTTTAGCACCACAGAAAGATGTCAAAATTGACATCAATGTTTCGTGCTTTTAGCTGTTGCATGAGAAAGTCTCTTGGAGTCACACATCACTATTATAGCAACCAATAGATTCATTGTATATTGACCATGTCGTCTGAACAAACAGATCAGATTTCATTACTTGAAGATCTAGGTTTTTTGTGAATTATGAATTCAATTATATTCTTAGGCCCTGTCCCAAATGAAACCCTAAGACCTCGCGGTCCTCCTCCAAGTCCAGACTTTTGTGACATAATACGGCTTTGACTGGTCGAATTCTGCTGTGGAGCTCGCTTCGACGAGCACCCTTCTGGAACCTAAAATAACAAATGGGACACCCTACGTCTTATGGACTTAAGGACAAAGTATACTTCACTTTTTACGCGTATGCGAGGGTCAGCGTACAGTGCATGTGACGTGAATATCGTCATCAGAAGAGTAAGCGTCTACTGAATGTTCGCCGCCGGATTTTTGGAACCGTGTGTACTTTTGCACATGAGCATAACATTTTTTTTGCAGTATTTACATGGGTTGTAACTCATGGTGAGAGATTGATCAAAACTGTGCATGCGTCGAACACCTGTGTACCCGTACAAGTCAAAAGAAGTATACTGTAACAAGGTTTGTAGATATGGGAAGGAGGAGGTAGGAACCGACAGACGTTTAACAACTTTAATAAACAAAACATAATGTCAAGTCCAGGCCTGGTCCTCTCTCATCCTTCACTGTCGCTTCTCCATCAGAGATCCGAGACCGGTGTGACCGCAGCTGGCGCTCATCATCAAATCATGTACCAGCCTTGTGCCACTCTCTCACGGCTCTCGTCCGCCCTGCTTGTCACATACCCCCGTCGCCCCTCACAGGACGGGGGGTACCCACAAGACTGCTCTCTACTCCCCCTGGGGCCAGTCTCGGCGACCGCAGCACCTGGGGATAAAGACAGACGAGATGAGAGAAAAGGAGACGGAAGCACAAGGAGCAACAGAGACGAGAGAGTGGAGGAAAAAAAAAAAAAAATCTGCTGCTCTGTCCTCAGCCAGCCGAGAGGCTCTTCCTCGTGGTGCCAATGCGATGGTACTGGACACTCCTCGGTGGATGGCAGCCGGCGATGGCTCCTCCAGCTGAGGGCAGCCGGTAGCAAGTCCCACACTCCCTGCTCCTCCCCATCATGGCGGACGGCAGCAGGCTACGGCCCACGGCAAACGGCCTTTGCTCCCTCTCAGACGGCAGCCACCTCATCTCGACCCAGGAGTACAGCATCTCGACTCTGTCCCACCGGGTCTTCCATCGTTCCAGCACCACCGCCTCGGGCAGCCACTCGCGATCTTCCATCTTCCACGCTGCCCGACCTCCTCAGCACTGCGATCCCCCTCAGCAGAGAGGGCTTTCCGACAGAATGTCCCTCCTTCCTCCCAGGTTTCGGCACCAACGTAACAAGGTATGTTGTTATGGGAAGAAGGAGGCGAGGATCTTAAAATAAAAAAAGTATAAGTAAAAATTATGCGCACACCCATAATAAAACTTAAACAAAACAACATAAAGTCTAGGCCTGGTCCTCTCCCATCCTTCACTGTCGTTGCTCCTCCTTTTATGCTTCCGTCGCTCCTCCATGAGAGATCCGCTCTCTCACGGCTCTTGCCCACCCTGCTTATCACATATACTTTGCAAGGCTGTGTGTTCGATTGTGCGCTGTGGCGAGGTGGGCGAGTGAGAGACGTGGGAGGAGCAAGTGAGTCCTCTCGAGTCCTCTCATGAGGGAGCCCGGAGGCATATGAGGACGAGCGACACCAGTGAAGGATGAGAGAGGACCAGGCCTGGACTTTTATGTTATGTTATGTTTTGTTTACGATAATATATATGTGCTTTTACTTTAAGTTTGTTAAATGTTCACCGGTTCCCGCCTCCTTCTTCCCTGAACAAAGAACAGTTGCTACATGCGCAATCACTCATGTACGCTTAACAAATGAAGTATACTTTTGGCTTTAACGGACTCGTGCATGCGGTAGCCATTGTGAGTCCACAGACCGTAAGTGCACATGTGGTGTGGCATTTGCAAAAGCATTGTAAATAGCTTTATTGTGTGCAGGATGCACTATATGCAAAATCACATAAAAAAATAAGACCGTTCCGCTTCAGAAATTCACAGGTGTCGGCCTAATAACTAATCCATTACACTCAGAGTAAAACACATAATGGAAAAAGAAGCACTTAAAAGAATTCACTCGAGACTAGAACCAACCTCTTCCGCCAAACCACCTAAAAACATGATGTCGGTCCATGCAAGAGCTAAACTCAGCAAGCAACATGTCCCTTTCTTCCTTACGTTGACCTGTTCTATATTATATCCAGATGCATGGGTTTAGATTTAAATCTTTGCTTTGGAAGACACACCCACTGACTAATAAATTAGAAAATCACAACATTTCCTGTACGCTGCACATTGTCAGGTGCAAGCAGCGTAGTTCTTTTATAAAACTGATTTCTGAGTTTTATTTATTTCTGAGTCAATTCAGAATGAATCCGAGAAAGAAGCAAGCCCGTATTTTGCAGCAAAGCTTTTGAGACAGCAGCGTGTTCCAGTGCCTGTCGTATCATATAATCCATCCTCAGACTGCAGTTCACACATGCACACAAATGAAAAGAGCGTTTGGCACATGCCGCCAGCAGCTCTATTCCTGATGACTAACTCGGCTGATGTGTTATTGATGAACTCACTTTATTTACTTACTGTAACTGGGCTCTTGGAGAAATACTGTCTTCTCTCATGGTGAATTAACTTCATATTACATCCGATACACAATCTTATGGCGACACCGATGAAATTAGAGAAATTATAAAAACAAACATGAAGCCTGAACCATGATTGTTTCTCCCTCCACAACGAATTGACCATGGCCTCTGATTAGAAACAGACTTTTACAACAGAAAACAAAAGTAAAAGGTAGCATTAAAGTGTTTGTGTGCATGTGGCTCATTAGTTAATTCTTTTAATTAAACTTATTTTTAACATAAGTACCAGTGTGCCATTTATAACTTGAATGTGCAAGGCTTACAGTTATTTCAGCTGTACAAAAACTATGCTGCTTGTTATTGTAACCTATTATTTTATTATCGTAATTATAAACACACTGGTTTTTAGCTGTTTAGTGCATGTTTTCATTTATTTACCCAATGAATCAGAAGTCTCACATTCACAGGAAATAGAAATAAATAAATAATAAAAACAGCAGCTGTGGTTTCCAAAAGCGCAACATTTTAGGTTTTTATGGATTGAACTTAGATTTACAGTAAAAACTGTTTAAAAAATACAGTAAATAGTAAGGGAACTTTACTACTACCAATTAACAGGTTTTTGCCCTAGCGTGTTTATAGTCTTGAACCGTTGAACCTTTTTTTACATTGTCGATATTTTTTTTTTTTACAGTTGTTCTCTTCTTCATTTCTTCAGTGTGTCACTATGAGAGGGAATCAATAAAGTTTGTGCACAGTTTAGAAAGACTAAAGTATTGAATACTTTATTTTTAGATTTAGGTGCTTTTTAAAGGAACACAGTGACTTTTTGGGACTTTAGCTCATTCACCGTATCCCTCAGAGATAAGTCCATACATACAATTCTCATCTCCGTGCGTGCCATAACTGTCTGGCTAGCCTAGCTTAGCACAAAGACTGGAGGTAAACGGCTCCATCTATCCTACTGCTCAATAAGTGACAAAATAACACCAACATTTTCCTATTTACATGTTGTGATGTGTATAGTTACATCGTGTACTAAGACTGACGGAAAATGAAAAGCTATGATTTTCTAGACCAATATGGCTAGGAACTATACTCTCATTCCTGCGTAATAATCAGGGGACTTTGCAGCCGTACCATGGGTGCAGCAGGTGCAATGATATTACGCAGCACCTAGGCTAGCGGTGGGTGCGTCAGACGGAGTTATGGCATGCACGGAGATGAGAATGGTATGTATGGACTTATCTAACTTATCGTATCTAAGTCCCAAAAAGTCGGCATGTTCCTTGAAAGATTTTCAGTTACATCTCATCATGGATGAGTTCCAAATTTTCTGTGAATTATTTATTTACATTAATGCATTTGGAATTTTTAACTAAATCGACTTTATATACCATTCGATATACATTTTATCAGTTCAAGCATTTTTTGGGGAATTGAACCCATGACAAGCACATTTTTGAGTTACAGACACTTTGAGCAGTAGGAACTCTCAAAGCTAAAATTGCTCTTGCAAAGCAATGTTGAATTTATATTTATTATGTTGGCTTGCCAAACACAGTCATGCTAGCAACACGTAAGATGCTGAAACATGCTAATGATGTGATAAAACATTGAAAAGATGGTAAAACAATAGTGACATGCTTAACATGGTAACAATTTGTTATATCATTCTAGCAATGTGCTAGCAACATGTTAAATTACGATAGCAACATTTAAACAATGTGCTAAAACATGTTAACAATATTAAATGCTAAAACTGTGTTCTAACATAACATAAACATGCTTGCTGTGTGTTAACATGCAAAACATACAAGCAGCATGTTAGGAACATGTTAATAAAATGCAAACAATGCTTAGCAACATGTGTCTAGCAAAACGCAGTAAAACATTCTAGCATTACCTAGAAACAACAGCATTCATGTACATGTTTGTATAATAGCTAACTATGGTTTATTAAGGACTGTAAACCAGTATCAAAGTTTTTATTATTATTATTATTATTATTATTTATAATTTTATTTATTATTTAATGTTTTATTTTTGATTAAGTCCTTTTTTCAAAATGCAGAAAATAACTACACCAACTGACAAAAAGTTAATTCAATAATTTTTTAATTTTTAAATTTTTTTTTTTTCACGTATAAAGCTAAACGCGTCTCTGTGTGCATGGGGCCTTAGTTTCTGTGTGCTAGTTAGCCGAATTAAGTTCACCTGATTGTCATTTAGTTTATTGTTTTGGTCTATTTAAGCTCTGTGTTTCATTCAGTTCATTGTCAGTTCACGTCACGTGCTTTGTTCCAATTTTATAGTCAAGTGTGTGTTGGTTCTAGTTCTTTGTTTGATAAATACTTTGTACTGCTGCTTTTAGGTCCTCTCTCACCTTATTTGCAACCGTTTGTGACAGGCACATGTGATTGGCTGAAAAACCTATGTGCCCAGAACTGAGAGCCTATGAGAAAACATGACCGATTTCAAGTCACGTCCTACCGGCCGGGTCACTGGCACTGAGATGAATGAGAATGCTAACGAATAGTTTTCCCCAGGTATTATAGACCTCCTTGACCCTGGCCATGTAAAAATGTTCACATGAATTCAATACAGCCTGTGCTTTCATTTATAGTTGACAGGTGTGAAATACATCAACTCTTTTTAGACTCTTCAATCTCAAAACTAAATGGCGGTCACAAATGCGACTGGTGAGATTAAACGGGTTAACTACAGGCGCATTTCAAAGGCACAGCAGACATAAAAAATTGAACACGCATATCATTATCATCGCACTGCTGGAAGTCAGTAGCACTTGTTCTATGATAGTAAAGCAGAAAGGATAAAGGATAGGCCTGACTCAGCATGACATGTGCCTCCGGAATGCGAACACCACATTTTAACAATCATTCCGAGGTCTCCGTGCTGTGCGCAGACTCTTTAAGGGGAAAAAGAGAGCGGCAGAAGGTGGACAAGATACTTCAGACACTTCTGTGAAAGCACAAGACAGCAGGTTGGCATACAGACTGGCATAGTGAGCACATGGGAGAGCACTCAAAGGCTGCACCTTCAGAGAGGAGCTGGCACACAGCCGTGTTTAGCACACAAAAGGCTAGATCAAAGGCCGCCACGGCATCCCTGCCCCACTTTCATCTGCTTTCCCACACCTGACATCAGGCAACCGCAGGGGGCAATTCTTGCTCAGAGGTGCCCTCTCCGTTTCTTCTTCTGTTCTTCATCATTTCACTCTTTTTCCTCATTCTCAGTGACTCAAGCATGGCCATACCTTTGCTAATCACAGATTATCCTCTGTTGGATATGTCTCAAGGCTTTCCTGTAAATAAACACCAGGGACTTAAAAGAGATGGGTATCTGGAGAAGATGTACCTCAGAGTTTCGGTTCTAGTCATCTTTAAACTCTTCAACTCTTAAATCCTTAATCTCTTTTCGTGGAAATCATTTAATCGAATTTTTTTGGTGGGATTGTGGTCCCTCCTATTATTGTACTGGATTATAAGCACGTACATCGTGCACAGTCCTTCTCAAGATGGTGTTTATGCTTCATTTGAGAAAGATTACGTTAAAATGTTTGAGAAATAGTTTCCCACCTCAGGCCCAAAATAACAGGGCTATGACATGGTCAACCCTGTTATATTCAAAATATTGTGAGGTTGAAAAAAGTGTGGAAACATTTGCAGATTGTCACAACTGCGTTCTGTTTGTGTTAGTTTTCATTGGTCTTCCTTTGTTCTATTTTCCCGCCACAATCTGTCACCATGGACACAGCTGTTTGTCATTTTAGTTAATCATCTGTGTATTTTAGTAGCTGCTTGTTTTTAGTTCCATTGTCTGGTATTGTCTGTGTTTAAGTGCACACTGTTTTTACCTTTACCTGATCCTTGGCTTCATCTTCTTTGGACCCCAACGTGACAGAATACCAGACCCAGAAATGAGAAGACTGGACATCGCATCCATCAACGTTGCCCCATAAACTTCTAGTAAATGGAGCGACAGTATTTGTGTTTCAGAATGGCAGAGAACTGGAGCCATACGTGGAGGAGTTCCTGGATATTTGCCAACACCTGCAATGACATCTGCCTGATGGAGGATTCTGGTGTGGTCTGGACGAGGCCCTCCGCTTCGTCATGCCCTGCGCTGATCCCAGCTGGACGCTGGAAGGATACATCAACTTTGCGCTGTGGACATATGGATCCACGTTCACAGTGGGCGACGCGGAGGACAACAGTTTCATACAGCCACACCCCACAGACGTCTCGTAGGCCAATCCAGAGCACAGCCCACCAACACCCTGCACCACGGCGACAACGCCTGAGCCCCCCGCAGATGGAGAGCTTCCGCCCACTGCTGACATGGAGCCTGTGATGACAGCGCCCACTGCAGCCCTGGAGCCGAAGATCCCACGTGAGTCTGACCAGGGGTGTGAGCTGGCAATAGCTGTCCCGGAGGGAATTTTGGTGGAGTTGGACACTGGTGAGGACTGGCTCATAGACTGGAACACGGAATTACTGCCTGCCACCCTGCCCCACCTTGATTTGTGTGAGTTGTCAGAATCGCTGGATTTAACCAGCATGGAGACTGATTCATCCTTTATACTCTGTGACCTGTTATCTCTGTCTCTGTCTCTGTCTCTCTGTGTCTCTGTCTCTGTCTCTCTCTGCCTGCCCTGTGCCTTCCCCTGTGTTTGCCTACAGTGTGAATAAGCCTCAGGACCAGCCTCGCCCATTCTAGAGGATCCGTTGGCTCTGCCTCCAGCCTCGGATCCTCTCTTATCACCTCGGCCCTGGGACCTGTTGACTACACATGGCTTCTCCCACCCTCAGGTCTCCAGTGCCAGCAGCGCTGCTCAGGACCATCAGCTCTCTTTGCCTGAGGATCCACCAACATCAGTTTTGTCTTCGTGGTCATCCCACAGAGGTCGTCAGCCACACCCACTCCATAGCTCCTCCCTCTGTCGACGCCACCATGGGCTGTCGTCAGCTCTGTGCTCTGGGTCCGTTCCATCTGGCCACTCCTCCCGTCAGCGCTTCCTAGGACACTCCCTCCAGTTCCTCCATGGAAGCTCTGCCCGCCTGCCTATCTGCAAATCAACCTGTCTGCCTACCTGCCTGTTTCTGCCAGCCCTCTGCCTGCTCCTCCTCTCCAACCCTTCTCCATCTCCTCACCCACCTCCAAAACCTCCCCCCACCCTCATCTGTTCTTGTTCCTCTTATGGTGCAGGGACACGCCTACTCAGAAAGGGGCGTTATGTCACAACCACGTTCTGTTTGTTAGTTTTCATGGACTATCAGTTGTTTTCATTGGTCACATGTCTTCCTTTGTTCTATTTTCCCGCCACAATCTGTCACCATGGACACTGATCACATTCATCACAGCTGTTCATCATTTTACTTAATCATCTGTGTATTTTAGTTTGGACACGTTTGTTTTCAGTTCCATTGCCTGTGCTTACGTGCACACTGTTTCGCACCTTGCCTTCTTTGTAAATAAACCTTGTATTTACCTGATTCTTGTCTTCATCTTCCTTGGACCCCAGCGTGACACTGATATTATCACACTAAATTATGTAAATCTTTCTTGTATCTTGTGGAGGGAAGAGAAATGTTTGTTTTCTGTAAAACATTTATCTTTTTTTTTTTTTTTTTTTTTCATAACAGTTGAAGAATTTAGTTTTGACAAAGGCCAACATAAGTATGAAATACTCAAACACTATAAGAAAAACTTGCCCTTGTGGAAAAAGTACACTTTAGCATACCTTTTAAAAATAATACTTACTACAGAAATGATATATTTTTATCTGCTGAAAGAGGACACAGCCACCAGGGAATACAGTTTCCATGAAAGGGTGTACATGCTCTGCAACAATGCTTAGATTGGTAAAGTAACATCCACATGGATGGCAGGACCCAAGGTTTCCCAGCAGAACATTGCTCAAAGAATCACACTGCCTCCACCGGCTTGCCTTCTTCCCATAGTGCATCCTGGTGCCATGTGTTCCCCAGGTTAGCCACGCACACGCACCCAGCCATCCACGTGATGTAAAAGAAAACGTGATTCATCAGACCAGGCCACCTTCTTCCATTGCTCCGTGGTCCAGTTCTGATGCTCACGTGTCCACTGTTGGCGATTTCGGCGGTGGACAGGGGTCAGCATGGGCACCCTGACTGGTCTGCGGCTATGCCGCCCCATACGCAACAAACTGAGATGCACTGTGTATTCTGACACCTTTCTATCAGAACCAGCATTATCTTCTTGAGCAATTTGAGCTCCAGTAGCTCGTCTGTTTGATCGGACCACACGGGCCAGCCTTCGCTCCCCACGTGCATCAATGAGCCTTGGCCGCCCATGACCCTGTCACCGGTTCACCACTGTTCCTTCCTTGGAGCACTTTTGATAGATCCTGACCACTGCAGACCGGGAACACCCCACAAGAGCTGCAGTTTTGGAGATGCTCTGACCCAGTCGTCTAGCCATCACAATTTGGCCCTTGTCAAACTCGCTCAAATCCTTACGCTTGCCCATTTTTCCTGCTTCTTAACACATCAACTTTGAGGACAAAATGTTCACTTGCTGCCTAATATATCCCACCAACTAACAGGTGCCATGATGAAGAGAGCATCAGTGTTATTCACTTCACCTGTCAGTGGTCATAATGTTATGCCTGATCGGTATATATACCAAATTCAATGCAATGATTTCAGATGCTTAAATGAATGTTAACTGCAATTAAATGCATTAGGCCGTGTGTCCACCAAAGTGTTTTTTTTTTCCTGCGGATAGCCTATTTTTCCAATTGTTTTCAATGGGAGCATCACATTTTTAAAACGAGGCACCGAGTGTCTATTTCACGCTGAAGCGTTGAGCACTATGCATTGAAGAATGTTCAACTTTGGGTAGAACTACCTCAGCTCTCATCACTGTCACTTTTTACCCAGCTGTTCAGTCACAGTGGAGGGGCGAGCTGGCTAAAAACACTTTGGTGGACACGCGGCCTAGTGCATTTAGCTGAACTTTAGGGTAGTTTTTTTACCCATTTAAGGGGCATTTACAGGACACCATTTTCAACTAAAAACTGAACACTTTTTATGCTATTTAAATTAAACGATAACCGCATTTTGGGGGCCCCAATCTTTTGAAAACGGGATTCAAAGAGCAAAGTTTTAAAAACAATACTGTTATTGTCTCCGGTGACGTCATGCCCATGTGTATTACGTGTGCAGTCTATAAGTGCATAGTTTCTTTACAAAGTGACATCGCCATCTACTGGACTGGCATGAATACAACGTCTTTAGTCATTTTCACGGATCCGTGTGAATGGGGATCATTTTGACAGCGTTGTCATCTACACACGAAAAAAAACTAAACTTTAAAGTTCACTTTGATGTCACTTTTAAAGAAAGAAACACTACGCACCTATAGACTGAACACGTAATACGCATGACATCATCTTTTTCACAAATTCACGTTTTCACAGTACCATTTTCAAACACTGGCAATTTTAATCCTGTATTCAAAAGCTGTTATCGTGTAAATGAAAGGCCAGAATGCATAAACATTTTAGTACATTGTTGTCATGTAAATGTACCCTTAAAGGGATAGTTCACCCAAAAATGAAAATTTTATGTTTATCTGCTTACCCCCAGGGCATCCAAGATATAGGTGACTTTGTTTCTTCAGTAGAACACAAATGAAGATTTTTAACTCCAACCGTTGCAATCTGTCAGTCGTATAATGTGAATGGTAACAAAATCTATGAGAGTAAAAAAAACATGCACAGACAAATCCATATTAAACCCTGCAGCTCGTGACGACACATTGACGTCTTAAGACACGAAACGATCGGTTTGTGCGAGAAACCGAACAGTATTTATATAATTTTTTACCTCTATTTTTTACCTCTATTCACCTCTATGTCCAACAGCCTTCAGCACTCGATCACTTCCGGTAAGTGAGGTCTGTACACAATATGGTGTAGTTTATGCAAGCGCTGGAATCTCTACGCCATATCGTGTACATTGACATGTTACCATCCACATGCATTCACATGCATTATACGACAGACTGCAAAAATCTTCATTTGTATTCTACTGAAGAAACAAAGTCACCTATATCGTGGATGCCCTGGGGGTAAGCAGATATTTTTGGGTGAACTATCCCTTTAATTAGGAACACAGTCACTAAAGTGAACTCTCTTTAAGTACATTTAAGTGGCCTTTTATTTCATTAATATTAAATGATCTGAAAATGCACATTCAATTAAATTGAGCACACTTCTTTTTCACAAGGGTGTTTTTGAACCATGTGGTCAAAAAATTATGAAAGCACTATTTTACAGGAGAATTGTTAGAGCAAAAATATTCATGAACAAATACAGTTTGTTTCAATAAAAGCAATTTTGCATGTTATTCTGTATAGGCAATTAAAATGTTATGGTGATGAATGGGTACAAGCAAACTAAATTAAATTCCTATAAAACTATGATGTTTTGAAATATGTTTTGCATTACTCACTAAACAGTTAATTATATTAAATAATATGAATAAATTGAATATATTGCTATCAGTAGTTATTAAGTCATAGTACACAATGGTACCCTGATCCATAAGAAGAAATCAAATTGGATATTTCTGCTCAGTATTTCTGCTTCAACACTGAGCAGCCAGAATGCAATTATCTAAGTATTCTTTATTGACTTTCAAACCATTCTATACAGAAAACCACAGCCTGATTTTATATTAATAGCATAAAACTCTTTTACACAGGATGGGAATGGATGTACAGCCTGGGTGCAAAGTATCTCAGCGGTCACCTTAAATTGCAAAAGTGCAATGAAATGCATTTTGGGAAACAGTAACAAGCCCTCGGGGCCTGTCAAAAAATGAAAGCAAAAGAAAGGAAAGACGGCAGAAGGAACAAATCTCTCTTTCTGCGGTACAGTGTTGAATGTATGATTCGTATTGTTTCAATCAATCCCAATTTAATAGACAGCAACCCAGAGAGAACCTTTGGGGAGTCATGAAGGCTGACAGATGAAAACTTACTGCTATCATCAAAGACTGCGCCAGCACCCAGAGCTTTCATTCAGACGTGAGGGATCAACGCAAAAAAATATGGTGATTCGCACATTCTTACGGGCCACAGCACGGCAACAGAGCTGAAAATGGTGGCGTGCACAGGTGACCTGTGGAAAACAGGCCTGAAATGACTCAAATCTGTGCTCACCACATATATCTGACATAGTTTTGTCATTGTAACTACAGTATGTACACTTGTAAAAGGACACCTATACATGGAGGCATGTTGGAGCAGGTTTAACAGCATTGGTTTCCATATTATTTCTCAGGAACAGCTGTTAGGGTGAATTAGGGTCTCCGGAACTTTTTTGCACAGATTATACATTACAGACGCAATGCTTGAGTGAACATATGGGGCAATAATTTGGGGTAGATATCAGCAAAGTCACAAAGTTACTGATTGCTACAATCCACTAAATAACACTAAATATTATAGTATAATATATTTTAATGTTTTCTTTAATATATTCTAAGAGACCACCTTAATATATTTGATTGATTTGATTAAATTAGGCCACTTTATGAAAATGAGACGCATCTAATTGTTATGAATAATAAACAGAGAAACATAATTATTGCCTTGAACAACCTGGATTTTGTATGTGTGTAACAACTAATAATAATATTAGGCCAGTCTAGTCGATTAATCGCAAGTAATCACATCTAACATAAAAGTTTGTGTTTATATAATATATATATGTGTGTGTGTGTGTGTGTGTGTGTGTGCGTGTATATATATATATATATATATACATTTAAACGATGCCCAATTGGCACTAAGGGGCCTAAAGTGTGCCAAGAAAACATCCCCCACACCATTACACCACCACTACCAGCCTGCACAGTGGTAACAAGGCATGATGGATCCATGTTCTCATTCTGTTTACGCCAAATTCTGACTCTACCATCTGAATGTCTCAACATTTTTCCAGTCTTCAACTGTCCAATTTTGGTGAGCTTGTGCAAATTGTAGCCTCTTTTTCCTATTTGTAGTGGAGATGAGTGGTACCTGGTGGGGTCTTCTGCTGTTGTAGCCCATCCGCCTCAAGGTTGTGTGTGTTGTGGCTTCACAAATGCTTTGCTGCATACCTCGGTTGTAACGAGTGGTTATTTCAGTCAAAGTTGCTCTTCTATCAGCTTGAATCAGTTGGCCCATTCTCCTCTGACCTCTAGCATCAACAAGGCATTTTCGCCCACAGGACTGCCGCATACTGGATGTTTTTCCCTATTCACACCATTCTTTGTAAACCCTAGAAATGGTTGTGCGTGAAAATCCCAGTAACTGAGCAGATTGTGAAATACTCAGACCGGCCCGTCTGGCACCAACAACCATGCCACGCTCAAAATTGCTTAAATCACCTTTCTTTCCCATTCTGACATTCATGGATGCAATTAATCGATTTGACAGCACTATTTTTTTATATAGGCTATTTTATAATGTAATAATTTCATTATTAATCTCCAAAATAAGGTAGAAACAACATAAAGACAGTATATTTTAAGTACTTGTTTAATGGCATCTTTTTAGAAATTAACACTAGTATCACTGATACTAATACTGCTACTGATGTCTTGATGAAAAAGATTATTTTTTTTATTTTTTTCAATTTTAAACATTAATTATAGCCATTCATAATTGATTGAAAGCTATCGGTTTTGACAGTTATTTAGGCTCCAAAAAATAAAACAACTTTTATGTTAAGTGAACTTAAAACAATCTTCACATAAACCCATAATAAATGTCATATTTACATGTGCCCAAATGTACAGAAATTAAATAAAGTTATCAAACAGTCTGCACTGCATAAATTAAAAATTAAATATAGATGAATCCTTATTAAAGCTAAAAAAAGTTCTTTAATCAAGAACAATGAGTAATTGTCTCTGTTACCTTTGTTCTTTGATTAAAGAGATAGTTCACCCAAAAATGAAAATTCTGTCATCGTGTGTGTGTGTGTGTATGTGTGTGTGTGTGTGTGTGTGTGTGTGTGTGTGTGTGTGGTGGTAATGATAGCAAACCTAATCATTCACAAATAAATGAGACCTAATAAATTAGAAATGAGAGAGTTTGTGTTCTTTGGGACAAGTATGAACAGTAAGAAAGAAAAAGACAAAACATAATGAATGCAATTCTGGCAAATGTAACATTTTAACATGAAAAAAAATTTTAATTAAAAGGACACACTAAAGTGCAAAGATATTATAATCTATCCTTTAAAATGTATTTTCTTTAAAATTCGTCCTAGGGAGCTGAAAACTTCCGCTAATTGAAGAATCACCCACATATATTTTCCTAGAATAGTGTAATATGCATTGTCTGTGCTTGAATTCATTCTCACAAGCCTAAAGATGAAATGATTTGTTTCTTCTCAGTAGCACAAAGCATAAATCAACATAAAGCGGCTGTGTGAAGCATTCAAAGAGGAGTATGATAACCTACATCATTATGCTCAAAGTTACACTAAGAGCTAGTACAAAACTTCAGTGATATAAGTGTCTCTGTTTTAAGTGCAAAGAAAGACTTTTACGTGAGTGTAATTAGCATCACTGCTTCCAAACACGGCTCTCAACACTGAACCCAGGCCAATAAATAAAGCCACATATCTTGAAAACAGGAAATGCATGTTGTGGTGGTAGAACCATTTAGATCTCTCTTGGATCAATATCCCTTTAAAAACAAATGGACATGTCAGATGGCTCAAATGGCCTTTTTTCCAATTATACAGCCTGGGTGGATTTTTTATCCTTCACTCACGTACCCGTTTGGCCGTAACTTTTTGAATAGTAACAAAATGCTGAACCTCTTTTTCCATTACACACAACAACATTCAGTTCAGTTCAAATGAATGAAACATTTGATAGCAATTACAAAGTCTCCCACATTTTACTATGGAAACATTGAAGGAGTTTGGATGGTGAGTTTTGTCAAGCTTCAGCAAATGAATAGCGCTGGCCTCCATCGCTAGCAATCTAAGCTGATTGTCATGCATGGTACATGGCCAACCGCTGCAGGATTTCACAATTTCAGCAAGATTTACAGGAATTGTGCGTAAAAATACGTTTCACTGGAAATCCTGAGCTTAAAGTTTCGAGATATTGAAGATGCAGGCAGTTCTTCCCCGTAGCAAAGAAATACAGTATGCCGTGAGTCTGTTCAATCACAGATAAGCCGCTGCATCCAAACAAGGTCTGATCCAAAAAGAGAGCGAGTAACTCTAAACAAGCTCTTATGCTGAACAGATGTGGGGTTCCTCCCCCCTGTACTACACCGTAGCCTGCAGTCAAATATGTGCACGCTCTACCAAAAGCAAAACAAACGTTTAGGGTGGATTTTTAGCATTGCTGGGATTCTTGCGGCCGACGTGACATGTTAAGGCCAACCAAAATGAGACATGAGGAGGGATCGTAGTAAACAAAGCAAGTTGGAGGCCTCTGGTTTTGCAAGAATGCGAAGTGCAGATGGTTGAAAAAGTGCTGTTTTAGTTGATTTATCTTCACGTTCTGGTCAGAGCGCGAACAGAAGACGCAGATGGTGCGTGTCAGAGATGAGAACGCGGATCGTATCGGACCTCCAACCCCTATCCTTGATGTGAACCAGCACTTGTGCTTTTTATGTAATGTCGCGAAACTCAAGGGTTTCTTGACAACCTCTAAAAACAACACTGCTCCCGTGGAGGGTTTGACGTGCAGTATCGAGGTAAAACAAACAGTTGCCGTATCTGCGGTTCAAAAGTTTCGGCCTTCTTTGATAGAGAGCATGACCCCGATTCGACCCTTTGACCTCGCTATCACAGCACCTCGTTTCAACTTAAAGTGTGCCGTGTGAGCTCTAACAGTTGTCAACACTTAACCCCAGACTACAGAGGTGAACGCTAAAAGCCCTGTAGCTGCGTCCACCGACGTCACTTTCCATAATAAAATGAAACCGCAGACACGCTGCCAAAGATGCAGCAAATGACACATCGACTGCCTGTGATATTGAACCAGCTGAATGAAAGATCTGTTTTTGAGAAAAGTAAATAATGAGCCTGAAAACCATCTCTCAATTGCGCCTTCATTCCACGGCTTGTTTTGAATTTTCGCAATGAATGTCTGTCCATTAGCTGGCAAATGACACATATTGAGTAAATAGCTGTCTTACATAATGCCTGCAAACAGGGTATAGATAATGATCACAGGCTTAACTGATTTATTGGGCTGTCCGACACGTTGCCTGTTAAGATATTTACATAGTAAACAAATAAGCAATGGCACTTGAAAGCGCTCCTGGTTGTTGTGCCGCCTTGACAGCGGTTGGGGCCGAAAATTGAGATCTCTGTCAATATGATCCATTACCTTGGAGGTGTTTAACTTAACAGCTTCGTGATTTTGCTTATTTTGCCACCTTCTTTTCCTGTCCAATCATATAAAGCAGAACCATTGGGTTTGGATTGTGCACTCCAAAAAGTAAAGGTTCTTTATTGGCATCTATAGCCCTATTCGGACGGGAGTAGTTTTCATGAAGGACCTCGTGCTTCACAACTTTGTGATTTTAATCCCGTCTGATTCTGCCATGTCTGTGTTTTTCTCACACAACCTCAGTAAAAATTCTAGGGCAAATTATCTGTTTTTCTCAAACTCAATGGCCCTCTCAGAACTCTAATTCTGTCCGAATACAAATACTGTATCTATGATTGCTGATATTGTATTATACTAACGCTTCTCCTCATGTGTTTTTGACCTACCTAATATATTTTGCATGTATGGATGGTATCTAGGGATTCTGATTCTTATCAATTCACAGTTTTGATTCCAGTAAGGTAAAAACATTTGGTCAAACCTTTATATTTCAAATGTATTTAATCTGTGTCTTTTTTTTTTTTTGCAGCTGATTTCCAGAAACAAAAATTTTCAATTTTTCGAATTTTCAATTTTATTACAAATATCTGATTCTTGAAAAAATAACAGTATACAATTAATAAATAGTCAAATCATGGAAACTGCTAAGTCTGCCGATTTTAATATCATCATGTACATAAGTGTCTGATGCAATTTCATGCATTCTGACTTATTTACACTGTTAAAGAGTTTATTGTCATGCTAAACATGGCCAAAAAAAATAAAATAAAAATGTTGGACGTATATGGAGTATTTCTGGTCCAAATACACTCCTTCAGGATTCAAATAAGTTTCAGAGTTTTTTCCGAGTATGGCCCTGTATGAGGTCATAAAGGGTGGAATTCCTTATATGGGCACTTCTCCCGGATGAGCGTGTGTGCACATCAACCAGAGCAAGAGCAAGAACACGCCCATCAACAAGCTTTGTTCGGGTTACAGAAGCCGTCGGCAGCGCTGTCATTTTGTTTTTAGACCACGAAATCAACAATGTCCCTAAAGAAGTGTGTTTCTGGTTGTGAGGAAAAGATAACCTTGTTCAGCTTCCCAAATAACCCAGAGTTAAGTAAACAGTGGATGCAGTTTGTGTTTCCACGGTACAGCATATCTGTCTTTTATCAATCTGATAAAACTAAAGACTCTTCGGAGATATGAAGGATGCAATACTACTCTATAGGTACTCAAGATTAGCATGAGACAGAAACTGTGTGTGTTATTTACCCTTTAAGAACCCATTCACTGAAAGAGTAACCCAAAATGGTTCTTTAATGGCATTACTGTGGAAACACCCCTTTGGTACTTTTATTTTTGTATTGTATATCGTATTGTATATCTTTTTTTTTTTTTTTTTTTATCAATTAATCAAACCTTAAAAGACATACAAACATAAAAATACATCAGTAAGGTTTAGGGTAGGTGTAGGGGAAAGAATATACAGTTTGTACAGTATAAAACTCTTCTTGTTTCTATAGAAAGTCCCTTTAAAACATGGAAACCCAGTGTGCGTGTGTGTGTGTGTGTGTGTGTGTGTGTGTGTGTGTGTGTGTGTGTGTGTGTGTGTGTGTGTGTATGTTTTTGTGACATATCAGGACACAAATGTGTATAATGACATCGGTATGATATAGGTATTACAAGGAGAGGATGACTTATGAGGACATTACCCATGTCCCCATTTTTCAAAAGGCTTATAAATCAGACAGGATGAGTTTTTTGGGGGAGAAAGTAAAAATGTGCAGTGTCCTGTGATGGGTAGGTTTAGGGGCAGGGGCAGGGGATAGAAAATATGGTTTGTACGGTATAAAAACCATTACGCCTATGGAATGTCCCCACAATTCACAAAAACAAACGTGTGTGTGTGTGTGTGTGTGCGTGTGTGTGTGTGTGTGTGTGTGTGTGTGTGTGTGTGTGTGTGTGTGTGTGTGTGTAAACATGTTAAGGAACACTGAATATGAATGCAATTAATGTCTAATAAATGTTGGTTTAAAGCACTTAATGAATGTCATTTTCCCATTTTCCGTGACCTAATCTAAAGTGAGAACTATTTACTGTTAACAAGTTGTTAACAAAGCATTATCTAACTCTTCACATATATGAGCTAATTAAACAATCATAATTTGTTAATTACAGTGACTACAGTGAATGAAGAACTCACTATTTGTATTAACCACAGTTTATAAAATATGAACTATAAATTAATAGTTTGCAAATGATTTGTAAGTATTTTATTATACTATAGCATTACCAAAATATGGGCATGATGGATTATGTTTGACTTCTATAGAATAAAACCCTGCAATAGTACGTTCAAAGCGAACTCTTTCTTCCATGTGGGACCTGGGGGGCTTAGGAGGTCCTTGTGTTTCTCAGTGGTTAAGACATGTTACTATCTGAAGAAGGCCGTCACGTTAAGACCCCTAATCAAATCACTTGCTCTGAAGCCTCAGGGATGGGAGTTTACAGATGCTAGATGGCTCTATTATGTGCAGTCACGCAGGTCAAGACTGGTCACATTGACTCAGCTCAAGAGGTTCCGTCTGTTAAACCACTGGAAGAGCCTCGGTGCTGTTTTACCGTCATCAGTCTGGGATTTGCATTTTCTAATGAGCTAGAAATGCTAATCAGCAGGCTGCATCTGTGGGCTTTTCTGGCACACTGTATGCTGATTGTGGAATGGATTGAAATATTGTAAAATGTACTAGACTTTTTGGAAGTGAAATGCATAATTAGTATTACTCAATATGTGGCCCCACTTTATATTAGGTGGCCTTAACTACTGTAACTATGTACTTACATCAAAAAATAAGTAAAATATACTTATTGTGTTCATATTGTATTGCAAAACACTTTTGCTGATATTGAGGTGGGATACAGGTAAAGTTAGGGTCAGGTGTGGTGATGTGGGTAAGTTTAAGGGTAAAGTTAGGGACAGGTGTGGTGGTGTGGGTAAGTTTAAGGGTAAAGTTAGGGACAGGTGTGCTGGTGTGGGTAAGTTTAAGGGTAAAGTTAGGGACAGGTGTGGTGGTGTGGGTAAGTTTAAGGGTAAAGTTAGGGGCAGGTGTGGTGGTGTGGGTAAGTTTAAGGGTAAAGTTAGGGACAGGTGTGGTGGTGTGGGTAAGTTTAAGGATAAAGTTAGGGACAGGTGTGGTGGTGTGGGTAAGTTTAAGGGTAAAGTTAGGGTCAGGTGTGGTGATGTGGGTAAGTTTAAGGGTAAAGTTAGGGACGGGTGTGGTGGTGTGGGTAAGTTTAAGGGTAAAGTTAGGGTCAGGTGTGGTGATGTGGGTAAGTTTAAGGGTAAAGTTAGGGACAGGTGTGGTGGTGTGGGTAAGTTTAAGGGTAAAGTTAGGGACAGGTGTGCTGGTGTGGGTAAGTTTAAGGGTAAAGTTAGGGGCAGGTGTGGTGGTGTGGGTAAGTTTAAGGGTAAAGTTAGGGACAGGTGTGGTGGTGTGGGTAAGTTTAAGGATAAAGTTAGGGACAGATGTGGTGGTGTGGGTAAGTTTAAGGGTAAAGTTAGGGACAGGTGTGGTGGTGTGGGTAAGTTTAAGGGTAAAGTTAGGGACAGGTGTGGTGGTGTGGGTAAGTTTAAGGGTAAAGTTAGGGACAGGTGTGGTGGTGTGGGTAAGTTTAAGGGTAAAGTTAGGGACAGGTGTGGTGGTGTGGGTAAGTTTAAGGGTAAAGTTAGGGTCAGGTTTGGTGGTGTGGGTAAGTTTAAGGGTAGGGTTAGGTGTAAGAGAAGGGTCAACATGTAATTATAAATGTAACTACAGAAATTAATTACAGATGTAATTATATGCAGGTATTTAAAAAAAATTAAGTACAATGTAAAAACATGCATGTACACAATAAATGCATTGTATCAAATGATTACTTAAAATGTTAGTACATAGTAGTTAAGGCCATCTAATATAAAGTGGGACCAATATGTGAAGTCAAAATTAAGTTTTGTGGCTTTTAGTCTATGTCTGTTGGGTTTGTGTGATTTGAGAATGCACTTTGTTTTATATAAAATAAGATTACAACACTGTTCCGCAGTGCATGGAAGACATGAATAAGGAAGAAAGGAAAGCTCTGATGTCACTTTTATTTAGTGCGTTGGGACTTTTGCATTGGAGGTCAGCTTTATCATTTGTCTTGAGTGAGTCTGGAGCACTAGCGAGTGAGTACCTTGAAGCATTACTCTCACTAGATCTGATCAAATCAAAACACAGCAGAAACTGATTTCTTATCTCTTAAGATGCTGCATTTCCCTTTTTCCACAGAGCAGAGAGAAAGAGCATTACGAATCATTTGATTACTTTTGCCTCAAATGGATACCGAACAGCACAGCTCTTACCCCAGGAGCCCTGCATTGCACATAAAAATCAAATTAAATCCTGCAGCTTCTGTGTTTTAAAATAATTAACTGAGTTAAGTGCTGTTATTGTCATGGAATGGGACTAAATGGAACATTAAAATAATATTTTTAAATATTATTATGATACTCAAAACAATGTCATTGTGTGCGAATGTGCTACAAGCTACAGCCCATTGCCACAGTGATGTGTTGAGTGTATTTGGGTCAATGACAAATAAGAAAAAAAATAAGAAAAAAAAGAAACTAGTTATAAACTTGTGCCAAATTTTAAGAAATCTAATCTTTGTATTCATGTTCGTTTCATTTCAATATGAATGCTTTTAATCAATTTTCAATAAAATTGTATTGATTAACTGAAATGTCAAGTGGTGTAAGAATAACGTAAAAGGTAGTATTTCCTAGCACCTTGAATCTTTTGCAAATATTTGTAATTATATTTGTATTATATTTTTAAGGTAAAACACATATTACAAATCCCATTAATATTTAAATTATGACTATTATAACTTTTTTTGTTTTATATATATATATATATATATATATATATATATATATATATATATATACTCACCTAAAGAATTATTAGGAACACCTGTTCAATTTCTCATTAATGCATTTACCCAATCAACTAATCGCATGGCAGTTGCTTCAATGCATTTAGGGGTGTGGTCCTGGTCAAGACAATCTCCTGAACTCCAAACTGAATGTCAGAATGGGAAAGAAAGGTGATTTAAGCAATTTTGAGCGTGGCATGGTTGTTGGTGCCAGACGGGCCGGTTTATTTCACAATCTGCTCAGTTACTGGGATTTTCACGCACAACCATTTCTAGGGTTTACAAAGAATGGTGTGAAAAGGGAAAAACATCCAGTATGCGGCAGTCCTGTGGGCGAAAATGCCTTGTTGATGCTAGCGGTCAGAGGAGAATGGGCCGACTGATTCAAGCTGATAAAAGAGCAACTTTGACTGAAATAAACACTCGTTACAACCGAGGTAAGCAGCAAAGCATTTGTGAAGCCACAACACACACAACCTTGAGGCGGATGGGCTACAACAGCAGAAGACCCCACCGGGTACCACTCATCTCCACTACAAATAGGAAAAAGAGGCTTCAATTTGCATGAGCTCACCAAAATTGGACAGTTGAAGACTGGAAAAATTGTGCCTGGTCTGATGAGTCTCGATTTCTGTTGAGACATTCAGATGGTAGAGTCAGAATTTGGCGTAAACAGAATGAGAACATGGATCCATCATGCCTTGTTACCACTGTGCAGGCTGGTGGTGGTGGTGTAATGGTGTGGGGGATGTTTTCTTGGCACACTTTAGGCCCCTTAGTGCCAACTGGGCATCGTTTAAATGCCACGGCCTACATGCACTAGAAAGTAATCAAATGATCTAGCACTAGCTTTTTTTTTTTTTTTTTTTTTTTTTTATTAAACAGTTTACTGAACAAATTGTGTCTGTCCCTATGTTAATTCAATTGTAACTTAAAGTTTCTTAAAGATTAAAACATTTTTTTGTTTTTTTTCTCTGCTAATGCTGTAAAGTGTAAACTATATAGGAGCCCTTACTTGCACATTACTATAATATAACAACAGCCCAAATTAGCCTCAAATAACACATTGTATGCAAACATGTAAACTTCATATTAGGCAGTTTTTGCATTAACTTCTAAATCTAATTATAAAATTGTTTTTACTCCAATTCGTTGTTGAAATATAATAATTTATACACAGTTTATACACACACATTAAATAATGCAGACATCACTAACAGGTTCAGTAGAATATAATGCATATATAGGCTAATATAGTTCTCTCTAGTGAACTAACAGCTGTGGACACTGAATGACTTCTGAGGTAAATGCTATGTGACATTGTTCTCAAGCTGCTTTATGGATGTATTTCCACCTTTAAAACACTGGTTGACTGATGACACAACATATGATACGTTTCAGTAAGTTGTGATGTATCCTCATATCTTCAGATATTAATTAATTTTATTCTTTTGACTGAAGAGATGACTCATTCACCACGCCGGCGCTTGAACTGACACGCCTATACAGTGGTGCAGAGAGGCATTTATCGTTTGAATTTCTTGATAAAATAGATTGAATACTTTATATCCTCGTGTGGGAACTCGGATTGAAGTGTGTTCCGCTCGTAAAACAAGCTACTGTTAACTGTTAAAGATTGCATTCGTACCATTCAGTACACACGTGCACCGAACCGAAAGCCCTGTACCGAAACGGTTCAGTACGAATACGTGTACCGTTATATATATATATATATCAATCAGTGGCGTGCGGTCCATATAAGCTGTGAATGCTCTGCATGCCCAAGTTATTTGTGGTCTCGCTGAATCGTATTAACACTTTAAATTACTATAGATACCCTTGTTTGAGGTGTACCATATAATAATACATGTGTAATTCTCCATTATTTATTTATTAGCCAAACGACGGCCTATATCTTCAAATCTGCCAGGCGCCTACGCGCTGTTGTTTTGTATCGTCATCATTGTCTCACATTCTCATTGGTTTGCTGGCATATGGGGGATTTCATGCACAGGGTAAGCTGTCTGTGAATCGCTCGCCAAGAGGAAAATGTGCTGTAACTGCCAGATCTCGATCAATCACATTGCATTTGATACAAAAATAAATAGACTAAATCAAGTGAAAAAAAAACTGAAAATATTTTCATAGTATTTTGTTTTCTCCACAAGGAAAAGTATTTTAACAAACATATAAACTGCTAAAGACTGACCTACTGTAAGCAGACCTGACATTTACATTTGATTACATTTGATGAGGGTTTTTTTTTTTTTTTATATGAGTTCCTCTAGCCTGTCTATGGTCCCCCAGTGGCTAGAAATGGAGATAGGTGTAAACTAAGCACTGGGCTGCTCTGCCTTTGAGAAAATGAAAGCTCAGATGGGCCAATCTGGAATCTTCCCTATATGTCGTCATACGGGGAAAGGTTACCTCCCCTTTCTCTGCTTTGCCAGCCCAGAGAATTTGGAGAAAATGGATTCCGTTTGTTTTTAACATTTAATTCAGTCGCAATGTCAGCACAGGCTTTACAAACAGACTTTTACAATATGGATTCGACAGCAAGTAACAGTGTTCATTAATGCCTGATCTGTGATCAGTGATTTCTGATGTGTAGCTAACTATTCAAGTTCACACAGATTTTCTTTCTAAATCGTTTATGGATCAGTGAATCAAGCCAGAGTCTAAACGATCAACTTCACATTGTTTCTCTTAGTAGCATGAAACAAATCTGTTATTTAAATTGTGATTAAACTACAGAGATCGATCAAAGAAGACTCTCTTTATAATGGTCAAAGCTGTCAATCACACATCGCGAGTACACTTGCCCACACTCCCGTTACAATGAATGATGCTGTTATGCAGCACAACATGTAATACGCATTTCAAATGCAAAGATGTCAGCCAATCACAGCAGTGGACATTTACACTGGAGTCTTACAGCAGATACGCCCTTCAAACAGAGCATTCAAGCCAGAGGGCTAAAATTAGGATAGAACAATGTTTTTATTTCTAAATTATGACATTTTATGATGTAAAAATCATACTAACAATATAAGTACACATCAGGAAACATAAAATAATAATAAAAATCCACATCATGGGACCTTTAAAAAAGAGCTATATATAAATAGACAAAAGTTCAAATATTTTAATATTTTAAAACCCTGTGGTTTGTTTTTATTAGGACATAATAATTAAAGATTATATTCAAAGAATTTAAGACATTTTTGATTTCTGAGCCTTACCAAAATTATGAAAATAAATTTTAATGGAGAAACTGAAAGCATGCTTATTATTCAAGCCTGTGCAAATTGCATTTTGAATGTATTTTTGAATAACTTCATAGAAAAAGTCACTGACCCATATGCCAAACGCGATGACCTTGATTTTCTCCTCAGCTATTCTTCAGTAAAGCTCAAGGCAAAGGCAGTTGAGCAGCTGTTGGTCAGTTCTTCGACAGCTGATCAGAGGAAGACGTTTGGAGCACAGGCATTGGTGATTAAGATACGCCCTTCCTCCCTGTTCCATATGGCGCTGCCCTGGAGGCCCGAGAGCAGCCAGCTGTTAATTTCTGCACCCTTACATTGATTTAATGGCGGTTATGGGATCCCAGTATCTTCAGAACAATGTCACGATGGCTGCGAGGTGGGGATGGGACTGGAAAAGACGCATGCTGAGTGGTCCCGTGGACATCCCTTTGTAATAACCTTTTGTTAATACCTCCTCAATGGCCCTTGCAATAATCACATTCTGAAGTGGCATGAAACGCTGGAGCACGCCATAACCGGGCTTGTGGCCACAGAAGGATGTAATTAACTCATATTGAGTTTCATTATCGTGGAGAGCTCTCAGCTAGCATGCGGTTCAAGTGTATAATTGTCATATTAGATTCAATGCCTTTGAGAGATCAAACAGAGTTTCAGTCAAGTTGTTGGAGGTGGCTTCAGGCAGACGCAGATGTGACTGACACAGATCGGCTTGTTTTTGTTGTTGCATGTCTTGTTAACCAGGAAGAATCTGTTACATCTGTTTGCTTTAATCTTGCCGTCGCGTCTTAGGTGCGAGTGATGGGTATGAAGACATCATCTTTTGAGAGTCTGATTTGGAAACACCACGCTGTGTTTGTTACTCTTGGCTTTTGAAGATGAGAACGCCCCAGCATATGTTCAAAAGCTCAGCGATACAATACACTGCTCAGCGTTCTTCCGCTTCGGTGTCGCTCCACTGCGAATCTCTTCTGGTACCACGCTAAAAATGTTGTGTATGTGTCTTTGTTGGAAACTTGTCGAGAACAGATGTAAACGAAAATAGCGAACAAAACCTGAGCGTTTGTGGAACTTCTCTGTACTTGTGCTTACATTGCTTGAGGTGCGACTTGTTCAAAATGTCTTTGGGTTTTCTTGTTCTTATTCCCATGTGTGGGGCAACATAAATACGGGCATTGATTTCTGCCCTGTCTGACAGATGGGGAAAATAAAACATTTGAAGGGGGTTGGGTAATAAGGAAAAGTTCTCCTGTAGCAGAACGTGCTTAGAGTTGCGTATTCATTCTAGTTTCCTGATGACACCTCAGAGGAGCTTTGTGATCTTCATGACCTTCTTATTTCTTGAAGATCGAATAGCTGACAGGCATTATAGTCACATAATGTTCTCCAGATACTCATGTATGCCAAGAAAGAGCTTCAAATGAACCATTAGAATTGTGTGTGAAGATGGGATCAAGGGAAGGAAAGTGATTTGGCATCGCTCAACCTTCTCGTGAAGATTCAACGCGCTGTAAATGTCTCGAGTGATACTCGCTCCAGATGAATAGGCAAAAGCCTGTAATGTTCCTTGAGAACATTTGAATATTTCGCTTTTACATTTCCTCTCAAAGAAGGAAGAATGCAGCGCAGCAGGGGAGCATCGGCAGAGCATTTAGAGATGATGGCAATGACTTCATCTCTCAACTTTGGTATATAACTCATCCCATTTGTCATATGGACATGAATGATAGCTCAAATCATGTGATGTGTTGAAGAGAGCTTTTACTTGTCTAAGTGATCTGACTTACAATTGTTACATAGAAGATGAAGAAACAGGCCAAACAAATCCATAGACAGATTGAAAGTAGACATAGACTAGAATATAATTGACGCTGCTTCCGAAATTGCATACTGTCTTCATGGCCGTAGCCAGCAATGAGGTATTTTTTCCGAGTTGTATATAATAAATGTTGGGAAATAATTGCCTTATAATTGATATATTATTAACACTATTTTAGTGCTACAAGGATATTGCACAGCACCAAGATCATCTCATCTGAGCTGCCTCATTGGTCTGTCACTGCTCATCAATGTCAAAATATTTGAGATGACTAATTAAATCAAAGTAGGCGGGCTTTATGTTCACAGAAGCTGCTGAGCATGAATTTGCACGGCGCTTCAGTGAACGATGCGAGATATACGTGCTAAACTAAACATTTTGTATTTGACAGCTGTTTTAGGATAGAAATGTTAAACAACTGACAAAAATAATCAGGAAAACTAATGCAATTTTGTCTAATTTCAAAAAAAAATTTTTAATTAAAAAAAAGCTTATAATTTACACTAGTTCATGTCATGCAATAGTCAGCAGCCTAACTGTCAATACGAGGGGGCAAAGAAACATTAATGAAGCCGATTTCATCAGATTAGGCATAAGATAATGTGTACATATTGTGAATGAATTTAATAAACTTATTTACCTAGCATTTGTCTAATAAAATGCTTAATAAAACATATAGGCTAAATATCAGTTGACCCTATGTTTACTTTCTTCACTGACAGATGAAAATGAAAAGACTATCAGTCAAAGCTCAGCTTTAGGAGGGGAAGAGACAGGGCAAGAGAAGGAGACTGAGAAAAAAGAAAGAGTGATGGAAATGAGGAGAGAGCAGGTATGACAAATAATCTAATGCCCACTAACATGGTTTTGAAAGCGATTTATTATACATTTTTTTGCCCTTCAAACATCTTAAAATGCACAAATGTAGATCAGAGAAATCAAAACTTTCTCGGGGGAGCCGAGACGATTGACTTAAAAAAGTATGTTTCTAGCCACTCAGCATTTTCACTGGCCTCAATTTTGACAACGATACCATGGGGGAAAACTTCCATATAGATATTTTGGCAGCAGGTATATTAGGCTGTAGTGTTGTCAAAAATATTGATATTTCG
The DNA here is from genome assembly GCA_018749465.1 of Paracanthobrama guichenoti. Lineage (NCBI taxonomy): Eukaryota > Metazoa > Chordata > Actinopteri > Cypriniformes > Gobionidae > Paracanthobrama > Paracanthobrama guichenoti. The sequence continues at coordinate 8,544,860 of CM031966.1, read as the reverse complement.
ATATGTATCGATACTAAAATATCTGAAATGATACTAATACTCCTTTCTACAGTATCGATACACAGATACCAGCTGCGCCTTCTTGCTCTCCTCTCCGGCCGACAGCGAGTTGACATGCACCCGCCTCCTCTCATTCACTCTGGTTAAATAGTGTTGGTGTGACAGGTCTGAATTTCGCACAGGACTGCACATAATTCTACTCATTCCCGCAGATTTCGCGCTCACATCTGAAACGCTCACACATACAGTAATAAGCCGGCTCTGACATACAATGTCAGAAAAATTTTAACACAAATGCCCTGTATAGAACCACTAGCCACAGTGACTGGTGAGCAAAAAGGTTTACGTCAAGCCCTGGCTCTATATAATAGGAATATTGGTGCAGTCAGAATACAAGCGCCAGTTGCGTCGCTTCACTGCCATTCGTAAATCCTCTCCTAAAGTGTCCATTGAATGCACAGTCCAGAATCTCAGTGGAAGTAGTAGGTCATCTGGGTACATTTCGTCTACTGATTTTCAAATACTGTGTATTCGGACATTCTACTCATTTGCCGAACTGTTTTTCGCATACTATATAGTAAGTAAGTATTCGATTTCAGACGTAGTGAGTCTTGGGAGGGAACTCTTTTGGCTTAGGCTGGTAAGAAACCACCTATCAACCACTCACAACAGCCTGGCAAACACATTACAAATCAATCAGAACACCTTAGTAACTGCATAGCATCATGGCTGGAACAGACAAGCACCATTTCTTGTCAGAAAATGTTCAAGTCTGGCTTTGTTTGGTGGTATTGTGTGTTGGCCCTAAAGCTGTTTTTTTGTCCTTTTCCTCCTCTGGTTTCATTCATTGCTCTTCAAACCCCTGTTTCAATAGAAAAGGGTTGGGGGCATCTTGAGTTTTGTGGAGGATTGCAGAGCAAGCAAGAACTGGCCCACCTCCCTGCTGGAGGAGTACAGTGCTTCACCCTGGTTAAGTTTGTACTTGGAGGTGGAATGAATGCATTACATGACAGAGAGGCCCCAGCGAAGAGAGAAGTTTTTTTTTTTTTTTTCATAATAATTTATATTACAATGTCCATGTTAGGGTTAGGGTTAAATGTAAGAATTAATTACTATAGAAAAAATATTTGACAATGTGAGCAATGTTGTTGTTTGTATACAATTGCTTAGGGCTTTGCTTGTTGCCTAAGACACAAATTCTAAGCATAAAAGCCTATTTACAAGTAGCACCATGGCAAAGATATTATAAGTTATTGTCCCAAACATGAATTTTGAATAAGCAATTTTGTGTAAATGAACAGGAACATGTTTACAGTAATGCACTTAAAAATGCTTACACAACTATTCATAATACCACACTGACATATATCTACTTAATCGCTTTTAGATTTAATAAGTATAAGGCTGCATTTATTTAATCAAAAATACAGTAAAAACAGTAATATTGCAAAATATTACAAATTAAAGAACTGCAGCAACCACCCTGAGTACCTTGCAACTGCATAGCAACATCCTAGCAACCACCCTGAGTACCCTAGCAACTGCATAGCAACACCCTAGCAACCGCCTTGAGTACCCTAGCAACCACATAGAATACAGTATCAAAAATACAGTAAAAACAGTAATAATGCAAAATATTATTACAAATTAAAGAACTGCAGCAACCACCCTGAGTACCTTGCAACTGCATAGCAACACCCTAGCAACCACCCTGAGTACCCTAGCAACTGCATAGCAACACCCTAGCAACCGCCTTGAGTACCCTAGCAACCACATAGAATACAGTATCAAAAATACAGTAAAAACAGTAATAATGCAAAATATTATTACAAATTAAAGAACTGCAGCAACCACCCTGAGTACCTTAGCAACTGCATAGCAACACCATAGAAACCACTCTGAGTACCCTAGCAACCACATAACATCTTAGCAACCACCCTGACTACCTTAGCAACTATCTATCTATCTATCTATCTATCTATCTATCTATCTATCTATCTATCTATCTATCTATCTATCTATCTATCTATCTATCTATCTATCTATCTATCTATCTAGCTATCTATCTAGCTATCTATCTAGCTATCTAAACTACTAAACTAAAACTTGGCTAGGCTTTTTCAAGCCAACTTAAAGTTTGTCTACAAACTTTTTTATCTAGTATTAAGATTTGGTGCTCAAGAAACATTTATGCTGTGCTGCTTAATATCACACACCCACACACTCAAGGATGACTCAAGTACAGACATTTTTACTGAAGAATTTAAGTGCTTTAACAAAAATACAAGCTTCACATTTCTGCTTTCAAACCCTCCGGCCTGCTTGCCTGCTAAGTTTCCATTAAGTCCATAACTGTATTACTGTAAATGCATTTCCTGTTAGTTGGACAAACTGAGGGATACTGGAAATAACCTGGACCGTTCCTTCAAGTATATGGCTCTTTACTATTACTCAGTATTTGCTTAGGTAACATGTAACCCGAGCTCTGTTAAATGAAGTGTGACCAACCCTTTCAAAAAGCAGAGGAAATGTGGATTGTTCTCTGTAAACATGGATGAGATGGGAAATGACGGAGTTTATCTGCTACAGCTGGTTTTCTAACCCACTCCTCCTAAACCCCATGGGCCGAATCCCAGCACGTCTATGAAGTGTCGCTCCCTCCCCCTTCCTTCTAACATCTGCAGAGACCTTTGAGAGGAGAAAGAGAAACTAATGCAATCAGTCGCTCATTTTCTGCCATACAGATGGATGGAGAGACTCCAGTGGAGTGAGGAACTTTTCTACAGCCGTAAATCTCTCTTTGCCATGTGATACTGACCGCACAATACATGACTAATTGTGATTTTTTCCTGGGTACTTCTTAAAGCAGAATATGTAATTCTGTAATAGTAATTGAAGAGGTCAAGTAAGGTCTAGCCTTACTATTTGCTGTGCCAACAGGTCATTTCAAATGAAACTCTAAACCTTAAAGTGTTAGTTCACCCAAAAATGAAAATTATCTTCCATCCTGGGTGTATATGTTTTCTTCTTTCAGCCAAACACACTCGGAGTTATATTAAAGAATATCCAGGCTCTTCCAAGCTTTATAATGGGAGTGAATTGTAACTTAGATTTTGAAGCCCAAAAAAGTGCATCCATCCAATATAAAAATAATCCACACGGCTCCAGGGGGTTAATAAAGGCCTTCTGAAGCGATACCATGGGTTTTTGTAAGAAAAATGTCCATATTTATAACATTATAAATTATAATCACTGGCTATCAGTAACGGTCATACGCAAGTCTAGTTCTGGTGGAAGAGTGACCTCTGACCTGACTTCAAAATCTCAGGTACTATTCACTGCCATTATAAAGCTTGGAAGAGCCAGGATATTATTTTAAGAAGACAGTCATATACACCTAGGATGACTTAAGGGTGAGTAAATTATGGGATAATTTAAATGGTTGGGTGAACTAACTCTTTACGGTCCGTTTGTTCATAAATATATAGTTCTAAAAATCATTCTAAATATAAAAGAATAGCAGAGTTCAAACCACAACTATAACGATAAGGGCAGAAAGAAACAATATGGCTGGAATCACTTTCAGAAAGATATTTTCCAGCTGATGAACGATAAAAACATTCACAGCCAATCAGAAAACATCCTGCTTCAAAGAGCTCGAGCATTTAAAGCGGCAGTCATCAAACCTGCAGCGCACGCTTAGAATAAACAGAACAATATCGTCTACTGGTGTGGACACTAATATATTTATAGTTATAGTTATTGTTCTTGGTGTTAATGGGCCTTAACCCTTAAGGCCCCAATATACTTCAAGCTAAATCCAAGAACGAACTGATGTGACATCATTTCGAACAAAATCAGGCCAAAACAAAGTTTGTTAAGAGTTCATTTTGGTTCAAAACAGCTTGCCAAAGTGAACTTTCCGGAAAAGTTTGCTTTGGCTGGTAAACACCTTTGTACTCCCATTGGTCCATGGCGATTACATCATAGGTAGGTGTGGCTCCACCTTATTTCATGTGAAAATCTTTTCCATTTCATTTGTCCTGTTCAGTCCGTTAAGATCAGATGTCTATGAGTGAAAACACGAACACACTGGAGAGCGGCTTTATAGTAGAAAATGAAGTTGTACTTCTGAAGAAACGAGACACTGACACCGTTTTTCATGTTTAATGCGGTAAAGTTGCTTGAGTTTAAAGCTGCAGTCCGTAGTTTTTCCTCTTTGTTGCCATCTCAGTTCGAAATCTGCAATTGCAGTTATTCATGGAATTATCAGCTTTACGTGAGTTGTGCTTCGGCACGGCACGGCGCGGATGAATCTAATGTTTTGAGGAGAATATGCGGCTGTCAGTCCCCGCGCCGGTGTGGATACTGTCATTCAGAATCTCAGATTGAAAGACTGACCGACATAAGAATGGCATCTGAACAAGTAAGTAGCTCACATCCACTTTTGTTCTGACCAGCTAAGAGGAAAAAAGCATTGCAATAAATCACGATGATTAAATCTAACGATCGCTTATCATGTCACGTCAAACCATCCAAATTATAGTTAGTTTCCAAATTGTTAATGTTAACATCAGCATTGCGTGACTACATTTAATGTGTATTAGGGCTACCTGTAGTTCAGTTTCATTTCTGTGCAGTCTCATTTCTAATCGTCATATACCAACAAATTAATGTGGAGTAGAGGTGAATTGCTCCCTCTCATAGCTAGCACATAGCTATGAGATTCAAGCACATGATATGCTTGAATTTCCCGCAGAAATCCATCAGTACCACTGGGATTAAAAACATTACTACAAGTTTACCGTTGTAAATCGAAGGTTAGCAGATAGTTTTGAACACTGGCCGGTTATGTACTTGCTCAAAAAATGTATTTTGGATCATTTTTAAGCCAAAAAAGTTACGGACTGTAGCTTTAAGCCATCTATTATATAAAAAGTGCTATATAAATAAATGTGACTTGACTTTACTGGAGTGCCGTAAAGCTCATGCAAACATATCCACGTTGCTATGATCAGATGCTTTATTAAAATGCTTGCTTTTTTCTCAATTTTGTTGTGTTTATTTTGTTATTGAGTGGAAAGCAGCACATATTTACATATTTAGCTAAACGGCGCTCTCAGCATTGTGGGCGTCTAATAAAGTATATCGCTGCTCACATGATGCTTTCAAACTTCATTTTACCCCTAAACGATGAATTAAAAAGGACTTTGCTGTGAGTATATTGGGGCCTTTAGTATTAGACTTGTGTGCATAATGTGCAATGCTTGTGGAGCCCGATCTCACGAAGATTCGTATAAATAATACGAGTGTGCAATGTTGTGGAATGTATACGCCAAAATAAGTTTAGCCGTGCATATGGTATACAGTTTTTCACGTGCATATGATGCGCACTTTATAGCATCTTATACGCCTACCCAAGAGCGTGTCATATACACGCCATAAAGTGCGTACCATATACACGTGAAAAACTGCGTACCATATGTACACCAAAACTCATTTTGCCGTATACATTCCAAGACATTGCACACTCGTACTATTGATACGCATTCTCATGTGATCGTGTTGTGCTTGTGATATAGACAAGAGTGATACCTTAAATCATATGGATTGTTGATCAGTTTCTTTTTTAAGCAAATATCTGTTGTGATGACAGAAATTTGTCGGTATTTGTTAGTATTAATCAATCAGAATTAAGACTCTGTTTCCAGAGGATTGCTTTGTGGTTAAAGCATTCTGAATGTTTATTAGCACACTGTTTGAATGATCTGGGTGGCATCACTAGGTGGTTTCTCACTGGCCCAAGTCAAACAAACCGACCCCCATGTCTCTATGGAATTCTGGTCTCTAGATGTCTAGAGCCCTTCCTTCAATGTACGTCCATGGGATTATCTTCACACCCCTAGCCAAAATATTGGCAAACACGGCTAATAATAGTTTGGGGAAAGTAATATTGTAAAAAGCAGTGGTTTGCCTTTTCTTTCAACTTCAAAACAATACTTTGATGATGCAATGCTGCTGGAGGATATCACTTCCTGTCAGTAGCTCATGCTGGGCACTTCCACTACGTCTTCTCCAAATGACTGGCCAAACACTAGCTCTGGTTTCCTCCAATCTGTGTAATCCAATAGGGATTGTCACCCTGGTGGAAGCTTGAGGAAACAGATGTGTGAAGATAAGAGAGATGTTGACCTGATCCTGCCGAGGAACCCCCCACCCCCTCATCTCTCTTTCTTTGTCTTTCCAGCTGCTTCCGTCACACGATTTGTCCAGGAACAGTCACCTCAGCCGGTCTGAGACTTTGGCATCCACCGCCTTCATTTTATGATGGTGGGTGTGTAAATCATTCATGTTTATTTGGATCTGTTGGCCCATTCTTATAGTTCTCCTGAAGGGCGTATGTGAGTGATTAAAGGCACATGAGTTGAACAGTTCGACTGCTAAAGAAAATAAGAACAGACGCACAAACACATTCCACACAGTGATTGTTAGTTTATGATCGGTCCCAGACACCATAAAGTGATGCTTGTGAAACCAATCAGCTGCAGGAGGAATACAGATACAGTATGTTTGAAGAAACATTAAGATCTAATGTGCATGTCTGCTTAAGTATTTCATTTTTGGTTAATTAAATGCTTCATTTATACTCAATAATAAATAGTGATCCACTGTTACTTTAAACTAAACCTAAAACTAACACTATTAAAGTTGTTTTCAAGAATTTAAATTAAGCTGAAATTAAATCAAATGTACATAAATGCAAACATAAAAAAAAAACAGTCTATTTAACAACAAACTGTTACATTTTTACTCTGGAATTGTCATTATTTTTGCATAACCTGAAAGAAATAGGCAGCAAACCCAGTAGTACCTAGTTACTAAGTACTAAGTTTAGTTAGTAAGAACATCTTTTTGTGCAGTTCACGAAAATGAATTGCTATGGACTGCAAGTCCAGTGAACATAGACGTATGTGCAATGATATGAAATCAACAATATATTGACTTTTAAAGACACTTTTTGTAATAACTTTTCATTGATTTACTTGTCTGGCACAATAATGTAATATATTTGAATTATATTCTTAATCTTCAAACATTGATGTGATTAGTCAGACATTTCTGCAAAATAAATGTATAATCATTGACTGCAATTTAATAATTTCTTCAATCTTATTGTACATCAATGATTTTGGCTGATAACAGAATTTAACTGTACCTTTATCTTTTTTTCAATCATTTTCAAATGTTTTTTTTTTTTTTTTTTTTTGATTCATCTTAGAGCTGGTTGACTTGTCTCAAATCTTAGAACTCTTTATTGAAAATTAATGGGGAACATACACCGATCAGGCATAACGTCATGATCACCTTCCTAATATTGTATCGTCCCCCTTTTGCTGCCAAAACAGCCTGACCCGTCAAGGCATGGACTCCACTAGACCCCTGAAGGTGTGCTGTGGTATCTGGCACCAAGATGTTAGCAGCAGATCCTTTAAGTCCTGTAAGTTACAAGGTGGATTGAGATCTGGGGAATTTGGAGGCCAAGTCAACACCTCAAACTTGTTGTGCTCCTCAAACCATTCCTGAACCATTTCTGCTTTGTGGCAGGAGCATGATCCTGCTGAAAGAGGCCACAGCCACCAGGGAATACGTTTCCATGAAAGGGTGTACATGGTCTGCAACAATGCTTAGGTAGGTGGTACATGTCAAAGTAACATCCACATGGATGGTAGGACCCAAGGTTTCCCAGCAGAACATTGCCCAAAGCATCACACTGCCTCCGCCGGCTTGCCTTCTTCCCATAGTGCATCCTGGTGCCATGTGTTCCCTTCTTCCATTGCTAAGTGGTCCAGATCTGATGCTCACGTGCCCACTGTTGGCACTTTCGGCGGTGGACAGGCTATGCCGCCCCATACACAACAAACTGAGATGCACTGTGTATTCTGACACCTTTCTATCAGAACCAGCATTCACTTCTTGAGCAATTTGAGATGCTCTGACCCAGTCGTCTAGCCATCACAATTTGGCCCTTGTCAAACTCGCTCAAATCCTTACACTTGCCCATTTTTCCTGCTTCTAACACATCAACTTTGAGGACAAAATGTTCACTTGCTGCCTAATATATCCCACCCTCTAATAGGTGTCATGATGAAGAGATAATCAGTGTTATTCACTTCACCTGATCGGTGTACTTTGGAACAAAGAATGTTGGAAAAACTGGATGGCAACCATTTTTATAATGTTACCACTGAATATTTCACAATTAAAATCTTTAGATAATCTGAATCTATAATGTGCAATCCTTAAGAATGGTTGAAGAATATCAATATGGTACTCCTTTGCAAATTCATGTAAAATGCTATTTGTAAGCTTCCTTGCTGTTCAGCATTTCTGCATATAAGTGCTACATTTTTCATAACAGCTTTTTTTTATGGTGTGAAAGTCTATCTCTGAAATAGTAGAGATTTCAGCATAAAATTCATGAATTCCCAGCTATTGGAGGTTATATTTCACTGCTCATCTATTGCACTTAGATAAAGATTCTAAGGTGAGCAGACCTGGAGGACATCTTCAAAGTGAGAAGGACATCACAGGAAAATGAATGAACCGGGCGCCCTCTTCTCCACATACTTAGAATACATTTCATGTGCGACGCTGCTGGCCAGCCTGTCACATGCATCACACGCCGCAGCATTTCACAACCATTCACTTGATTTAGCAGCCTCACTCAGTCATACTCCTGAATATGCCCTGTTAGCACTATGGAATTTTACTAAGTGCTCCCTGGGCGTCTCTCTGTACAAATTAAGGGATTTTCCTTTTTTTTACAAATATGAAATTAAAAATGGAAAAATGCTTAAAAAGAAATTAATAAAATGTTCTTATTGTTTTGAATATCAAAAGTTACGTAGTTAAGTATACATTTTAAATTGAAATGAATAGTACCTTTGGAAGATGATGTATCTTTAATTCATGTAGATTATAATTTTAGACTTTGGAAACAAAAATGAGTGCCTAGTGCCCAAATATTCAACATAGTCTTATTGATATTCTTAGGTATTTGTTCATTAAGTATAGTTCTGTAGCATCTCTAAAGTTATACATGCGTAAAAGGGTTTATGTTTTAGAAGCGGTTATACATTTGATTTGATACTGTATTTTTACTTTTGCTACTTGACAGCCGGTTACACCAAAAAATTGGCCATGAAATTATAATTTGTTCCACTGTATTTAATTTGTCTCATTTTAAAGGCACATATAATATTGGCAGCTAGCGGTTGAACTGGGTACCGCAGTCCAAATTCTAAGCGTTGTCGAGAGTTTTTTCCCCACCCCCTCCTCCTCAGACTCGACGCTCACATGGGTTGCCAGATTGAGGAAACGTAACAGAAATTAGCATAATTGACAATGGAAAATGGCGAGCCTTACAGTATAAATTGATCAGCTTATGTACACGTTTGCCATGTTTTTATTGCTGAGGCTTTTTAGGCTGGGAGAATTTGCTTCTATTGCTGTGTTTTCCACCAACTGGCAACCTGGGGTGTTTAAATACTATTGGGTAAATTGTCAGCGGACGGGATCACACAGACCAAAACATACAGAGTTTTACATCATCAATCCCTGACACATTCTGTGACAGTGAGCTGAATTTACATGCAGGATTGAAATGGTGGCTAGTAAGAAAAACAAGCTCTAGCGTTAAATTTGATCATGACCTGTTTTAAAAATAAAAATAGAAAGAATAAAGACATCTGTGTGGAGCATGTGGTGGTTTGTTGTTGTCATCGCACTAATTGCATCAGGTTCTGCGGTCCTACTGGGTTTTGATTTGATCGTCATCATAGGAGAAGCCACACTGCAGGACTGGGCTCAAAACTTCTGACACTGCCAGAATTCCATCGGTTATGGGAGCAAATGCAAAGTTTCTCGAGGGAACGCAAAGGTTTTGAGATCGAATGCAAAGTTTCTCAAAGGAACGCAACGGTTTTGAGATCGAATGCAAAGTTTCTTTAGAGACTCCATACAATGGTCATTAATTGTCTGTTGGTGAACACGTTGCACTAGCGATCAACAAGGAATCTTTTAGGATTTGCAAAATTTGTCTCAGACGGCCAAATCATGGTCAAATGTGCACCCGATTTTAGGTGATTTTTTTTTTGGCTACCAATAAATTGTGTCCACTACGATTTACTAAATAACTTATTTAAATTTCAGGAAATTAATTAGTACAACTTGGGCATGATTTAACTAAAACGTGAAAAAAGGAATAAGTTGTGGGAATAAATTCTTGATTTGTGGCCATGATATTTTTTCATCTGCATGTCATGTGTGAGGTTCTGTACTTCAGAACTTGTGAACTATAGCTTAAATAACTAGATGTAAAAGTAGATGTCTGGCTGTTTTAGTGGTTTGTGTCCCAGAGAAAAGCCATTTTTATATGAACTTGGTTACTTGGTTTTGGTCATTCATGAGGCCTACAACCACTAAAAATAGCATTTGTCTCCAGAACATGATGTGTGTCACTTTCAATGCGCAGAGGCTTCCAGCTTTTTTCTTCAACAAATCAGTTCCCATCCTCACGTCCTCAGCCACTGCTCTTGAGACTGTCCATCAGGTTCTTCTGTATCTCCTGAAAGAGATTGAGTCTCATCGGAGGGAGTGTGAGTGAAAGAGAAAGAGCAGAGTTCTAACAAGACAAGAAGCCAATCAAAGAGCAGGGCTCTGCTGGATCTGACAGAAGAGGTGATAACAGCCTTTGAACCCCAGCCTGCCGAAGGCCCCCGGCTTGGCTCTAGCTTGGCCTTCCTTTGATACCGACCTCAGAGTGGCAGAACCTTCCAGATCTATCACGGCAGGAGACGTGTACACATACACACACACTGATACTGATCTCAGACCTGCAGAGATCATCACACTGAACATCAGTTAGGAATGAGAGTGATGCCATGTTTGCATCAAAAACCATTTAATAAACAGCTGGGTAACACTTCCATTGAAAAGAAAAGAAAAACATTTGTGACTGTCTCTGTCACAGTGTGTCACGGTGTGTTTCATATTCATTTTATCATGTTCACTGTCATGTTTCCTGGTTTGTCATGTGATTCCATTGTGCCCTCATGTGATCTTGTCATGTGCTTCCCTAGTCTTTTGTGTCATTGTAGGTGTGTTCGACATCGGCTGCGGCTGGAGAGTAGCCGCGTGCAGGCGGGGAGGAGCTGCAAACGGAGACGTGAAGTCGGAAATCGTGCTGTGTTTGCATACTTTATCACAGCTGAAGTGAAATAAATGCAATATTTGTGAAATACACAGATGTTTCAGAAGACATTTTCATTCAATACTTTATGTAGGCTACTGCTTAATACAGCGTCTGTTTGTACAAGAATAAAGTTCAACATTTGAGCCTACACTATCAATGAAGTGGGCTCTACGTTTTTTATCAGTTTAATTTTGATAAACAACAATATAACATCGCGACTACATGAAAAGAGGTTTTACTGTTATAAAAACAGATTTGTGAGCATTAGTGGAACAGAAGGTTTTAGAATAAACACGAAACACACGTGATCGCTGTCATGCGGTGAATCCGGCCAATCATGGAACAGCCGTGTCGTCATCAGAGCTCGTGCAGTCGCTCTGGAGAAGCTGCACAAAATGCACCAGCTGGCTGCTCTCGAATCGCTCTCGAGGTGCTTTGTTGACATGCGTCACAGTCACGTGTTGGACAAAATTTCTAACTGGCATGCACTGCTTCAAGTCAGCCAATGATTGGTCTGCGCATCACTGCATCAAGTCAGCCAATGATCGGTCTGCGCATCACTGCTTCAAGTCAGCCAATGATTGGTCTGCGCATCACTGCTTCAAGTCAGCCAATGATCGGTCTGCGCATCACTGCATCAAGTCAGCCAATGATCGGTCTGCGCATCACTGCTTCACGTCAGCCAATGATCGGTCTGCGCATCACTGCATCAAGTCAGCCAATGATCGGTCTGCGCATCACTGCACCAAGTCAGCCAATGATCGGTCTGCGCATCACTGCTTTAAGTCAGCCAATGATCGGTCTGCGCATCACTGCATCAAGTCGAACAAGCCTGTTGTCATTGGTTCATTTAGTCATGTGGGTTCTTAATTCAGTTCTGTCATTGGTTCATTGTCTTGATTGTTTACACGTGTGTCTTGTTAGTCATCAGTCTCTGTGTATTTATGCCCTCATGTTTGCCATGCGTCTTTGTGTAGTATTGTCTTTGTAACCACTGTTTGATATGTCCATGTCTAGTTCAGAGTTCTGTTCGAGTTCTGTTCGTTTTGCTCTTCCAAGTCGTTTATTTTCTGTTTGGTATTTGAATATGCACTGTAAATAAACTGCACTTAAGTTCTGCAACTTGCCTCCAGTGGATTTTATTACACTCTTTTCCAAAATCGAATGTTCTAAAAATCATTCCAAAAGGTACAGGGAATATCTGCTGCCTTCAATGATCCCTTCTTGTGGCTAAAATCCAAGTCCGCATCATATCCTTCAGCCTCATAATGCTTTATGATTACATTGTTAGATTATTCAAAGGTTACACTTTATTTCGATGGTATAAGATGACCGACCCCCCTTCGTGAATTGCATGGACTACGTCTATGACACTTTTATAGAGCTTTTTGTCATCTAGGAGCTTGATCACCCTAGTCTTGTTACATGTGTGATTTTTTTTTTTTTTTTTTTTTTTTTCATACCACCAGTTATTTCATTGGTTAAGTTACAGTGACGATTAGGTTTAGGGATCAGTGTTTGGTGTAGACTGAGAAAATGAGTTATCGTTTTTGAGGGAGCTCTCTTATTTAGTGCCAAGCAGATGGTGACTTTCTGCACTAACCCTGTCTCGAGTGAGATGAGATAATGCCATGGAAAAGCACACTGTATGTCCACATTGGAAGAACTCTTTCCACCCATATAGAGTGAACGGCAAAAAATGTCACACAAAGACGTTCATGTAAAGGTCATGGAACAGTTCTTTTCCTGCTCTTTTCGCACTGTTTCTTTATTCGTGACAGATTCAGTCTGCAAGACACGTGCTCTTTGGTCTGTGTGTTCCATAGCTCTGTTCCAATAGTGAGCTGCCTCGCTGTCTACTGTCTTCATTGCCAGATACTTTCTAAGGCAGCTTCCTAAGCGAAATGGAATGATCATAAGTTGGGCTGGAAATGGGGTGAAGCGGAGTCTGGGAACTAAATTTAGAGAGGGACACTGTTCTGGTTCAAACTGGTTTCCTTTTTAAGGGAAATTAAATGATTTCAAAAGAAGAAGCTGTACAAATCACTAATTCAGTTTTCTGGGCTTGCGCAGTGTTGACTTTCATGAAAGCTGTCAGAATATTCAATCAGTGTGCATCCTCAGCAACTATTTCAGACTTAATTATTTTTCCAGGGTCAACTTTATGTATGTTCACTATAGGGCTTTTCACACTGCGCTTAACCCCGGGTTATCATCGTTCTAAACACCGCTTTTAACCCTGGGTAAAGGAACGTTTCACACATAATTTAGAAGTGGGTTTAGCATCGCTTTTTACCCAGGGTTATGTAAACTTGTACAGTGTAAAACAATGCAGTGTAAGAATGTTAAAGCTAGATGCTTAGCAATAGACAACTAAGACAGTTTCAGACAGTCACAGAAACACTGCACATTGTATATAAACAGTAAATTCAGCATTTGAAAGGAAGAATGTCAAATGCAGACCGAAAACGCAACAATTGGAGTGAAGAAGAGAAATGTCCATTCAGTACAAACTCGATAGTATAGTCGGCAATACGAAGATGCGCAATGCTAGAACTTTTGTAAACAGGTTGCATGCTTCATTCATCTAATCAATGACACTGACAATGCTAATAAGAACATTAACCCATGGTTTAGGACTGTACAGTGGGAAACTGATTGGGATTAATTGTTAACCCTGATTAGCTAAAGAACAGTGCGTAGAGAGCTTCATGGAATGGGTTTCCATGGCCAAGCAGCTCATTCAAGCCTTACATTACCAAGTGAAAGGCAAAGCGTGGGATGCAGTGGTGTAAAGCACGCCACCACTGGACTCTAGAGCATTGGAGATGTGTTCACTGGAGTGACCAATCATGCTTCTCTGTCTGGCAATCCGATGGACGAGTCTGGGTTTGGCGGTTGCCAGGAGAACGGTACTTGCCTGACTGCATTGTGCCAAGTGTATTTTTGGTGTAATTTGGTGGAGGGGGGGATTATGGTGTGGGGTTGTTTTTCAGGGGTTTGCTTGGCCCCTTAGTTCCAGTGAAAGGAACTCTTAATGCTTCAGCATACCAAGACATTTTGGACAATTCCATGCTCCCAACTTTGTGGAAACAGTTTGGGGATGACCCCTTCCTGTTCCAACATGACTGTGCACCAGTGCACAAAGCAAGGTCCATAAAGACATGGATGAGTGAGTTTGGTGTGGAGGAACTTGACTGGCCTGCACAGAGTCCTGACCTCAACCCGATAGAACACGTTTGGGATGAATTAGAGCGGAGACTGTGAGCCAGGCCTTCTTGTCCAACATCAGTGCCTGACCTCACAAATGCGCTTCTAGAAGAATGGTCAAAATTCCCATAAACACACTCCTAAACCTTGTGGAAAGCCTTCCCAGAAGAATTGAAGCTGTTATAGCTCCAACTCCATATTAAACCTTACGGATTAAGAATGGGATGTCATTAAAGTTCATGTGCATGTAAAGGCAGGCGTCCCAAAACTTTTGGCAAAATAGTGTATATATATATATAAACCTCTTGACTCCCCAACTTGTGAATTGTTGCAATTTCCAGCCCTGATCATATGCGAGTGAACTGAATGGATAGCAACTCCAATAAAGGTCACTTACGCAAGCCATACAAATTGTGGTCCTGTTGTGAAGGTCACAAGGGACTCCACTATTGCTATTGGTAAAGCCAACATGAAATTAAAAATTACTCTGCTTATGTTCATAATACACGTTCCTAGTCTTATAGTGCAAAAGTGACAGCCATGCCTACTTTTCACATTCCAGTCAATTAGAGAAAAATCATCCTACTATTTTTCTCTTGTTGAATATCTTGTTTCGCAGTGAAATATGCCATGTTACAAAAGTAAAATGCCATTTCATGTTACCTTCAAAATGAAATTTCCATCCAAAATCAACAATCAGCAACAGATTTCAAAAATGAAAGTACAGTATACATATAGCCATGTTAAAATAAATCCAAAGGATTCATGCCATTCCCTCAGCAAGCCCACACATGCCCCCACAAACACAGAGATCCAAAAAAAAGTGTTTACTGCCATATCTGTCAGGCCGGGCTGCTTTCTCAAAATCCACTTCCCCCTCTGGCTTGGAGTTGAAGAAACATAGGTGAGAAAGGTTACAGGTGCAGCAGGGAAAACTCACCTTGGGGGCAACATCGGAAATGTCATTTACGGTAGAGAAAGGGGGAGCAAATGTCCTTGCTGAACATAATCCAGCTCTGTACTGCAGTCGGGCAGAGAGCATATTCTACATACACACATGCAAAACAAATAGATGCACACACACACGCACTGCAATCTCGACTTATAAAAAGAGCATCTATAATTGCATCTTCACCTGCAAAAAAGGGGGGCAAAATAACCTCGGGGCATTTCTGGCAATATTGCAACGAAGTCAGAGAAAATTAAACAAATGGCGTTCTGACTGGTTGAGCACGCTTGTATTTAAAGCTCATATCTGACTTGAGCTCCTAAGAGAGAGTAGGAGAGGCTGTGTGCTCGTTTTCTTGGCAGGAGCGTTAGCTCTAACCCCTCAGAGCCTGTGCTATTTTGTAGCGTTAAGAATACATTTGCTGCCTGCCGTGAGTGCTTTACCTGAGAGAATGGCTCTGGAAGAGATGCAAAGAAAAGATAAAACACTGGCTAAAGCCAGAGACTGTCACTTGATATGTTTACGCCGCTGATCTAGTGGCCACTTGGGAACAAACGACTAGAATACACAATTACACAGATCTTTACACCTTTTGAAATTATGGCCAATTATGCGGTTATTATATATGTGAGAGACATTCTGTGGAACATAAAGATTTGTGAATGGCGCTTGTTGTGAATAAATGGAGTCATTCTCTGGAAATTAAATTAGCAGAAACATGGAGCATTGCTAGGTTATTTCAGTGTATTAATGTATTAATTTATTTATTGGATAGTAATGGATACTGTAAATGGATATTAAACTCTCAATAAGTCATATTTTCTTCCCTTCAGCCCCCAAAATAACAGAGATGATTAGTGATCATCAAATATAATGTTTCTGAAAGAAGTTTCTGATTCTCACCTAAGCTGCATTTATTTGATTAAAAATACGGTAATTTAACAGTAATACTGTGAAATATTATTACAATTCAAAACAAATCTATTCATTGTATGACACAGCTGAATTTTCAGCATCATTACTCCAGTCTTCAGTCACATGATCCTTCACAAATCATTCTAATAGGCAAGAAACATTTATTATTACTATCAATATTCAAAACTGGTGTTGCATTATATTTTTGTGGAAATCATGATACATGATTTTTTTGTATCAATGTAAAAGTCTTTACTTTTACTTTTGCACAATTTAATGCACACTTGCTGACTAAAAGGAATTAATTTATTTTTAAAACAATTAAATAAAATATTACTGATCCCAAACTTTTGAAAAGTACAGTAAACATATATTTTGTTAGAAAAATTATGTAAAATATTTTTCCCAATAGTTCACAAAGCCAATAAATGTGTAAAACAATCATAGTCTAATACTCTAAAAGATACCTGTCACTCTTAAACAGAATGTCAGAAACACTCAACCATTTGTTCTTTAAATTGGAGAATGTCACAGAATAAAGCATAAAACAGGAAGTGCAGAAACAAAAGATAAACGTTTCACAGTGAAATCATGATATTTTAAATTCCAACAACATTTCTGTAGATTCTACATAACATATTAAAAATGTAAGGCCAGTCAATGGGACAGACATTAAAAAATATAATCATTTTATTCAAATGATACATTTTTGCACACTAAACTATGGAAGCTTGTTTCCACCACAGAATAAAATATTTTAAAAGATAATTGCAATTTATAATCTCACAACTGCAAGTTTATATCTCGCAATTCTGACTTTATAACACACAATTGCGTGAGTTTATACCATGCAACTGTGAGATATAAAGTCAGAATTGCGAGTTTATTTCACACAATTCTGACTTTATAACATGCGAGTTTATAACTCGCAATTGTGAGTTCGTATCTCAGAAATTCTGATTTTATAACTCACAATAGCGATTTTATATCACACTTTATAACACGCAGTTGTGTGTTTAGTTATCGGAAATTCTGACTTTATAACACAATCCTGAGAAGAAGAAAAAAAGAGAAGTTTAACATCAAATAAAGTGAAATGTAATTTTGCCTAACTATATCAGTATGACACAGTTTCCTGAGAATGACCTCAAGACCAGACACAGAAACCAGTGTAAATCTGATCGGATCTAACTTATAAAAGCACCAAAAGGGCTGAGCAAGAATAAAGAGAAATTTGGCAAACATTTCATAAAGTGGAAAGTGCACGTGGGAAGGCGGATAGAAAATGCTCTTTGATGCTGGTGAGCGCTGATGGCCATGGAGGGCAGGCTGAAAGAGGAGACGTGGAGTACAGCAAAAAAAAAAAAATCCCCAACCGCTGTGATTTTCTGCTTACTGAACACTTTAACTGTGCATGTTTTCAAGATGTGAAGTGCGGTGTAATCGTGTGCTCTCTTCCCCTTACATGTGGCCCCAAAACTCTCTTTCTGCTAACGCTTTTATTTGAAATTGAGATGAAAAGAATGTTCCGGATTTCCGATTTGAGGCTTTTTTTTTTCAATTACTCAGGCACTGATAAGCAAAAGGTGTATTTCACATGCGTGAGAGAGTGTCGTTGTAAAGTTCAAATAAATCAGGTTTCTCTATTGAACTTGAAGTTTTTAATTTTTTTTATTTCCCAGCCTGTGGGTGAATTAGATTAGCCATATAACGGAAGTACGCTGTCCTGAATGAGGGTTAATGGGAAATTTCATGGGCTTTCAAAGGGTTTAAAACAAAGAAATTCTGACTGTTATATGATATGATTGTTTGCTTTGGCTCTCCGCCATACAGAGTTATTAGAACCACTAGCGTGAGCTTGTCTTTACATGCTGCTTGATTTTCTGTCTAAAGCAAAGTAAGAACTGCATGAACTGAACTTTTCAACTGTAATTTGATGTGCGGTAACAGAACCCAAATAGACAGAGGTCAACATCTCAACCACCCTAATTTATAATGCTTCATTGGAGTATAGAATTCATTTCAATCAGTAACAGCGCCTGAAGTGAGTTAGCGCATGACCGAAGGATCTCTTGTGCTCTTGTGTAATACAGCACCCACTCATTCCAGTGAGCACCTCACAAGGGTCCTTAAATTCAATTATCATTTGGTCAAGTAGTCTGGATGGACGAGTGGCAGTCACAGCTAGCCAAAACAATAGCGGAATCCAAGCTCTGTTTATGGAATTTAAAATCTGAGTACAACCAATTTTAAATCCCTTCCTCACAATTCTGCCAATTTTCTCCCACCCCAGACAGCAACATAGTATTACACTATTTGCTGTATGGGACAATCATTGCTGAAAATGTGGAAAGAAAAAATGCCATTGCTAATGTCAATAGTTTGGGACTAAAATATCTAATTCATGTGTAACAATTTTAACAGTCTCATTTGTACGTTTGCATTTGATCTGCTTATGATGCATTGAACTCGTGAGGAAAGATCATATTTACATGTTGAACGCACATAAATGCCACCACAAAGCTGAGTGGGGAAACTCAACTTTCTTTAAGCCCAGAGTTTCCAAGTTGAAGGCGTATGTCACAAACGCCGGTGAAGATTCCACCGTCGGCCACCAGAGGTCGAACTCACCAGCGTACTAACCTCCATTTCGGACTTCATTTCCCATACACCCTCACTCCAGGACTGATTACGGCACACCTGCTCCGCATCACCATGCCTATATAAACTCTGATCTCACACTCATTCATTGCGAAGTCTTGTTTGCCCTGGCTGCATTTCTGAGCGTTATGCCCTGTGATTATCCTGCCTGTGTTTGACTCTGCCTTGGACTACCGTTTGTGGCCATGTTCTGCCTGCCCTTGATCTTTGTTTGCCTGGACTAGTGATGAAAAGTCCAATTAATTTCCGCAAACCTGTTCTTTTTGGACAGTTCGGCTCAATGAACCGGTTCAAAAAGCCGATTCATAGGTTCCTGATGTCATCATGCAATGATGTCACTATGCATTTATTTTATGCTTTTTTAATGCATTTCTCAGTGTCGTGTTATATCAAGGAGACATTCAAATAAAGTAATGTGTTAATGCATATTGAAACAATCGAAAAGGCCTAAAGTTCATTTTGCTGATTATTGCCTTTCATTCTCTTAAGTTAATGGCGTTTGGTTACAGTTTCATTAGCGGATCCTTTGTGTCGGATACAACTGACCAATAGTGAGTAGCCTAGACATGCATTTACATGTCTAAAGTAGCCTATATAGAAAGAACAAACCAGTCTTATAAACTTATACATTTTGCTTAACAACTTAACATATAATCTGCATGCACAATTAACTACAGTAAATGTATTTACATCTCTCAACAGAAAGGTTTTTGTAGGTTTTAATAAAATGCTATTTAATAACAGTAGTCATAATAAGCATATTTCCAGGACGTGCCTCAGGCTTGCATCGCTAACTCAATCATCAGAATCCTCGGCAAACTTCGACAGCTGGTTGAACCGGCTCTTTCGGTTATTTTTTAGTCGGACGTGCTACTTCGGCTTTTGCGTCTTGCGTCATCAACCCGGAACTAAAGTTCGATTCAGTTCGATTGATGAACCGGCTCAACCGGTTACTTGCTGAGAACTGGCTCAAAAGAACGATTCGTTCAAGAACCGAACATCACTAGCCTGGACTCTGATTCTCGTTTGTTTGCTGCCTGCCCTGACCTATTGCCTGTTATGACCACGATTGATGCACTGCCTCTGATATTGCTGTTCACCCTGGTTTACCGACCCATGCCTGCTTGTACTGTGAGTTTGTGTTATTTTAATAAACTGCACATGGATCCCAATCTGCCTGAGCCCTCGTTACAACGTATCAGTGAAAAAACCTGGCGGATACTATTGTATTGATGGTAAATTTGTTGAAAGATTTTTCCTTTTTAATTTACAACAACAACAAAAAAGCAAGTAGAATGAACAAAATATATTAGTACTGTACAATTTTAATAGAATGAATAGAATTCAATTTACGAATAAAATCACTACTGGTGCAAATGTAACTTTGCTTTTAATTCATAACTTAAAGCTCACTTTAAGTACCACAGTTATAAAGTGTCCTATTCAGGTACAGAAATGTAATAATTAGGCCTAAATGTAAAATAACACTATTGTGTTCACTGTAGAAATTTAAATATAGATTAATCTTTGTTAAAGCTGTATTTTGTTGTTTTATTGACATTTAATGACAGACAGCAGCATGAATATTAGGTTGCTGTCACTTTAAGACTGAATGCATGGACCGAATATGCTGACACACATCTGGATTCTTTCTCAACTGTTTACGTTCACTTAAAACATAACTGAGAGAACACTTGCCGAGATGAGTATTTTGACATTTTGTGTGTCTGTTCAGATAATCCAGATTTTCACATCTTCTTCGCATTTAAAATCGCTTGAATGTGTAATTTGGCAAGACAAAACACATGCAAATTATATACTTTCACTGTATGAAGGCTAAAGCCACGAATCACATGCGTGCCGAACCGTTCACGGACTTGAATGCACCTGATGTCATATGACTTCCCAACTCGTAAATACTAACTTCCTAGGAGGACTTGAAAGCGCAATTACACCTCGCTGAGAGTTAAAGGCCCACTGAAGTGCTTTGAAACGCGCAGCATTATTCAACGTGTTGACGTAATTTCTGCTGAAACAGGAAGACAGGGTGGGACATATCAAGCAGCGCCTCCCTTTTTTTAAATAACCAATAGTGTTTAGTTTATATCACAGCTCGGCCAGAGCCGTTGTGCTCGGTAAAGCAGCAGTTTCCTCCTAATCTCTAACCGTCTGAATCTTTCCCTATACCCTATATAGTGCACTGTGTGTCACTCACCATGTAGACAATAACAAATGTGTGAACAAGTGACTGATTTTAGCTGCAGCTTCAGCGTCTATTTATAATGTAGGGGGCGGGGCTTCATATTCTAGAGAGCATTTGATTGGACAGAAAATCTGATGAGAAGCTGCAGAGTGATGTCATCAAAATCATTTATCCACATTTTGAAGTGAGAGACTGTATTTTTAAATGGTTATATCTGCTAAATGCAAATGTTATTGTTTTGGAGCACACTAGACTATCAATAACAGTAAGACTAACATATTCATACTAAAAGTCAAACAACTTTAAGGCCCGTTCACACCAAAAATGATAACTATAAAGACAACTATATTAGTGTCAGAACACATTAGCAGTGTGACAGTGCTTTTCCATATAGGCATCTTCATAAAATCAAGCTTGTTTGTAAAGTCGATTGCCCGCACTCATTGCACAACCTTAATACTGTACGTAAACTAATTTTGAGAACTGCTACATTAAACTCTTATTTATGCTGGCGTAACTGCTGTGCTCAGTTAACTACATATTCTCTTGCTTCCAGATGCGAGGGGGGAGGGAGGAGAGACAATGGCTCAGATAATCTGTAATGCATTAGCAAACATGCAAACAGTATGTTACTCTCCATTAGCGGTTAACAATGAGAACAGCTTCTCAAATGCTGCAGATAGCCATTACTGTAATACGCCCCATCCTGGCTTTCCTCTCCCCAATGACAGAGTCCTTCCGGCACTGACATGAGATCAATAATGCAAAAGCCTTCTTAAGCTCCCTCCTTGTGGTTCTGTTTAAAAGGGCCCTCAAACTAATGATGCAGGTTAATTGGCTTGTCATCATTTGGGAGTTTACCCAAATAAAGAGACAGCGAGAAAGAGATCATCCCGGCACCTTAAAAGCTTTGCTCTCGATGACTTCTCTTGTTGTCCATGTTTTATTGGGGAATTTTTTTTTTTTTTTGGCAGCCCACCAAACAGTCAAAGAGCCTTTTTTAACCATAGTTGGGTCAGCGTCAAATGAACTGAATGCCCTCTTAAGAGTAAAGAGACCTGAAAATAGGCCCTCTTCACACATTGTTGAGGGAAGATTGTGTTTCTTTTGTGTGGCAGGGGTTGATTTCTGTTAAAAATCAACAAATTTCACCTTAATTTTTATTATATATATTATTATTTATTTAGTAACAGTGTAAATGCAACGGCAATGTTCTGTTTAGTTCGGTTTTATTGTCATATTTTGTGTTTGAAATCGCCTTCACTATTCTTTACATTACTCCACTAATATAGTCCACTTGAAGGAGTGAATGAAAATGAGACACGGGCTGAATCCTAAATCGCCCACTATACTCTTAAATAGGGCATTATTTGAGGGGACAGTCATTTGTAGTGGTGTACGAAACCATAGTGGACGTTATTGAGTGCACTTATTCAATCCCACACTGCACTGCAACAACGAGTGTACAGCCGATGTACACTCACTCGTTTTCGCATCCGAAATTGCATGATGCTGGTAGGTCACATGATAATGACAACATGACGAATATTGTATGTCCAGATTACACTTATACTACACACAATCATACTGTATAGAACATACTTTTTGGCAGTCATGAAGAAATGACTAAAATAAGTACCTAAATCAAGAGGGTATGTGATTTCAGATGCAGCCATTGTGTATTTAAAGTTGTGAAAAATGTGTGATTACTTACTCACACTCAAGTTTTCTTAAACCTGTATGAGTTTCATTGTTCTGTTGAAAACAAAAGAAGATATTTTGAAGTATGTTGGTAACCAGACAGCTGACTTCCATAAAAAAATAAAATAAAAAAATACTATAGAAGTCAATAGCTAAAGACAACTATCTGGTTACCAACATTCTTCAAAACATTATACAGGCTTAGAACAACTTGAGGGTGAGTAGGGATGACAATATTTTTGGGTGAACTATCCCTTTGTCATTAGTTTCTTCAGTTCGGTGTTCCATGTCATACGTGTTGTATGTGGTTAAGTTATATTTCTCCTGCGTTTCTCCTATGTGATCTATATTGGATTTATTATTAAAGACTGTTTCTATTTATTCTCTGTCGTCTTTACTGTATTTTTGTATTTATTTAATGCATCTTTACAAAATTAATGGCATTGATGGAATTTTCCGGCTTTCCATGTTTTCACTGTTATGCGGTAAGGGACACAATTACGCATCTGCTGAAAGAGTACTGAAGCTTTGGATCAAAACATGGAAAAAGAAGCAGAAACAAGCGGAAAAAATAGTGCCACAGTGTAGTCTTTGGAAAAAGAAAATAATAATTTTCTCAGCTTTTTGTTAAAAATGTTGCTTTTTGTGAAACTTCAAGTGTTAAAAATAAAGCATGAAGCTATAATAAAAAAAAAAAAAAAAAAAAAAAATATATATATATATATATATTTTTTTTTGTTGTTACACAGATTACAAGTATCTCTGGTATCTTTTCCAACACATCCAGTAATAAACCAATGAGACAACAGTGTCAGTAAAGAGCACATTAAAATATGAGAAGTGATGTGTGATGTGTTCACAATCAGGTTATAGCAGATTAATTTAAATTGTTATTTTAAATTATTATTATTTGAAAAAAATCATATGTAATTGTATGTAATTAGGCTACATAAAATGCTAGCTTTTTCCAAAAATGACTTGAGATCTTTCGACATTGCTAGTTGACAAATCAAATAAGCTAGTGTGTGATAAAAGTGTTTTAAAAGACTTTGAATTGCCCACAGTTAAAGCAATACCCAGTGATTTCCCTGTCACAGCTCTCCAGCAGGTGCTTGTTGTCTGTAAGATAAAAGCATTCAGCTTAAAATCACCGACTAATACAGGAAGGATAAAGACATTCTACCTCGCTTCAATGGTCTCTAAGTGCACCGTTTGACAGTGTGAACCTTAGCAGGGATTTGCTATCTGGTCACATGGGCGACTTCCTCTTCATCAGCCCTGTTCCTGGTCAGTTTTACACCCTGAATACCCGGCACCCAATCGATTGACACAAGCCCTGCTTATTAATCTACCGGCTGGACACTCCGAGTCCGCCATCCGTTACTGACGGCATCAGGAGCCATTATGGTGACACAGCACTACATCATGCTGAATAAGTCATAAGGGTGGGTGGTTATAGCCCCTCCCCCATTCCCTATATCAGCATATAGGATAAATGACTTAAGCTAATGATAGGGAGACGAGGTATAGTGTTAGCCTGTATTCCGAGAGACCTCGGGGTGAGATGAGGAAAAACATTTTAAAAAAACTTGCGAGAGAGACATTTTTTCTATGTGTAATTAAGCAGCTTTCTTATGACTCATCAACTGGACTGACATTTAAATGTGCTGTAGTAAGCTGTTTGACAGATACACAAAATTGGAGGAGGAATTAGGAAGAGTCTTTAGCGCTGGAAAATCCATCTCCTCGCAGTCTGTGTGCGTGAAGGATGGGCTATTTGTGTCAATCTTTCTACTTAACCCAGTTGGAATGTGAGCAGAAGGGAGTTTTGGGGGCCCACACACACCAGTACACACACACACACACACACACACACACACACACACACATAAAACAGTGCTAGTTTCCTTTAGGGACGTAGGCAGATGAGGTTCATTGGTGAGGAGTGGGAGAACATGGAAGAAGGAAGTTGGCGTGGAAATATCACCGTGGCATTTAGGGAAAGTTTTAGCTAAAGGTGGATATGGATCTGTGGGGATTGTGTGGGGAATTCACAGCATAATAACCCATAGTGTATGTATATACATTTTATAAATGTATGTGTATGTATAAATATCAAATGAATTTAATACACAATTATTAAAAACCTCTTCTATGATTAACGTTTTTTTTTTTATTATTTTTTTATATTAAAGTACATTTTGATATCTGACTATCTTAATGAAAAATAGCTATATTACAACAATGAAATTCTTGAAAAGAAAGGCTTAAATAGTTTTGTTTCGTTTTTATAAAAAAAAAAAAATTTCTGTCTGATATTTAAACTTTTGTCCGCCAATCATGTGGTGCAACCAGCATGCAGAAAAACAACGGCAAGTTATCTCATAGAGAGGACCTCTACACACCCCCATGACTGTGTTTCAAGGTCTCTTACAAATAGCAAATAATTTGACCTTTTAATAATGGTTTATGTTGTAAAATGTCATTTGCAACTGTAACGGTCATAGGACAATAAGGCCTGTGCGTGTAAACCTCACTCCCCTGGTCTCAAGAGGCAGGTAATTGACTGACGCGAGTAGGACCAGTTTTATTTGGTGCTGTGACCCGGATGTGAGTGAGGTTTAGTGGGGTGAGTGTAATGGACGTAGGCCAGTAAGAGCTGTGTGTGTAAACCTCACTCCCCTGGTTTTAAGAGGTGCATTAGCATCTTTAGCGTCCTTGTTAGCGCCTCCCACGCCGGAGACCGGTTCAAATCCCCTTGGAGCGGGTTAGAAGGACCGGTTACACAACTCACTAAAAACGTAAATATATATATATATATATATATATATATATATATATATATATATATATATATGCATGTGTGTGTGTTTATGGATTAATGATTCATGATATTTGCAAACAAACTATTTGAAGCATGTTCAAGTGTCTTCAGCGTCACAATGAAGACGCTAAAGGTACCCTAGGCATCACTATAGCGATGCGCAGGGTATTCCATTAATTTCAGTTGTTTCCCCAATGCGTCAGATCAAGACACATTTAATTCTTTGCATTTGTAAAAGCATACATGATTTTATGAATATTTATATGCCACGTTTATATTTTGGAGCAACTAACCCAACTCCTACCCTAAACCTACCCACTTCTAAACAATATAAAACACGCAACAGGCAAATAAAAATCGAGTCACAGGTATTTATTGCAAAACTGACCAAAAACAGTATAAAAGTATTAACTCATGTTGCATTCCAAGTCTTCTGAAGTCATACGATATCTTCATGTAAAAAACAGAGTTGATCTTAATGTTTTAATCGCTGAAATGATGATCCCGCCGCTCCGTGAACGCACTCATTCAAATGATACACGACACAATCGGTCACAAGACACACGAGAACCAATGACATTTTACAATCAAAGCTGACGTAATGACGCAATTGGTCACGAGACATACGAGAGCCAATGCAATTTCACTATGAAATCTGATGTAACGGACGGCAATTTTTGAAATTTAATGTGTGCATGATCTTTGGCGGATGGAGACGCTGATCGCTTTTGGGGATTATCTTCACACAAATCAATTGTTTGGCCTTGGAACACTTGGGATATTTGTACTTTTTGAATAAATTGTGCATGTATTCGTATCTGCCTGTTATATCCTGTATTTTATATCATATAATACACAAATGGGTAGGTTTAGGGATGGGATGGGGTTGGGTTACATGTTCAAACGTGTCTAAATAGCGTTAATAAAATTATGCTGGCTGATTAAATTGAGAATCACACTCCAACATGTCATAATGGCAAAATCATAACCCAATATAATTTCATCATGACGATAACGTTCCCATGCCCAACGCGTCAGTGTATGACGCCAAAGGTCTCTCACTGAAATTAATGGAGCACTCTGGGCATCGAACAATTACACCTAGGGCCACCTTTACGCAGAAGGCACTTGACCATGCTTCAAATTTTGACGCCTTGGGAGTGAGAACGGGTTGTAAGGCATTACTCAATAGTTGATTACTGCTCCAAGTCAGAGGAACCCATTTTCCAGTCTCTATGGTATTCTGGTTACTAGATAAGAGTGGGGCTGCCATGCAGGGGCCTCCCCACATTGTGGCATCTGTACACTGTAGGAGTTTCCCTTTCAGATGCAAACTTGTGGGATGAGAGTATTTAAATGAATCACGCAAGGCGATTTACTAAGGTTTGTGCTAGTCAATTTACTGGTGTTTGCGACATTATTTAACACCAAAAAAACATGTCTTAAAACAGACGCTCTTGATAGATTGTGTTGGTCATTATGGAAATGATCTGGCTGTGTCTGTGTTCTTTAATTTTGAGTGTCGTCAGTAGATCACATGCAGAATTTTCACACCTATTGGTGCTCTCACGCTAATTTGCCCTGTTAAGTAAATCTGGCCCCAAGTCTCTATGATATTCTGGTCTCTAGGTATGGCTGATTTTCACCTCAGTCCTCAACATTCGGAGACAGGCTGTGAATGTTGCATCAATGTGTATGAGATTTTTCTCAACTGGTATCATCCACCAAGTGAAAATCATAAGCTTGATTGGTTAGAAAAGTCACAGCACACCTCTCTTTTCTTCAATTAATTGTATGATTTCCCATTCATAACAGAAACTATGGAATGACAGAAGTGAACCAAAACAATCGTCTTTACTTTATATACAATAAACACGCAATGTATGCAAGGTATGAATTGCATATAAAAAAAATAAAAATAATGATGTTAATCTAGCAGGTTTAAAGTTTTTCAAAAAGATCATAGTGGTGAGATCAAATGGTGACTACCATTTGCAGCTCTGTATTGGGTTTATGAGCACAGCAGAAGGACAATGCATGTGACAAGATGAATGCGTTTTAGGCAGACTTCTCTGAGGACTCCTGCTCCTTTTAACATTGTTCTAAAGAAGGACACACATCACTTTGTTGTCTGAAAAAGAGTCAATCACTAGTGAAGTGGGCTCATTAGAATTACTTGGATGGTGGAAACTCTTCAGACAAGGACGCCAGTGGCGTTTGCAGCACACACACACACACACATACCTGCGTTAAGGTCGAAATCTCAAACAGAATAAATCAGAGCAGCATGGTTACAGCAAGCTCTTGAAGCGACACCATCATTTATCTCCTCGTTTTTGAGAGCTGCAGTTTTTGCAAACACAATGAAATGCAAATGAATGCTGCATGTGTTTTTCTCTGAAGACTCTTTGTCACATTCACAAATGCGGTGGCGCACTCATGCTCACTCGGACGCCGACGATAATGCCCCTTGTCTGAGGTCCCGGCAAAGATCAGGTGATTGTTCTCCTTTCCCGCCAGGCTTGATCGTCTCCAGAGTGCCACGACACATGCGTAAGCAAATCAATCAGCCCGTGTTCTAATCAGTTCCACTTATATCACCCTGAAAATAAATGATCCGTCCCATGAGGGAGGGGGCAGGACCAATCAATACGGGATAAGGTGAAGGTCTGCCCAGTTCTAGGCCCTCCAGGCTTACGGTAGGGTGAGGGGACACTCTGGCTTCAAAGTAAACAGGTTGCTCTTTCCATAAAGTGATTTGTCACCACTCCAGTTACTGCCGGTACACAGCCCCCTCGTCTTTCCTGAAATGTCAGTCAATAAACCTCCCGAAAGTGTAAGGAACAAGGGGGAGGTGTTTGTAAATTGCAAGGGGGTTGGAAGGACACTGGATGCAGGGATGAATCCATTACACCTACTTAAATTCCATCTCTCATCCTCCTGTTCCAGCTACGGTCCCAAAGCATGAGCCCCAACCCTCGAGCAGCTGTTCTTTATCACTGCTTGCTCCAGGCATTTGGAATAGGAACTTAGCAATGGCTAAATGGCCACACCAAGAAGCAGGGTTGTGACCATCGTTGTCTGGTCCAATGTTTCCCAATCTTGTTCCTGGAGGCATCCCAACACTACTCATTTTCAGACTCCTAATCAAACACATCTGAAACAACTCATTAGTAGAGACTTCAAGACCTGAAATGAATAGGTGAGATAAGAGAGATATCCAAAATGTGTATTGTTGTGGTACCTCCAGGGACAGAGTTGGGAAACACTGGTCTGGTCCATATTAGCCACTTTTCCACTGTTGGGTCACTGAGCCAGGGCTTTCAATTGGCTAATAGCTTCGGACCTGTAGCACCGAGCCCAAAACCACACTGTGTTTCCACCATCAGGCTAAAAGCTACTACAGCACGTCACTAAAACTCACCCGTAAACACGCCTCTCTGGAACAATGTCACACAAACCCATAATTTCACAAATAAATGGAAGTTTTATCAGAAACTAATCAGAAAGAAATCGCTGCAAACTAGCGAGATCACGAAACCAACATGATAAAAGGGGCTGCTTGTTGGCATTTTTGTCATTTACTTAAAGATTTAAATCCCAAGCATTGATTTTTTTTTTTTTACCATAGTTTTACAATATTTAGTGAGATAGATTGATCATAATAATTAATTAATTTGTGTCAGGATTGTGCATTAGTCCCACAGAAAAAAAGTGGTATTTACTGTTATTACACAAAAGAAAGTGAACACTTATTCAGTCGCGTCTGTTTCTGTTTATTTGTAGTCACAGGACAGTGTACATCACATTTAGAAAGAACAATCATTTCTACAAAATTTCCACCAAAAATACGACCTGAGGAGTCCCTATATTTCAGTCAGAGAAACAGAGGAAGCTCCCGAGTTTGCTTTATTTTATGACATATGTGGAGCTAAATATGGATATCAGACAGTCCAGTATAAAGAGACGACATGTACTGACAGATGAAATAAATACATGATTGTGATAGCCTATATGATTTGTCAAATTTCTTCAAGCGTGTGTATTTACCATGTTTACTATAGTAATGGTTAGCATGCATAGTCTTTTGCATATACGTTTATAAGGTCAATCAGAATCCACATCAAATCACAAACAGAAGTTATTTTGAATACTCGCTGCTGTCTTAAAGTGAGTTTTGAGCTAAAACTATTTTAAAAGTCTTTAATGCTGATGTTAACTGGTATATAAAATCCTCAGATAAACTCTGCCTTTGTTCGGAACCACTTCTCAAGCCCGAGTTGGCCGCTTTGGACCAAGATATTCGCGGGCCAAAAAATCCTGTCCCCAAAGAAGCCCAGACAAGGCCTGATCAAGCCCCGGAAGTGGCAGTGGAAACAGGACTGGCCCTGGCACACACTAGCACGCCTGCATTTGACCCGACAGTGAAAACATGGCTAGATGTAGCCTATTCTGGCCCAGAACCACTGCCTGTCTGACATGTAAAGCAACCAACAAGAGTGTGTTTGTCCAACATTAGTCAACCTGGTACCTTATAAACACAATGTCTCTAGGCAGACTGGTACCGACTCCTGGAATCTGCATAAAGCCAGCCAATAAGATTGAGACTGCAGATTTTCAGCAGTTCTTGCCACTGAACCGGCTGTAGGTGGTCCATGCGTTTGAAGCTGCACCTAGGTCCACAACCCAGAAAGGACTCTCATCTACAATGGCTGATTTACTCTGTCCAGTAACCAGGAGTGGTGCACCATTGTTTTCACAGACCACATGTTCTGATTCATTCTTGTCACATGATAAAGCCTGGGTTTGGTTAGAAATCTGAGAGCTCAAAAATAAAAAGACTGGCAGGATTCAAAGTGACTCAATGATTCACAAGTGACTCATGTTCTTTTTACTACCTTCAAACACTGTTTGCTTTCTTATTCATTCTTCAACTATGCTGTGGTCTTCAACTGTGGAAGATGGTGCTTGTTATGCTTCTAGAAGTCTCAGGAAACTCTAGGGAACGTTTGAGGAGTGTCCAATCACTCTCACTCTCTATTAGTGATAAACATATGACGGTGGGGTTAGTCTGAAAACAGATGTGCTATGTCAAAGACCTTTCCTCCCCATTATGTTCTCTACAAAATTCAACTGTGAAGGTACATCAGCAATTCATTGACGTTGCATCTGGTGTTTCACCCAATTGACTTTTTAAACAAAAATAATGCATATGACAAGGTCAATGATTGATGACTTGTAAGATGTGCAGATAAGCTTTTCATAAACACATTTGCTTGTTTCATTGTGCCAGATCTTCACTGTGATCAAGTACATGTGTTGTATAAGAAGATTCTAGACTTTCCCGCCAGCATGGGAATACCACCAAATACTAGTCTCTGGCGTGCTCAACGTTTGTTGGTGTGGTTTACTCAAGCATGCAAGCACTTTATTATAGTTTTTGCATGCTCATGCAGTACTCATTTAAATAGTCTTGAAATACATCCATATATCGACACAGTGTAGTTAGCATTGTCAGAAGACTTATTGATTTGACTGGCAGCATGTACAATGTTATTAAAAGACTAAAGAATGTATTTGCAATGCCATGTTTTTTCAGCTCACATGCTTTTTATCTTTCTCCATCCCCAGAACATAAATGTTTGTTGGATTGGTGAGTTGTTTGAAAGATCACACATGCTCTGGCTGCATAAAGGACAGATTGTGATACAACTTCAGTGTTCTTGCTCTGTTATAGATTTATTATGTCCAAATATTTTACATAAATGTGTCTGATTATTAATGGACAAAGAAACATCTGGATATGAATGAATGGAACTGAATATGTTTGTTTAAAGGAGAGATTTTGTCCATTATGTCATTATGCATAAAAATCAAATGCTTGTAAAAGTGTTGACATTGATGAGGTCAGAATTGTCAGACGCCTGATAATTCAGGCATATACTGAGATATGAAAAATCTTCGTATGTTATAGCTGCATGCTTTTGCTTGACAGATTTTTTTTTTTTTTTCAGTAGAATTTTTATTGCATATTTTATATATTATTAATGATATGCACAGTTCTTAAATTGATTCCATTTTAAGGCATTTGTGTAATCAGTTTAGAAACTTCCTTGGTTAGTACTGATTTAGTTATATCCCAAAGCTTGTTGCACAAGGCAAAAAATACTTCATGAACAATTTGTAGAATGCACTACAAGCTCAAATACCTATTAATATTCGCCTTTAGCGAGAAGAAAGATGAAAATAAACGAAGTCCTCAGAGTAATTCTTCATTCAGACGAATATGTAGAATATTCCTTTGATCTTGAATATTTGATCTTGTATTAGTTTCCATTGCTTTTATTCAGGATCGTTAACTTGTAGAGGTTTTTGGTATTTCCATTCCATTTCCAGAATGGAATTCCAGAATTCTGATTATGACATTTATAGACACATTTACATAGGCCAATTCATTTGTCACTTTCCACAAAAATAGTGAAAAATATGACAAATTATTGTTCTTTTTTAAGAGCATTGATATGTGTGACTCCATATTTTATAACAATCAAAATCATATAAAAATATAAATACATTTTAATAAAAAAAAAATAATAATCTGGTTTCTGGTTTTCTGCTGCAGTTAAGGACCAACTCTTTGTAATTCACTTATATTTAAATAATCAAATTATTATTAGATCATTTTTCTTACCCGTGTAACTTTAGTAACAGTGTTCAATGACTGTGCTTGACAAATACAGTCAACATTACAATTTGAAAATTGGAAAAAATAAAAATTATATGAAATCAAATGATTTGTTAGGATTTAGATTTATCTCAGCATTCCGGCTGATTCCCATGAATGGATTCTCTCAGGTCACATTCCAGTGGGAGGATATGGGTGCATTTCCACTGTAGCGTATGAGGAGTTACAAATGCGGAAACCCTATCAAGTCAGAAACTCCACTCTGGTTGGCTGGAAGAAGGGAAACCTCAGAGGACAAGTGGCCCTTTCCCATGCACACTGCAGCCAATCAAAACAGAAGAAAACAACACGTTCCCATCAGCCATGAGTGGTGACTCTGTGACCCTTGGAAAGTATGAGTAAATAGCGACATCAGGCCTTGAGTTGAATGCTGGTGTTGGGAGGAGGGTATGAGGGTGGGCATTGTGAGCAATGGAATAATTTAGTCTGAGAGTATTGGTATCTGTTGATCTGTTATATCGCTATCTAATCCCTGCTGTTTGCACAATTACTAGAGACACAGCCAAGACAGCATTTATTGTTTAGTATTCAGCACGGTCTTGGGTTTGAACTCATCGCCCTGTTTTCGCCTCACCTCAAATGCCCTGGTTTCATTAGTCTTCCATTAAGTTCATTAAAACTTTATGAGTGTTTTCGACTTGTGTTTCATAAGCATGCTGTTACAACAAATGTTTCATTCTTTACAGATCTGCGATTGTTCCTTTTTCTGACTTCAAAAGAAGTTGCATAAAATCAGTGTGGGATATGTACAAGCTGAGGGGGGCTTTGGAAACTGTGGACAAACATAATGCTTAAATGTGAGACCTCTAGCCAGGCTGGACAGACACAGATGTTTCTCATTACACATCGGCCAGCTCTGGGTTTGTTTAAATCCCACAAAATCTAATCCAACCTTTCTGAGGAAAATTAAGACATTATGCTGCTCTTAAATACTGTATGTTGGTTACATTTTGCAAGATTGTCACCTTAACTTGCCTTCAAGGTCTTTAAAAGGATAGTTCACCGTAGTTTCACCGTAAGTCGACTTGTGTATCACTGACTGCCGGAAGCTAGTTATTTTAGTCTATAAAGCTTTTTAAAATTTTATATTTTTCTTCCACAAATGCGCCACTTCGCTTCAGAAAGCCTTTATTAACCCCCCCGGAGCCATGTGGAGCAGTTATATGATGGATAGATGCACTTATATGGACTTCAAAAACTAACCATAAAGTCAATGCCATTATAAAGCTGGGATGAGCCAGGACATTTTTAATATAACTCAGATTTTATTCGTCTGAAAGAAGAATGTCATATACACCTCGGATGACTTGAGAGTGAGTAAATCATGGGATCATTTTCATTTTTGGGTGAACTATCCATTTATAGCAAGTTTCAATACTTAAATACAAGTTTAGAAACTAGAAACTTTTTTTAAAGTAAAAAAAAAAAAATTTGAGAATATGTTTGAGATGGCGAGTATGAGTTCTGGGAAATGAGCTCTGACGAGGACAGTGATGATGGTATAAACATCTGCTCAAACTGAACCCTTCCAATCAGGATAGTTGTATATTATTGTATATTAGACAGGTAGAGATCCATCCGTGTTAGATATAGACCCGGGTCACTAAAGACCCGAATATGTAATGATAATTGGTGAAATATTCAAATTCACACTAAGCGCTACCCTAAACCTAGTCTCATCTCCAGACTTCACGCCCACGGACCGCTGGCTGAACGTCTAATGCATATGTCACACTTAACTGGAAGTACTATTTTCGAAGTCAGCATCTGATTGGTTTAAATCCTACAGGATGTCCGGGAGACGTGTGTGTTGCGTTTTTTTAACGGTCTGCCTGGAAACAAAGATGCCATGATGCCAAACCCCCTCATGGAAGAAGAACACCGTTGTGTTTACAATTGTGACAATGAGCGCTTATCAAGATCAACTAAACTCTGGATTTTTAAAAGTATGTGAAGTATGTAAAGTTCTGGCATAGACTAGTCCAAGTCCAAGAGTTTTAGATACCGGCCTGTTATTGTAGGGACATCAGTGTTACATTTTCACACCCCTAAACATGACACAGAACAAAACGAACTGTGATTGGTTGCTTTACATGTCAGTCAGACGTCTTTGGCCAATGAAAGCTGCTGTAGAGTCCAGACTTTCTGCCATCAGTCTGAAGGTCTGGCTACATGAGACAACCCTAAACTGATTTTTAACAAATCTAATGTAAGATTAAAACACGTTTGTTGAAGCAACCATGCCCATTTAGCTTGATTCTACTTTGAGCTCTTTTATCAAGTTTCATGTTTCACTTTCACAATGCTGTACCAGGTGAGCTACCGAGTTTACTATGTCAGAAAATTCATATATGGAGTTGGTTATATGATGCAAACATCAAAATGTATTTGTTTACAAATCATACAATGTGTTAAATGTGCTAAAAGGAACCACATGAAAATACGTATTTATTCATTGATAATCTGCTCCTGTAATATAATAATGTGAAAAGAAATAAAAGTTGTTTATGTTTTACTGCCACTAGTGTTCATTTCAGCTGGAAAGAGTTGAAGCCTATTGTTATGTTTTTGGAGTCCAATGAGCCCATGTTCCAAAGAAAAAAAAAAGTTTGTTTATTGTGGTTTGCATTGTCACTAGTTGAGAAACTTTTTTGTGTACATGTGCGGTTTCATGTGTGCATAGTGAGTGGCGTGATAGTGAGGCATTGCTATATCCTGCAATGGACTTCTTGTGGTAATGCAAACAGGACACGTTGTTCTGTCTATAAGCAGTGGTTTGAATGACTCATGCTCATGCAGCCAAGGAGGGATATCCCTGCTCCGTCCCTCCCACACACACAACCCCGACTAACCCAACCCAATCAAATCCAGACCTGCCCTGATGATTCACTGCAAAGGCACGGAGCCCCCAGTGAGTGGTGGGTGTGTATGCTAGTGTCTGTCTTCTGCTTCATTCAAAAACACTGCTTTGTTTAGTGTTGTTTGCAGTTGGCTTGGCTTCTCTTATGTAATTCCAATAAATTCAGTTTTTATTCTCAGAATTTTTTAATGCGCCTCTTTTCTGTGCACAAATGTAAAAAAAATATATATATATATATATATTCCTCAGTGATTATAACCTACTGACTATTTCTGTGACATTCGAAAGAAATCCCTTCTTTTTCATGAATGATTAGTAGTTTGAAGTTCACACTGGCAACAGTTATCAAATGCATATGACCGTTGTAATAAAGGCTGTTCGCTGCGCCAACGTTTCTAACATATGCAGCTTCCTGGAAGGACTGATAAATGACTCCTGCACAATTTTTCAAGGCTATTAACTTGAGTGCCTTTTTATTCAGTCTCATTATTTTTTAAACAGCCATAGGAAGTCGCAAGGAGGTTTCTAAAATCTAAACGTCTCGTCAAGCTATTTCAATACTGCATTTTTAACTTTCTGTAAATGGCTGGCAGAAGAGAGAGAGGTAGCAGCACAGTTTCTGTCAGCTTGGCAATGAGACCCTACAGATTGTTAAATCTGAGCGTAAATGAGAGCTTTCCTTTTCTCTTACTGCGCTGTGACAGACGTTTTTCTAACTCATTTTCTTTAGCAATGAAACAAAAGTGAATGTGACTGTGGTCTGGCACTGTGTGTGTGTGTGTGTGTGTGTGTGTGTGTGTGTGTGTGTGTGTGTGTGTGTGTGTGTGTGTGTGTGTGTGTGTGTGTGTGTGTGTGTGTGTGTGTGTGTGTGTGTGTGTGTGAACGTAACAGATAGATCCTTGCGAAGCACTGTGATCATCTGGAGTCAGGGCCACTGCCGTCTCCATGGCGATAAACTCAAAGAAGCACACACAAACTTTTCTGACACAAAGTTTCCTTTGAATCGTGTGACTTGAGTTAGACTTTCAATTACTTTGAAGAGAACTATTTTAACAATTAAAATGATTAAAAAACTATTATTACTGAAAACTAAAATAGCAATAAAATGAAAATGTTAATGTGTTTTACATGGGTTTGAGTGTGTTTTGGTTGCTATGCCTTTGATGGGGGGAGGGGGTTACCAAGGCGCTGCAGTTCAGTTAGTGCTTGTTATCAGTGCATTGCTATGTGTTTACATTCTTGATGATTAAGCTGTAAACAATCAGTACAGAAGAAGTTGCGTCTAAAGTTTACATTACTCGTATGAGCAAAGCTAATATTGGATAGAAGGTATAGAAGCTTGTTTCTGCCACAGAATAAAACACATAAAAGATAATTGCATTTTTTAATCTTCCAATTCTGACTTTTTTCAGCAAATGTGAATTTATATCTCACCATTCTGACTTTTTTCACGTAATTGCGAGTTTATATCTCACAAATCTGACTTTTGTTTGTGCAATTGCTAGTTTATATCTCGCAATACTGACTTTTTACGCAATTGCTAGTTTATATCTCGCAATACTGACTTTTTACGCAATCGCTAGTTTACATCTTGCAATACTGACTTTTTACGCAATCGCTAGTTTACATCTTGCAGTTCTGACGTTTTCACGCAATCACAAGTTTATATCTCGCAATACTGACTTTTTATGCAATTGCGAGTTTATATCTTGCAGTTCTGACGTTTTCACGCAATCACAAGTTTATATCTCGCAATACTTTTGTTTGTGCAATTGTGAGTTTATTTCTCGCAATACTGACTTTTTACGCAATTGCTAGTTTATATCTCGCAATACTGACTTTTTACGCAATTGCTAGTTTATATCTCGCAATACTGACTTTTTACGCAATTGCTAGTTTACATCTTGCAATACTGACTTTTCACGCAATTGCGAGTTTATATCTTGCAGTTCTGTTTTCACACAAGTTTATATCTCGCGCAATCACAAGTTTATATCTTGCAGTTCTGATTTTGACTTTTTACGCAATTGCGAGTTTATATCTTGCAGTTCTGACGTTTTCACGCAATCACAAGTTTATATCTCGCAATACTGACTTTTTACGCAATTGCTAGTTTATATCTTGCAATACTGACTTTTTCACATAATCGCGAGTTTATATCTCGCAATTCTGACATTTTCATGCAATTGTGAGTTTATATATCGCAGTTTTGACTTTTTCGCACAATTGCAAGTTTATATCTCGCAAAACTGACTTTTTACGCAATTGCTAGTTTATATATTGCAATTCAGATTTTTTCTTGCGAGTTTATATCTCACAATTTTGAGATTTTATTTTGCAATTCTGACTTTTTCCGCTCAGTCGCGAGTTTATCTCGCAGTTCTGACTTTTGTCATGCAGTCGTGAGTTTATATCTCGCAATACTGACATTGTATGCAATTGCGAGTTTATATATCGCAGTGCTGATTTTTTTTTTGCACAATTGCAAGTTTATATCTCACAAAACTGACTTTTTTTCGCAATTGCTAGTGCATATCTCGCAATTCTGACATTTTCATGCAATTGCGAGTTTATATATCGCAGTTCTGAGGTTTTTTTACCGAAAATGTGAGTTTATATATTGCAATTCAGATTTTTTCTTGCGAGTTTATATCTCACAATTTTGACTTTTTCCACTCAATCGCGAGTTTATATCTCACAATACTGACTTTTTCCACATAACTGCGAGTTTATATCTTGTAATTCTGACTTCATCACACGCAATTACAAGTTTATATATCACAATTCTGAGGAAAAATGTTGAATTGTGAGATAAAAATCGCAATTACCTTTTTTATTTTATTTTTATTCAGTGGTGGAAACAAGCTTCCCTAAGAAGGTTATGTTTATTTCTTGTAGTGTGTGGAATTAACATGCAGAAACTTGCATGGTCATTTATTATTTAAGATAGGATTATTATTCTTGACTAAAACTATTAAAAACATGTTTGGTAATGAACTGAAATAAAGATGAAATAAAATATGTTAGGTGGAAAAACTTCAAGTAAATAAGAATTGAAAATGTTGCCATGGCAACTAGCTAAATATGTTAAAAATATAAAAACTTAAAACCTAAATAGTAATATAAAAATGACACAGAACACAGCAAAATTATCACTAAAATGTAAACTGAAGTTGGAATGAAAACTGAAGATATAAAAATAGAAGCTAATTCAAAATAGAAATAGAAACTATAATAGCATATAGATAATACTAAAATAACACAGAAACTGAAGAAAAGGGAATAGCACAAGACGAGGAAGCCCTGTTTGTTTATACAACAGACAATTATTTGCTTTGACAAAGTTGCCATGGTGATTTCAGCAGGCTGCTACAACGTCCGTTTTTTCCCTTTCTTTTTTTGAATCACTAACCAGCGTATATACGGGTGCATGAGCAGCGGTGGACGGAGTGTGAGCAAAGCTTTCCACAGCACTGCCCACTCACACACGTTCCTTCCTCAAGCTCTTATAAATAGACATTAGTGAATGAGATTGTCCTTTCTGGACGGGTGTTTTGTCATAAACACACATCACCATGGAGACCTTTGTGTTTCGCCGCTCTGATCGGCGATTACAGTAACAGAGAGGGGAAATCTCGGGATTCCCTTTCACATTAGCGCAGTCACATGCTCTGACTTTAGGCATTGCTGGTTTGAGGTTTCCCTGCTAACGGTTCGTGTTTATGAAATCATCTAGTTTGCAGTCAAATGTGAAATAGCAGCACTAGTTGTTCAAGCCAGGCAAGGGGGAAAAAAACAGAACCGTAACTGCCTACTGCCAAAAATCAGCTAAACTCCTAGCCCTTCAGGAACGGCGGTGAACATGCGATTTGAATTTGAGGCCGGAATACATAATTTGTTATGATACAGGGCTTTGGTTCACAGTAGGCCCAGAATCAATCCAAGAATTGCTGTTGAAAAAGGATTTCAAGCAGTGCTGTACTTCCCCAGTCACACTTCAGTTATTTGTCTCAAGGCAGCCATCCAACATGGCAGATGGCCACAGAATGGCAGACATGAGTGGAAGAACGGGACTGGGGAAGAAAGGAAGAGAGAGACTGGAAGGAACAGACCGACATCTGAATCTCACACTCCATTTCTGCAAGGCTGCTGAACTGGACGATTATCAAGATGGCATTCTGCACTCAAGCTAACACAACAGGCTCCAGTCAACTAGTCAGCAGCACTCCTCCTCATTCCTGTCACTACAGCCTTTTTGATTTTACTCACACGAACACAATAAAAAGGGACTTTCACAACATCAAAACTTTCGCCCAGGTTCCAACATAATAATCTCATTTAACATATTATATTGTATTAGGTCATCTATATGACTTCTTAAACGTTTGAGAGGTTTGTATGAGGCAAAGACCACATGTTCCTCTCCATTGTAGTTCTTGTGTGCATTCAACCAGAGACGTGTCGCTCGCACTATATTCGACGTTGATAATGTCAAACATCATTATATCGTTGCATGTTTAGAAAATTAAACTAAACTATATTTTAATATAAGGTTTACTTTGGAATTTGGAATTGCTACATTTTACAAATATTTACAAAGAAATGACAAGCAACACACTGAATTTTAAGTAAAAAGACTGAAATAGTATTTTCTTGCAAAACTTAATCGAATATTCAGCTTTTTTTTACAGGTCAGAAAAAAAATCATTTTCACACTGTGTATGGATTACTATTATGATGCTTTTTCTTTTCGGAGCTTGACACAAAAATTGGCAGCTGTGGTTGCCAGAATTTTACTGTAAAAAATATG
This sequence comes from Paracanthobrama guichenoti, assembly GCA_018749465.1. Lineage (NCBI taxonomy): Eukaryota > Metazoa > Chordata > Actinopteri > Cypriniformes > Gobionidae > Paracanthobrama > Paracanthobrama guichenoti. The sequence continues at coordinate 8,504,728 of CM031966.1, read as the reverse complement.
GTAGCAACATTTTAAGTTCAATTTACAGTAAATAACCGTATTTCATTAACTGAAATAATGTTAAATTACCAACCTATTGACATACTAATATCTGTCATGTACCTTTGATATATACTGACAACGCCCAATCACAGCGGTGACGAAAGTCACATGATGAATCAAAGCTCATCACAAGCAGCTTTCAGGAGGATAATACTAATATATAAAAGATGCACAGTGTCATTCACACAAACACTAAACACCATCATGGTAACACATATGACATTTTAAAATGCAATAAACATTAATTTATTAACATTAAATATATAAAACCTTAATGTACATAAATAATTAGAAAAATAAATACATTTAACGGCATTTTACTGTTAAATGTAAGGTTAGATCTATTACAGTTATTCACCGTATATAGTACGGAAACTTTCTGTTAACCAGTTAACTGTTTTTAACCAAAGCATTTTTACAGTCTTTTACCATTACAATCATAATTTTTACTAATAACTGCATAAGTACACATAACTAACCCTAACCCTATAAAATACATGTACAGTAGTTAATATTACACTGTAAGTAAGTTACCTGGTTGCCTTCAAATTTCAAAAATTTTAATTCAGAATTCAAAGTTCATTGAAATTAAATTAATAGTTAATACAATTAACATTTTTGAGAATTGACATCACCCTTTATTCAAATAGTTTTTTTTTTTTTTTTTTTACAGTGTACTTAGTAACACTGTAACAACATCACCTTAAAATAAGGGTAAGACTTTATTTTACAGTGTCATTGTTACATATGTTGCATGCAGTTACTATAGTCATAACTATAAATTATGCATAATTACATGCAACTGACCCTAAACCTAACCAAACCCTGACCCTAACCTATAGTAAGTACATGTAGTTACTACATATTACTCAGTACTTAAATGTATAATTACATTGTAACGAAGACACCTTACAATAAAGTGTAACCTTATTTAATTATATTTATGTATTTATTTATTTTGTTTTGAAAAGACCTGATTATACATTGTACACTTTTTTTGTTCCACAAAAAAAAAGAAAATCAGTTGGGTAATGACGGGTGTTGGATGGTAATGCGTTACTACTAACGAGTTACAATAATAATATTACTTTTTGCAGTAACTAGTGTAACTAATTACTAATAAGTTTCCAGTAACAATATAACAGTTACCATCCATAAAGTAGCTCATTACAACATTACTTTTGTGGCCTCAACCCCTATTGATCTGAAAGCCAACAATCCAATAATTCTTAGATTTATTTTCATAATTTTCATGACTTACGCGTGTATGCGACGTCACCATTGCAGCAAGACCGCTTGGAATATGGAAGTTTACATTCAGCTGCTGGAAATATTGACATTATTTGATTTTGTCAGAACCAATGATGATAAGATCACCATTGCCAAATGTTTATACAAATAAAGTTGTGGCATTACATGACTTTCATTTCGTTATACTGTACTTGTACATGTGTAATGACAAATAAACTTGAAACTTGAACTTGGACTTGATTACCCACATTCCTTTGTCTTTCTGAAATTCAAAACAAAACATTTTCTTACAACCTTATGTGAATTCTTTTGATGATATGCATTATAATCATATCTGGGTAACATACACTATATTGCCAAAAGTTTTGGGATGCCTGCCTTTACATGCACGTTAACTTTAATGACATCCCATTCTTAATTCGTAGGGTTTAATATGGAGTTGGCCCACCCTTTGCGGCTATAACAGCTTCAACTCTTCTGGGAAGGCTTTCCACAAGGTTTAGGAGTGTGTTTATGGGAATTTTTGACCATTCTTCTAGAAAGTGCATTTGTGAGGTCAGGCACTGATGTTGGACGAGGAGGCCTGGCTCACAGTCTCCGCTCTAATTCATCCCAAAGGTGTTCTATCGGGTTGAGGTCAGGACAGTCAAGTTCCTCCACGTCTTTATGGACCGACGCTTTGTGCACTGGTGTGCAGTCTTGCCGGAACAGGAAGGGGTCATCCCCAAACTGTTTCCACAAAGTTGGGAGCATGAAATTGTCCAAAATGTCTTGGTATGGTGAACATTAAGAGTTTCTTTCACTGGAACTAAGGGGCCATGCCCAACCCCTGAAAAACAACCCACACCATAATCCCCCCTCCACCAAACTTTACACTTGGCACAATGCAGTCAGGCAAGTACCGTTCTCCTGGCAACCGCCAAACCCAGACTTGTCCATCGGATTGCTGTGAATTTGTCACTCCAGAGAACACGTCTCCACTGCTCTAGAGTCCAGTGGCGGCGTGCTTTACACCACTGCATCCCACGCTTTGCATTGCACTTGGTGATGTAAGGCTTGGATGCAGCTGCTCGGCCATGGAAACCCATTCCATGAAGCTCTCTACACACTGTTCTTGAGCTAATCTGAAGGCCACACAAAGTTTGGAAGTCTGTAGCTATTGACTCTGCAGAAAGTTGGCGACTTCTGCGCACTGTGACCCTCAGCATGCGCTGACCCCACTCTGTGATTTTAGTTGCTGTTGTTCCCAATTGCTTTCACTTTGTTATAATCCCACTAACAGTTGACCGTGGAATATTTAGTAGTGAGGAAATTTCATGAATAGACTTATTGCACAGGTGGCAACCTATCACGGTACCACGCTTGAGTTCACTGAGCTCCTGAGAGCGACCCATTCTTTCACACATGTTTGTTGAAGCGTCTGCATTCCTAGTGCTTGATTTACACCTGTGGCCATGGAAGTGATTGAACACCTGAATTCAATGATTTGGAGGGGTGTCCCAATACTTTTGGCAATATAGTGTATCTACAATTAGCATCAAGCTACATATTACAGTTTATGAGATTAATACCACTAAACTCACTGTAAACCACCATTGAGTGTTTGCAATAACTTCTGATCTAATATGGATTTTGGTCATATAATGAGGCAGTAATATGTTATTTGTAGCATTTTAGAAAAAATGCTTAGCATTTCTCATGTCCTTTATTCTTAAAAATAGCCCAAATCATACAGTATAAAAAGTGATCAGTTGACAACTCAAAAAGTAAGGAAACCTGTTGCCTTAAAATTAAGTAAATAAACTTTTCACATTACTTAGTTTTTTCAATTATGCACAAAGTTTATTACTTAATAATTTTAAGGCAGGTTTACTCACTTTTTTTAAGTTAAGTCAACTGATCACTTTTTACAGTGTATGAAAATCACATACAGATATGCAGTCAATCTTGTGTTTAGCTTCATGTTTCATGTGTAGAAGCGTTTCTCTGGGTTTGTTAGGTACGGAACAGGAAATGTAGTGGAAATTTGTCATCGGAAGAGACATTTCAGGTTGAACCCCTAATATGAGTGGTGTGCAGCGAATGATAGTCATAACAGCGATCGTGGAAGTGAAAACACTGGGAGACAACACTGGAAGCTAATACGCTCACCAGATCGAATAATGATTAATAATGGGAAAATTAATACAAATTATGATTGTGTCTAAATAAATACAAACTAAATCATTTAAATATGCCCTATAACATTCACAAAGAGACGCACATGCAAAGTCAGAATTTCTGTTGGGTTGAATGGAAAAGCAGAATTACTGTTGCCAGGAAGTAATAAGTAATAATATTACTTTTGAAAGGAGTAACAAGTAATGAGTAATAAATTACATTTTTCTGTATAACAAGCCTAACACTGGGGGTGATTAAATGATGAATCTTTTGGTGACCTCCTCCGTTGAGGGTTTTATGGGAAGTCAGCATATCAAGCATCACTTTAACCAAGACAGTTTTCTATTTTTAATAGAAACACCAGTCCAAGATGGAAATTCCCTCATGTTTGGACTGTAAATAGGCCCGGCATTAGTGACATCATTTCTGCCTGAAAGCAAATGTACAGACCCAGAGACCCATAAATGAACCCTTAGGAACTCAAACGCTCTGCTCCAAAACATAGTGAACTGCCTGACTGTCTACTGCCAACATGGCAACAACCTTCTAATGAAACACAACCTCATAAGTCAGTGATCTGAAACAGTACATGGTGCTACTCATGAGAAACTGATACGAACTGGTTAATGGCTGATTATACAATAGTCTAATAAAAACACATTGTTCAGACAAATATTGGGTACAATTTTAATTTGATTTGATATTTATAATCAGCATTTCTCTCATTGTCAATATACAATTATAGACATAGATTTTGACCAAAAGAAGGTATCTTAGATCAGGGGTTTTAACTGAGGTCCAGGGAACCTCAGGGGGGCCGCAAAGGAGTGACACATGATTCGTGGAAAAGTAAAAAAAAAAATGAGGGTTAAAATAAAATAAATAAATAAGTTATTACATATTGAATTAACATATGATAAAACATATTTATTTTTTAAAAAATAAATAAATGCATTTGATTAATTTATTATAAATTTAATTAATTTCTTATTTATATATTTGATATATCTGATATTTCTATGTCTATAGAGAAAAAATTATAAATTAGATTAAACAAATAAATTAACATGATAAAAATAAAAATAAATAAAAATAAATGAGATTAAAATAAATATATGTGAAAAAGCATAGAGTAAAACTGTAATAATAATAATAATAATAAAATAAGTAAATTAGCTTAAATAAACGTCCAAAATTTTGAGAAATACCATTTTATTTTGTATTTACACACATACATACATATATAAATATACATAACATTAGAACCTAATGTACATAAATAAATTAGATTAAAATAAATAAATAAGTGATTATGAAATGCTAAATTAACATCATAAAATGTAAACAAAAAAAAAAAAAACTTAAAAACTTGATTAAAATAAATGAATAAAAATGATTATTTCAATATTTTTATTAATCTAATACAAACCCGATTCCAAAAAAGTTGGGACACTGTACAAATTGTGAATAAAAAAGGAATGCAATAATTTACAAATCTCATAAACTTATTTTTATTACACAATAGTAATAAACGTTTACTATTACACAATAGTAAACGTATTTTATTCACAATAGAATACAGATAACATATCAAATGTTGAAAGTGAGACATTTTGAAATGTCATGCCAAATATTGGCTCATTTTGGATTTCATGAGCGCTACACATTCCAAAAAAGTTGGGACAGGGAGCAATAAGAGACCGGAAAAGTTAAATGCACATATAAGGAACAGCTGGAGGACCAATCTGCAACTTATTAGGTCAACTGGCAACATGATTGGGTATAAAAAGAGCCTCTCAGAGTGGCAGTGTCTCTCAGAAGTCAAGATGGGCAGAGGATCACCAATTCCCCCAATGCTGCGGCCAAACATACTGGAGCAATATCAGAAAGGAGTTTCTCAGAGAAAAACTGCAAAGAGTTTGAAGTTATCATCATCTACAGTGCATAATATCATCCAAAGATTCAGAGAATCTGGAACAATCTTTGTGCGTAAGGGTCAAGGCCGGAAAACCATACTGGATGCCCGTGATCTTCGGGCCCTTAGACGGCACTGCATCACATACAGGAATGCTACTGTAATGGAAATCACAACATGGGCTCAGGAATACTTCCAGAAAACATTGTCGGTGAATACAATCCACCGTGCCATTCGCCGCTGCCGGCTAAAACTCTACAGGTCAAAAAAGAAGCCATATCTAAACATGATCCAGAAGCGCAGGCGTTTTCTCTGGGCCAAGGCTCATTTAAAATGGACTGTGGCAAAGTGGAAAACTGTTCTGTGGTCAGACCAATCAAAATTCAAAAAAGTTCTTTTTGGAAAACTGGGATGCCATGTCATCCGGACTAAAGAGGACAAGGACAACCCAAGTTGTTGTCAGCGCTCAGTTCAGAAGCCTGCATCTCTGATGGGATGGGGTTCATGAGTGCGTGTGGCATGAGCAGCTTACACATCTGGAAAGGCACCATCAATGCTGAAAGGTATATCCAAGTTCTAGAACAACATATGCTCCCATCCAGACGTCGTCTCTTTCAGGGAAGACCTTGCATTTTCCAACATGACAATGCCAGACCACATACTGCATCAATTACAACATCATGGCTGCGTAGAAGAAGGATCCGGGGACTGAAATGGCCAGCCTGCAGTCCAGATCTTTCACCCATAGAAAACATTTGGCGCATCATAAAGAGGAAGATGCCACAAAGAAGACCTAAGACAGTTGAGCAACTAGAAGCCTGTATTAGACAAGAATGGGACAACATTCCTATTCCTAAACTTGAGCAACTTGTCTCCTCAGTCCCCAGACGTTTGCAGACTGTTAGAAAAAGAAGAGGGGATGCCACACAGTGGGAAACATGGCCTTGTCCCAACTGTTTTGAGATGTGTTAATGCCATGAAATTTAAAATCAACTTATTTTTCCTTAAAATGATACATTTTCTCAGTTTAAACATTTGATATGTCATCTATGTTGTATTCTGAATAAAGTATTGAAATTTGAAACGTCCACATCATTGCATTCTGTTTTTATTCACAATTTGTACAGTGTCCCAACTTTTTTGAATCGGGTTTGTAAATTAATAAATTTAATCACATTGTTATTCATTTATTTTAATCTAATTCATTTTTTTGTATTTTATTATATGTTAATTTAACATTTAATTACTTTTTTTATCTCACACACTCGAATTAGATTGAAAAAAACAAAACAACAACAACAAAAACATATATATACATTTAACAGTACATTATTATAGTAAGTAGAAAGATTATATAATAATATATAAAGTAACTTTATAGAAACTAATGTTAGATAATATTAATATTTTTAGCGTAATTGGGTGTTTATAAAAGACAGATGTCTTAAATTTCCAGAATGGCGGTCCTTACAAGAGGATGTTCATATTTGGGGGTCCATGGCATCTAAAAGTTTGAAAAGCCCTGTCTTAGATGATACCTTCCATAACTTTTGGACCAACATTTGCGTCTGGAGTGCATATATGTTGCCTTTAAAATGCTGTCTAGATAGGCAAGTCAAAAGGTTCCGAAACAGATTTTAGGTCTTGTCAATACGTTTATCTAAATGTATGGATGAAAGCATCCTCAGAAAGGGAACTCCAAATAATCTGTGCATTTGTTGAGAAGATGAAATGAAGGCTGGGGGTGGGGTGGAGGTGGATGCGGGGTGGGATCTGCAAGAAATTGAATCACCACAGCAACTTTAATAATATCTATTTTGCAGCTCACATATGAAAGGAAATGAGTTTCAAAGGTAAGGTCATGCTTCAACTGTCACTTATATTTGATAGCTTCCACACATCAGAGACATGAATGCTTTATACACTAAAGAGAGATGTGTTAATGTGTGCTATACCCTACCCCACGTGCAATGTAAATTCTTTATTGCTTCTACCCAAGAGCAATGTGGAGACACAATTATTATTTTTTTTTTTCCGCTGGCCACAAAGGGAACTATATTCTTCTCTGATGAACCAGGAATGTCTCATACTGGTTTGTGCATAAAATATGTAATAATATTAAAAAAAATGGCTTACCGTTGGTGGAACATTGCATGTGTGAAAAACACAATTCCAGATGCTTGCAACCAATGTTGATTACTTATAAGAAATGTCATATTTTACCCCTTATACAGTATATATGGCGCCTTTTTTGCATCATAACATAAATTTTCATGCCAAATAAGCACATTTCCTTCCCCCAAATTGTGAAAATGTTCTCTTATAGCTGTAATAATAGTAATACCATAGTATACAAATACTGAAAAAAATTATTTTTATTCGTATTGCAGAATAAAATCAGAATAAAAATTTATTATATACACCCCCGGTTAAGGCTTAAGCCAAGCCCCAGACCAAAATGCATGTTTGAGCTGTTTTAACTGAAAGTATTTTGCACAGACATATCTAAATACACTATATTGCTAAAAGTATTGGGACACCCCTCCAAATCATTGACTTCAGGTGACTGTTTGTGAAACCAGGCCACAATATTTTATTTATGTAATTGCAAATACTTCAACTACTACTACTAATAATAGTCCTATAAACCTTAAATGTTCCTTTCTTTTGATTCCGGGCTGACAAATGATGCAGAAATGGTCTTGTGACATTCACTTTAACATAAATCCCCCAAAGTTTTACAAAATCCTAAAAAAAAAGCTCTGCAAAGATATCTCTGTCTGCTGTACAACACTCAATTTGACTACATTTAAATTCACTGAATTAATAATGGGCGTATGATTTTGATCTATTTGTAGATGTTGAATAATTTACTATAAGGCTTAGCTGTAGGGATCAGGATTTCCTCATTTAAAAACCCCAATTGGTTACAAAAAAAAGCCAAAACTGTGCATTGCAGAACACACAAACACCCTTATTGCATATTTGTGGTATTTTGCGCTCCCGGCACATTTTTGTGACTTTAAGAGCTGCTGTATAGGCTTCAGTCAGCAGTAAATGATAGACTCTGTGCCTCGGCACACTTTGGTGCAAAACCTCCTGCATTCCTCCTAATGGGCAGGTATAGGCTCTTACAGGCTATTTTCCAATGTAATACGTGCTGTGACACTGTAAAGGCTAAAGATATCCGTTGGCATGTGTTTTGAATGCAGTAATGACCACTGTTTGGATGTTTTTGCGACCTGCTCCTCATGATCAGAGACCCAAAAGTGGCACTGCTCAGTTTTAGTGCTTCCCTTCTCTCTCTAAGCTACAAAAATTGCAAACAAGCTCTCCTGGAGGTCTGTATTCTGAAATGTATTTTTACATTATTTGTCAAACATACCCAAAAGAGACAGAACAAGAGAAAGAGTATGAGATTATGTGGTTGAGAGAATGGGAGCTAAACTGAGAACAGAAGGAACAACATCCATGTTCACTTGCACTGCAGCTCTCTGTTTTAAGACCCTCAGAAGTAGTCAGGAGGAGGGTCAGCACATCCAGTTTTCCATCCTTGATCTAGCATGTGTCGTCTACAAACATGCTGGAAGAACTTGTCATCTGATTATGGTGTTCTGGAATGTACAAGTCTGGTGTGGTGCAGTTTTGTTTTCAAGGAATTTGGGAGTTACCAGGAACTAAATGTTCCTCCTGGAAGCCTGCAATGCTCATGTCACGTGTCATTAAGGCGCATGAGATTTAATCAGTCATATTGTCTATGAAGTCAAAGTCTGAACATGTCTACATTGACTTACGAAGCTAGTGTTGAATTTAAATGTGCAGTGCTTGAAGCAGTTTTTTTTTTTTTTTTTTTTTTTTTTTTTTTTTTCAAGGAGCACCTGTGCTCCTAAGTTGAAAAATTTAGGAGCGCATTTAGAAACTTCAGGGGCTCAACTAACTATTTCTGCAATCCTGGTTATACACACACACACACACACACACACACACACACACACACACTGTAACAGATTTTGCCATACTAGTGTTGTTTTAGTATCACTGTTTACTTTAAATTAAATGGAATTTAATGGAAATTGGAAATAGGATACACTGTGTGATTTAATAAACAAATCCCGAAATACACCGGGACTCTTATTTTGAAATGTCTATACTTTATTATGGCAGGATGCTCAATCAAATTCAGATGAGGGAGATTAAATAATCATTCTTTCAACCGTATACAACACATTACAATATAAACACCGTAAAGTAAACATTGTCATAATTGTTCAGCTTTAGTGCATAAGCATTCGATTGGCATAAATGTGCGCTATTCATTGATTGTGAACTGCCATGATGCGCAAGCCTTTGAACGATCTTACATTTAAGAAAACCAAGGGATTTTTTTATTCGCACATGTGCTCCAAAATACATTGTACAGTTTGCACACATCTGTTTTTAGTTGCAAATGCAAGTGAAATGGTCGAGTTGTGAAGCCCTAACTAAAAGATACAGTTCACGCAAAAACAAAAATATCATTATTTACTGGCCGTTGGTAACTGGAGCCAAAGATGACAGGAAAACACCTTCAAACAACTTATATGGTGCTTTTTTTTTGATATAGCAATTTGACCACCTAGTAATTTTCATGGCATGGAAAAGAGCAGGGTGAAATATCTTTTGGTTTCCACAGAAGAAAGAAATCATACAGGTATGGAACGACATGAAGGTGAGTAAAAAGAATTTGCTTTAACAGATTCTCGCCATCAGGCTTCTTGTTCAAAGTGATGAGATGCAAAACAGTGAAACTCCAGCTGTCTAAAGTGCGATAGGTGGTCTTCTTCAGTGAACAAAACCAGCTCACATTGAATGTAGACAGTAAAACGAATCCACCTTTATCAGTTCTTATGTTTAAACCCTGTACTAGTATGGTTTCTCCTTTAACCTTTGGCCTCCAAGAGTGTGACCTTCACCTCTCCACAGGACATATGAGACAAGAACATGACAAAACACATGCGCTGACTGAGCGGCTCCTTTCAACTGAGCGCAGCACCCTCACAAGGGAAATATAATGGAATTTAACATTTGTCAGCTGCTTTTTACTATAATTTTCCACTTTAGAAAGTGTCAGATATCGCTGGTCACGCAACCCATGTTTTATGTGATTTGTAAATTTGTGTGCATTAGTACATATTACAATTACATGTTCTATTTCTCATTTAGCAGATGTCTTGACATGTGCTTCAACTATGGGTGGAGTCAATAATGCACTCCCTTGATGTTTCATATTCTCTAATATAATGCCACACACCCTTTTATTAAAAAATGTAGCACTGGGGGAGAACGAGGTGATGTCAGGAGGTTATAGAGAACAGACCCCAAAATCTGGTTTCAATAGTTTTCATTAGATAGACCGTCCCCACCCACAGAGCACTGCTGTCCAAACAAATGCCTTGGGCTCTGACTCCGCCAAAGTCAAGAAGAGTGCTTTCAATCCCATTTGTTTGGTTAATGATGGCTTTATCAACATTATCATGTCAATAATCGCACGCCGCCTTGTTTTCTTTTAAAACAATTTTCTTGCCTCAAAACATTGTAAATCCTATTTTTTACCTCATATCAGTATTGAGAAAACTACTTTAAACTGTAACGTCTCAAGCTATGAACTAATGTTAAGTACAATAAATCTATATAAAGGGGCAATATCCTACTATCGAATGCTGTAATTGTGTGACACAAAACATCTAATTTTGTTGTGCTACATTGCTACTCAGTAGTAAAAAAAGTATGTAGCTTGACCGTTTTTAACACAACACAGCTACTTTGAAACGGTAACATCTCAAGCTATAAGCCATAATCTAGTTATATGCTAATGCTAAGTTGTTTTTAATTTTAATACAACTTAGCTATTTGTTGCTGTAAAGCTATTTTAACTCAGCTGATGTCATGTCAAGCTATAAGCTACTGCTACTGCTTACTTGTTGCTGTAAAAGCTAGACTATTGTAATACAACTCAGCTGTTGTCATGTCAAGCTACTTTTGAATTGTAGTTTATCAAGTTATAAGCTAATGCTAACTACAGGATATGCTGATTTTATACTTAATCAGTCGCTGTCATGTCAAACAACTTTGAAACTTGCTTCTCAAGCTATAAGCTAATATTAACGACAAGTTTTAAGCTAATGCTAAGTTGTTAGTTGCTGTAAAAGCTAGACTATTTTAATACAACTCAGCTGCTGTCATGTTAAGCTAATTTGACTAACTTCTTGAGTTATAAGCTAATGCTAACTACAAGATGTGCTAATGTTAAGTTGCTTGTTGCTGTAAAAGCTAGACTATATTTTATACTATAGTTGCAGTCATGTCCAGCTACTTTAAAACTGTAGCATCACAAGCTATTAGCTAATGCTAACTTCAATAAAGTTATCAATTTATTAGGCCTATCGGATGCTATATATATTTAGAGATAAATATGACAAAATAACATCTCAGCTACTGTCATGGGATGCTAAAGAAAAATGTAGTTTGTTAGCATTGCTAGTTATTCCACACTACAACAGTTTTTTACTTTAACCATTATCCATTATAATATAAAAAGCCTCCTGCAAAAGCACTCGGTAGAATTTCGATTTTGACAAGGACACAGACAAGCGATGGCAAATGTCAAAATGTGCAAGAATGCAAGAAAGAAGAAAGAGAGCAGTAAAATCCAGTTCATCACAAAGTAACTGTTTTGAGGCCAGTTATCTAAGGGAAAGTATGAATGCCATTGTTCGAACCTGTCAGTGGGTTATGTAATAGTCTTTGGCCTAGATCGCAGCTCTCTAGAGTTTGTACTTTTCCACTGCTCTTTTGCGCCCAGGGCAGCCTGTTGAGCTCTACGGTTAGGTGAGATTCTTGCCTGTAGGAATTGTAAAACTTCACTGCAAAATGCTGACACATGAAAGTGGAAGATATGAGTTATTACAGGCTAACACAAGTCACACAGAATAGATCTTGAATATCTCTCACTCAATCTGCTCTGCATCAACAGACTATGATGGATTGGTCTTCAGGCAGAAAACTAATTAGTGCATCAGAATGACGAAGAATGGACTAGTAGAACGGTGTTTCTCAATTATTTTGTGCACCTACAGTCCAATCAGTGAGGCTTTAGTACCTCTTAATTGACTCTAAACCAGAAATGTGGTTCTTATAATTATATGTAATATAGCTTTATCATATTAATACAAATAAAATGTCCTTTATTACAATGATCCATTGAATTCAAACTAAAATTAATCAATGCTGTGGGTAAAAATTTGAAGCCGTTTCAGAAATGTGTTATTTTATAGCTGCATTTAGATGTAGCAAAGCAAAACCAACATTGGGAAATGCGTATTTCTAAAAATTGTGAGCATCGCCGTTAAGAATCAGTTGTTTGAAAACATTTTGAACAATTAAATAATGTGGTTTACTTGTCTTGATTTGCCTATTGGACTCAGTATTGTACTACTTGAGACTGAACTCAATCTCAAGTATCTTGAGTTTGAGTCCAAGATGCTCTTAGGCCACATCCACACAAAGCCAGTGCTTTCCCTATTCAAACTTTTTTTCCCCCTCATCTCAAGAAATATCTGCGTACACAAGAAACCACTGAAAATGACTCAAAACAATGTAGCATACATGCCAGACCAGTATGTGGCGCTGTAATTCTGCCACAGAGATGCACTAAAAATGGAGAAGAAGACTTCATGATGTGGGGTGATTTCATCATTGTTTCACAAAATATATGGATTGGCTGTACACACGAAAACGCAAGGGCGTCGTTTTCAGATTTATCCACTCTGGGACCCGGTTTCAAAAAATAGCAGTTTCAGGCTCCCAAAACACCAGATCCGTCTCAACGAAACTCCAATATGATACAAAATTTTTACATCTGTGTGCATGGGGTCTTAGTCTTGTCATGAACTTGGGAGCATTTAGATTCAGTCTTGACCCGGACTCAAAGACCAAGTCTCGTCCCAAGTACTACAACACTACAGATACATTTTGTGGTCTGTGTCGACGTATATGATCGATTCTGTTCAGTTGTGTCTCTGAACTGGAGCACACTGTGTGCATCGCAGTGGTTTTTGTGGCAGAACCTTGTTTCACTAAGTACATAATGTTCCTGGATCAACATCTTGATTGAGGGACAAGTTTACAGTTTATGTCAAGTTTAGGCTTAAAATCAGGGTTAGGTACTACTACATCAGTGTTATTCACCTATCATTTCCCTTTCATTTTAGGGATAACTTATGGGGAGGGATATGGTTAGGATTACATTTTCAGACAGGATTGTTGTTTTAGGATCAACAAAATATGTTGACCCAGGAACGCGTCTACCTCTTCAAAATCAGGACGTGTAGTTCCTTTGACACTGACACAAAACCCAGCTTCATTCACACCAAAGGAAAGCATATGTCAACTATCTGAATCATTTTGATCCTCTTTAAGTCTCTGTCTTGATTCAGACTCAACCTACTCAGATCTCGGCTTGGACTCGGACTTGAATGAGCTGGCCTTGACTACAACACTGCCGGTCAGGCTGGTCTAGTTTCATGGTTTCGGGCTTCTCAGCTGAACATGAACTCGACCAACTGGAAACCAGCTTGACTAGGCTGGGAAACCTGTTCTACTATCTTAAGCCAGCTAGATAATGGCCTTTGGTTGATTATGGCTGGTCTTTAGCATGGAAGAGCAGTGCAAATAATACCACCTCCTTATAAATCACAAGTGAACAGCCATGCTTTAGTGGCCATTCATCATTCTCTTAAAGGACACTTGGTCTTTGTAAGGCACTGAGGTTATGGGGTCATGGGGTGAGTAATGCAGCCAGATCTTTCGCTCCCTTGAGGCAGATTGCAGACATCCCTTGAGGAAACCAGAGAGAGTGAAAGGGGTGAGAAACATCGGGGAACCTCTTTTGTCTCTTTTGTTTCATTCCTGACCTTCTTGTCTCCAACCTGCTGGTATTGACCATGTTGGGAGTGCTTGCGTGTTTACAGACACGCTATGCCCATTTGTCTTGCGTTGAGTGACGTGTCACATCCTCATCGTGGCGTTTAATCCAGACTCACTGTACGGTCACAGCTGTTATTCATGGTCAAGAAGCTCTATGTCACCTCCTACATGGTTCCTCAGCACCATTTCTCACCTGCCAATATTTCTAATCAAGGTTCGCTGATGAACGAGGTCTCTGATGTTGACCTTGTTCTGGGGTTGATGGTGTTCCAGAGTTGGTTTAGATGTAAAGGCCTAAGAAGGGTCCTTAAAAGGGTAGTTCGTACAAAATTGATAAATTCTGTTGTTATTTATATGCACTTTCATGTTGTTCCAAACCTGTGTGACTTTTATTCTTCTGCGGAGCTCAAGAGTATGGCCAAAAATAATATTCTTTTGTATTCCACTCAAGAAAGAAAGTCTAGAGCTGTCCTTTTTAGGTGACCCATCTATGGAAGCTTGTTTCTCATAAGTTTATATTTCACAATTCTGACTTTATAACGCTCAATTGTGTGTTCTTTTCCTCAGAATTGGACTTTATAATTCACAATTGCATGTTTATATCTTACAATTCTTATAAAATAAGTCAGAATTGCAAGATACAAATTCTCAATTGTGAGAAAAATAGTCAGAATTGAGAGTTTATATCTTGCAATTTTGAATAATCAAGATTGTGAGATTAAAAAAGTCTTAAATTGTTTTATCCCATGGTGGAAAACAAGCTTCCATAACTGAACCTTTAACTCTTGGAACTCAGATTTGTATATTTGGGTCAATGACGTGTAAAAGTATGCCATTTTGTTAGAAATTTACTCTTTGCATTTAAGTTTGATTTCAAGGTTTTTAAATATTTTCTAGCATTTTCATAGAAAGTTTTGAAATTTAATGACTCTAAAAATGTAATGTGATGTAACCATCAAATAAAAACAAAAACTTATTTTCATAACACCTTAAATACACGTTAGTGCACATACAGTGCATCTGGAAAGTATTCACAGCTCTTCACCTTTTTCCACATTTTGTTATGTTACAACCTTATTCCAAAATGGATTCAATTTATTTTTTTATTTTTTTCCTCAATTCTACAAACAATACCCCATAATGACAATGTGAAAGAAATTTGTTTGAAATCTTTGGAAATGTATAAAAATTAAAAACCGAACAAAAGGAGAAAAAAAAAAAATCACATCTACATAAGTATTCATAGCCATGACACTCAAAATTGAGCTCATGTGCTCCTGTTTCCACTGATCATCCATGAGATGTTTCTACAGCTTGATTAGAGTCCACCTGTGGTAAATTCAGCTGATTGGACATGATTTGGAAAGGCACACACCTGTCTATATAAGGTCCCACAGTTAACAGTGCATGTCAGACCACAGCCCAAGCCATGATTTCCAAGGAATTGTTTGTAGACCTCCGAGACAGGATTGTATCGTGGCACAGATCTGGGGAAGGGTACATAAACATTTCTGCTGTGTTGAAGGTCCCAATGAGCACAGTGGCCTCCATCATCCGTAAATGGAAGAAGTTTGGAACCACCAGGACTCTTCCTAGAGCTGTTCGCCCTGGCCAAACTGAGCGATCAGGGGAGAAGGGCCTTAGTCAGGGAGGTGACCAAGAACCTGATCACTCTCACAGAGCACCAGCGTTTCTCTGTGGAGAGAGGAGAATCTTCCAGAAAAACGACCATCTCTTCAGCACTTCACCAATCAGGCCTGTATGGTAGAGTGGCCAGATGGAAGCCACTCCTCGGTAAAAGGCACATGACAGCCCGACTGGAGTTTGCCAAAAGGCACCTGAAGGACTCTCAGACCACGAGAAACAAAATTCTCTGGTCTGATGAAACAAAGATTGAACTCTTTGGCTTGAATGGCAAGCGTCATGTCTGGAGGAAATCAGGCACCGCTCATCAGCTGGCCAATACCATCCCTACAGTGAAGCATGGTGGTGGCAGCATCATGCTGTGGGGATGTTTTTCAGCGGCAGGAACTGGGAGACTAGTCAGGATTGAGGGAAAGATGTACAGCATGCAGCAATGTACAGAAACATATTTTATGCCAACCTGCTACAGAGCTCTCTGGACCTCGAACATCTTCCAACAGGACAACAACCCTAAGCACACAGCCAAGATAACAAAGGAGTGGCTATGGGACAACTCTGTGAATGTCATTGAGTGGCCCAGCCAGAGCCCAGACTTGAACCCGATTGAACATCTCTGGAGAAATCTGAAAATGGCTGTGCACCGACGCTCCCCATCCAACCTGATGGAGCTTGAGAGGCCCTGCAAAGAAGAATGGGAGAAACTGCCCAAAAATATGTGTACCAAGCTTGTAGCATCTTACTCAAAGAGAATTGATGCTGTAACAAAGAGTTGAGCAAAGGCTGTGAATATACTTGCATGTAATTATTTTTTAATTTTTTTAATTTGCAAAGATTTCAAATAAACTTCTTTCACATTGCCATTATGGGGTATTGTTTGTAGAAATGAGGGGAAAAAGTGAAGCGCTGTGAATACTTTCTGGATGCACTGTATCTTAATCATTTTAATCTATAAATATATTTTTTAAAATGTTGATTTATATATTTTTGGGCCAGTACAGTTTGTTGAAATAAATGTAATAAAAAGAAGAATTTTTACAAGTAATACATTTTAATATGCAGTTTTAATGTAAAACTACTTTGCAAGTGCATTGGCTCACTAATTAATTCTGCATCCTGAAGCAAAGCCAGCTGAGAACCACTGGTCTAAATCTAGTTTTGCACAAATTAAGTTGAGCCTAAAAAGTTACCGTGCAGACTTCAACCAAATACATATGAAGCTTTTTAATTCTTGTGGGGTGTTTCACGGGTACGGTATCCCTGACTCTGTGATGTCTAATGATTAGCTGAGTGGGGCTTTTCCCCTGCTGGTAGGGTCATCACTCTGATCAAAACCTTCTTGTAGAGCACACACTCAGTCAGCGGGACTGCGGACATTCTGCATAATCAGCATTTCAAAGCAGCGCTGTCAGTATCTCTCCAAAGCTGAACCACATGGCTTTCATTTGTCTGGGCCACACAGGGTCAACATGAAGAGTGCCTGCAGATGACATCACCCTTGCCGAGGGGGTTCCTGCTGGAGTAGGTTCTCTTTGAGACGGCGCAGGAATGACAGGATAAGAAATATGACCTCAAAGCTTCCCAGTAGGTGTATGGATATCGGTAAGCGGCGCAACATAAGCAGTTCCTAAGAACACGTGGTGACTCCACTAGACTTATTTAGAATGAAAATATTCCACTGAGAAATTTCAGCCGCATTAGGACTCAGCTGCCAAGCTATTTCAGGCCATCCGTGGAGCTATTTCACAAGAAATTGCCCTGGATGTATAATTCAGTTGGTCCCTGTAATGCGGACCTGCTATTAACTTGGGCTGCTAGGAGAACATCATGAAAGGAATTGCCTCTTATTTCTAACTCATTGTGATCCATTGTTCCCCACTGCATTCAGTGCCATATGTAAAACAATCCAGTCCTTTTACTAATTTATTTTTATATGCCTTCAATATCAATAAATGTTTAATGGAAAACTGTACAGTCACAGTGGAGTGATTTTAATGGGAGGAATCTCTTTAGGATGTTATTAAAATAGTAGATCACTTCGGCATTGGAGAACTCTGCCTTCATATATTAATGTACATAATACTTTTTAAAGACATTCTTTGCTTATGGGCAAAAAGATAAGACTTGGTTCAATTAAGTTATTGCTCTGACAATGGCTTGGATGGAGATGATTCCTTGTACTTTTTTATGGAATAACATTTAATCTCATTCTGGCACTTTTTATGAATAAAGTGTTTGGTGTCTGATGATTTGTAATGACATACTCCAATGTTTTTATTAAGTGTTCAAGTGTATGAAAAAAGTATCCCTTTTACAAAACTGTGACATAATCGATTAAATTGATAATCAGTTGATTGTTGTAAAATCTGTTTTGACTGTATTCATTAAGCTCACCCTGATACCCAATTTACTGTAAGATTTTTTGTTTGTTTGTTTTAATATTTTTTCTTTGAATTTATGGGAAACATAAAACATATATCTGAGCAACATATTTATTTATTTATGTATGCATCCATTCATTTAATAATGTTATTTTGATGTTAATTTAAGGTTTATTGCTTGACAATAACAAAATAACACAAATTAGGGTTATTTATATATATATATATATATATATATATATATATATATATATATATATATATATATATATATATATAAATCAGTAATCCTTATGAAAAAGAAGTATTTCAAGTTCATTTTATGAAGTATACTTAATTAATGTTCAAGTATATTTTTAACTATATGTTATGTACTAAGTATACTAATATCAATGCGTATTAGTAGTAAACTTGTAAGTGTAAGGGAGACTGGGTATAGTTGTAACACGGGAGAGTTGTAACACTACCAATTCCACGAATCACGGATAAGATAGGAGTCCTGTGACAGTTTCAGTTTCCTCTGGCTTCCTTTACGGTCCCACATGGAGGTTTTCCAGTCTGTGTTGCTATCTCTCCTGAAGCTACAGCAGAAAATCTAATTCTGAGGTAAGAAAAAAATAACAAGATAATATTTTGTTTAGTACTTCTACCGTTGTAGATAATGTTGTATGCATTATATCAGGTCAAAGTGTAGTTTCTCTAGTAAAGAATGGTGTATCAACCTCCTGCTAATGTCAAAGCACCATGCTAATACAGCTAGCTAAACAATGGGTGACAGTGGCAGGGTAGGTTGTAACACGTGTTTTAAAGCAACCATCCACTTACATACAACTAAGAACATTTTTGTGATTTTAATAATTCTACAGAATGCCTATGTTGATGTTAATTTACTCTTGCTCTCTCTCTCTCTCTCTCTCTCTCTCTCTCTCTCTCTCTCTCTCTCTCACACACACACACACACACACACACACACACACACACACACCCATATGAATGTTCATGTACAGACAGGTACAAACAAACGCACACAATATGCACATACACTCCCCATATTCACACATATGTTATTGTTGCAGCCATTCATTTAAAATAAAACTGTTGTTGTGGCATATCACTTGGAGCACCCTTAGTGTTTGTGCATTTTGTCTACCTGTTACAACTTACCACAGTATGTGTTACAACCTACCTACAAAGGACCAATTAGTATTTGTCATCATCTCAACAAGACTGTGATATAGCTAGATCAATTTAAATTGTTGCCATTTGACAAATGTGGGTACTTTGCCTAAAAGTTTCAGAAGTGTAGCTAAAAAAAGAGGTAGTTTTAGGTGCTGAAGAAAAAGTGTTACCCTAACTATTTAAATCCTGCATGGGACTAAATTGGCCAACTTTTTAGTATATATAAGTATACGTTTAAGTATCATAAGAAAAAATACAAGCCAAGTATACTTTTCAGTGTAAGTTTTTACTTTTACTTTGTCAGTATGAGTCAAGTATACTTAAGTGCAATTTTAAGTATATTTCTGAGAAGTATATAAAAGTAGACTGAAAGTATACTTTCTTATTTTTAGTTTAAAAACACTTGAATAAACTTATTTTTCATAAGGGAACCTAAATGGCTGACATTACCAAATCAAAAGGGCAAACCTAACAGAAAAGAAACAGAAAATAAATAATTTAATATTTATTTTCACCTCCTGAGGTTGACGTTTAACACTTTCTGAAGGTCAGCCGCCTCCTTTCTCTCACTCTAGAGTTTTAAGCCATATACTCTATTCCTAGAAGTACCTTTTGTTCATAATTAGTGTTATGCATGGAGCAAACTACACTACAAATTCTACAGAAATGCCAACATATAATTTATTTCATCACTTTTTTTCCCCCACAGAGTTCAGGATTCCGGTGAAAATCCCAAGACTGACATCACACTCTATTCATTTAGATGTGACTTCCTTGATAGGTGGCAGGTGTGTAATTAAGATGTTTGGATCTTTCAGAGAAAACCTATACTCCACTGGCATTGTTAAATAGATGACTCGTAAATAATAGATAGCGCTGGCTGTATAGACTCTGGCTTATATGGTCCCATCAAGGCATATGAGAGAGCGAAAGATGAAAGTGATTTTCACCCCACATGCACACCCCTGGATTCATTGACTTTGACTTGTCATTTGATCTGAAAGTAAGGAGATCATTTTGACATCTGCTGCTGATCAAAGCTTTGTTTGCTGAATTGTTTGCCTTGTAGTTTTCCATGTGGCATCCCTATCTAAACAGGCATTCCAATGTACCTGCTATTATCATTAATGAAGGTTAAAAGGCTGTTCCCAGTACACTCCACAGATTCAAAACCTATATAATCATATGCATATATTGCATTTATTATGCGCTTCATAACCAAGCATAGCTCCCATCTTTGCTCACAAGTCAGCATGAAGTTAAGATTGAACTTATTCTTTCTTTACACACATTTATGGTTCTCTTTTTATATCTTAACCTTTTGACAAATGCAAATTGTTCCACTTCTAAAACAACTTTCCTGTCATCTAGACTAGAAATAAATTTAACCAGTAGATACATATCTACTCAGATGTCTTATTTAGGCTTCTGTTAATTATTTAAAAATAAATTTTTAATTTTTAATTTACCATTGGATAATATTGATGTAATAGCCTACATATTATAGCAATACAATCAAAGTTTATAATTAATAATATACTATATTATAGAATGTGTATATAAATGTGTATAGAATGTGTGGATATAAAAAGTCTGCACACCCTTGTTAAAACAAAGGCCCTGTTTACACCTGGTATTAAGATGCGTTTTGGTCAATTGGATCACAAGTAGACAAGTGGACACATTCCCGTTTACACCTGGTGTTTTAATCCGTCGCTTTTGTCCACTTTCAACCACTTCTGTCCAGATTTCTTCGAGGGGAGGGTCTATTTGCAGGTAAATGTATGGGCTTTTTGCAGATCTTTTGATCTAATGGATGAAATAAACTTGCGCAAATTACATATGAATGCGACCAGAGACAACGGAAAACATACGGTGAGCATCAGCTTTCGTTTTTGCTCTGACAGCCACGAGATCACGGCGAACGCTGTGAGTGTGTGTTAGAAATCTGGAATGGTGAGAGAACATTGTGCTTGGTACGTGTTTTTCGTCTTCAAAACAAACTTGGGTCTTTATGCCAACAATGTTTAAATCCCGTCTGGCTAGCGTGCTTCACATAATGTTTATGCATTAAAGGCCCACTGAAGTGCCTTGAAACGCGCAGCATTATTCAATGTGTTGACGTAATTTCCCCTGAAACGGCTCCAGCTGTTAGCAGCTCCTCCCCCTTTTTAAAACAGCCATTAGCGTTTCGTTAATATCAGTGTGACTACAGCCTTTCTATTTGGTAAAGCCACAGTTTCCTCCTAATATCTAACCATTTCTCATCATAATCTCCTCCATATCCCTTTGAAATATAGCATTCTGTGCAGAATTTAAATAGGTCCGATAAGTTTTGTTGTATGTGCCGACTCGCGCATATAATCCGCGCTGTGCTTTCGTGTCTTTAGTCAACGGCTCTGGTCTCTGTGTGTGTGTTGCGGTGGTGTGTGTGAAACTAACGTGAAACCAGACTTCATTCGCCTCAACTGAAAACATATTTACACTGTCTAAATCATTTCCTATCGCATGTAGTGCGCTATGTGCCATTCACCATGTAGAACATAGTAAATGTGTGAACAGCTGACTGATTTCAGCTGCAGCTTCAGCGTCTATTTATAGTGTAGGGGGCGGGACTCTTCAGATTCTAGAGCATTTGATTGGACAGAAGATGTGACGAGAAGCTGAAGTCTGCGATGATGTCATCAAAATCTGTGATCCATTTTAACAGAAGTGAGAGACTGTAAGTTTTGAATGCGTATATCTCCTAAATGTGAATTTTGTCATTGTTTTGGAACACACCAGCTTATTCATAACCTTAAGGCTAACATAGTCATACTAAAAGCTAAAAAAAAAAAAAAAAAATCAAATCAAATTAAGTTAAGTCAGTAGGCGGTCTTTTGTGGCTGTTTTGACCGTTTGACCATTTGACCACACTGCATCTACACAATCCGGCCGAATACTTTTTCGACTACCTCTGGAAGTGGTCCATTAGCCTGAATGGAGTAAGATGTCAAGCATTTGCTCTTCTGAAGAACTTCAGCAATAAACATTGATATTCATTCATTGATATTCAGATAAGCTAATCTAAATTCTCCTTGCTTCACCACGAAGCAGCTGCATTGACAACAAATAAACACATTTATTCGTCATAAGTCTCTTTCCGTCCGAAATGTGCAGACCAAGTTTGGCACGCCACACTATCAACATTTGATATATGTGCAAACTTGGTATTTACCATCTAAATTGCTTCTTCACAATGTTCAGATGATGACAGTGATTAATCCACTAAAGTACTGAATCTTCCTCTTTCAGTATGCTTCCACATTTTCAGCCACCCATCTAAGACTTAAAGGCAACATTTGTATTCCCTGTGAGTGACTCCCCCGCCTATTTGACGATATTACCTCCAGGAGCGAGGGCCGCCTGGACAGGCGGCTGCGGTGTGTGTGGGCTCTGCGTTTAATATCATATATTTCTCTCCCTATCTTCTCATCATTAGGCAATTTAATAAATGTGGTGTGAGCACACTAATGTTCGATCATACATCAGAGCCAGCTGACCCAGGGTCAGTATACCGGACAGCGTCCAGGTTCCCTCTCCTCATCCTCCCCCCACATCTCTTTATTCCTCCGTTTCTTTTTCCCTTAGGTGTGCACATTTTCATAGCCTCTCTCCAGACCATTCATTGAGTTTGTACAAAGCCTGCTCTGAGTATAAATGTTTGGCCAAAAATCCATCAGACCTTTGCCAAAAACTCAAGAGTTTGTCCTGCTAGAAGGCCATATGTGTTTTTTGTTTGATTTATCTGTCTCTATAAAGATATAGAGATGTGAGGATGTGTATTGGACACTTTTTGTTTGTGTGTAACCTTAGAGGTCCTGATGATGACAACATTTTAAAGGAATATCCATACAAAAATGGAAATGCTTTTATTATTTACCAACCCTCACATTGCTCCAAATGCCTTTTTTTTTATTTGTGGAAGACAGAATGAGAATTTTTGAAGAATGATCATGCCGCCCTTTCCCATACAGAAAGTTCACAATGATCATAAGGT
Organism: Paracanthobrama guichenoti; assembly: GCA_018749465.1. Taxonomy (NCBI): domain Eukaryota; kingdom Metazoa; phylum Chordata; class Actinopteri; order Cypriniformes; family Gobionidae; genus Paracanthobrama; species Paracanthobrama guichenoti. Next base: position 8,481,156 of record CM031966.1, on the reverse strand, counting down.
CCATACTTGAGAATGCCCTCCAGATGGTGAACGGATCTGACTTTGACTGGGATCGAGCTACCGTCCCTGGGATAGAGGGGGAGGTCAGAAAGCATGGATGTTTGGCCAAGAATGGCCGTTTTGGCCAAGAATGGCCGACGGATCTGACTTTGACTGGGATCGAGCTACCATCCCTGGGATAGAGGGGGAGGTCAGAAAGCATGGATGTTTGGCCAAGAATGGCCATTTTTTTGAGGAGGTCATTCCTCTAGGGCATCTGAGTTCGATTCGTGCCTGATATGGTGCATCCTCCCCAGGATGCCCAAACTGCTCTGTGAGGGTGAATGTCTGGACTGAATGGCGAGTCTTGGAAGTTTTAGCCCACACAAAGTGCACTATAGGCTGTCAAGCTCCAAAAGAACAAAACAGCAACATAGTGATCTTTAACGAATCACTCTTTTAAGCCAGTTACCGGTTGAGCTGGTTCACAGAATCAAACTTTAGTTTTTGGTTGATGACACAAGATGCACATCTGAGACAGCACAGAATGAGCCAATTCGCTTATTCAACAGAAGCATAACTTGATGACGCCTTGATTTTGCTGAATCATGGGAGTTGTAGTATTCACCTCTACAGCAGGTGGAAAAGAACGTCGGGACTCGGGCAGAAGTCATATTCAAATAATAAATATTTATTAACGTTACTGTAGTGTGAAGCAGGGTGGGGCTGATAGCCGTTGGAGCGGAACGTTATGTTATAATGCAACTCTGTGCATTCACTCGGCGGCTACTATGAGACACTTGTTGCACACTGCAGTGAGCTAGATCGATATTAGGCATGGTAAAACATGGTACTCGCGGTAAATCAAGAAAACAAGGTTTAAACAATAAGAGTAACTGTGTTGAGCTATATAACAATGATTCGTTTTCTGTCGATGAATGTATCCAAACAGTTGCTCACCTCTCTAATAAAACACAAAATATATTAAAGCGTCTTTCATGGTTTCTACAAAATAAAACCTGGGTAACGGGGTATGGTGTCATTGTATGGTGTCATTGCACAGACACGGTCCATGTGCTGGTTAAAATTGATTATTTCTCTGGATTTAAACATTCTTGGAAACATTGGGGATAATGTAAGTACACAAGTCAACAGAATATATAACATTGTTCTAGTGCTTTTAGGATATTTTAATCTACACTCTAAAAAATGCTGGGTTAAAAACAACCCAAGTTGGGTAGCCCAGCGATTGGGTTGTTTTAACCCAGCGGTTGGGTTGTTTTAAACAAACATTTAACCCAACCACTGGGTTAAAACAACCCAATTGCTGGGTTTGACCATTTTCAACCCAACTTGGGTTGTTTTTAACCTAGCATTGTTTAGAGTGTATGTAAGGATAACCTCTGAAAACTTTGACAATTAGAACAGGCTCATTCGGTTATTTTTGAGTCAGTTATTTTTAATTCATTAATTTCAAACAGGTTCTTTGGTTCAATAACCTGTCTAGACATGCTCATCGGTGCTGAGCAAGAAACATGTGTGCTTCTTGCGTCATCAACCTGGAACTAAAGTTCAATTCAGTTCAATTCTGTGAAGTGACTGGTTGCAGGCTTAAAGGGTTAGTTCACCCAAAAATGAAAATGATGCCATAATTTACTCACCCTAAGTCAAACACATTCATTATCATTGGCTTCCTGTAACAGCCGTACACAAGTCTATCTGCGGCGGAAGAATGACCTCTGACCTGATGCATGACGTAGGATGTAGGAGACATGTAAGCTTAGGTGAAAGTAGACTCCTTTTGCCGTTCAAACACACAAGGCTGCACTAAAAACTCAAGCTCCTCTGAAATTTGTTTTTAAACATTTTAATTTTAGACCTCTAATTTGTGACCGATGTTCTGTTTTGTTTCCACGTTCGTCAAATACGTCATGCGTATGGGTCAGAGGTCACTTTATAAAGCTTTGACAAGCCAGGAGATTTTTTTATATATTTTTATATATATATAACTCTGATTGTGTTTGGCTGAAAGAGGAAAGTCATATACACCTAGGATGGCTTGAGGGCAAGTCAATTATGGGATCTTTAATTTTTGCGTAAACTAACCCTTTAAAAGAACAATTCGTTCAAGAACTGAACATCACTACAGCATATAAAACACCACAAAAGTCTTACGTGCACTACTTTTGGAGTCTGTCAAGGAACATTTTAAAATGTTAGTAATTCTCAGTCATTATTCACTGAATATCTGCTGTAGCTTTTCAAATATTGCGCCTATTGAAGCATCACGTCAAGTTGGTGACGTTTGGTCACGAGACATTTCTTACAACAATTTTGATTTGCTTGTCTCACAAAGCTATCACATGGCTTCAGAACAGACTTGAAATATAGCATAGTACTCATATGGGCTGAACTTATGAGGCTTTTCGGTCTTTATGACATTTAACAAGTCTAAATTGTATGGAAAGATATGTTTTTCTATATTTAAATCATAGTTTGGTATAATCGATTTCTTGTGGTTTCTCCATCATATTTTGACTTCTCGTGAGATCAGGTTGGTGTTTTTTGTCGTTTTTCGGTATGAACTGATTCTACAAAAAGTTCTGTTGCATGGATAAAAACAAAAGCATGCTCCAAATGCATAATGGCATGATTTCCTTTTTGGGTGAAATTATTCCCTTCAAGGCACAAGAGAAAGATCTGACGTTTGACTGGTAGGAAAGTGAAGATGAATGTTGAAGGTTTGGAAAGAGCTGTGTCAGTTTCAAATCATGCATGGTTTTTAAAAGTTTACACTTTAATGTGGTCAATGAATTTAAATATTGTTTTTGCATCCAAAATTAAAAATGTTGTCACTATTGCAAACACTTGCATTTAGCCGCACTCTCAATGTATTTGTAGCATGAATTCTATTGTGTACAGAAAAAAAAGAGGCTACAAATATTGCACTTTCCATTATACATTCACAGATAAAAAGGTCCATGAACACATTGTGTCAACTACCCAAAAATAATCATGTGTTTGTCAGTGTGTCTGAGTGATCATTCCACCACTCTGATTTGTGGGAAAAGAAAAACACTCATACATACACAAACAGACACACACAAAGGCATTCTAGCGCTCGGTTGGATGTGTCTTTGCTGTCTTGCACAGAACATGTCCTACTGCCTTTTCATGATCAGTCACCAAGTCAGAGTGTGTGCCGCTGTTGCGTCTTCATCCTCATGCGTATGTCGTGATTGTCTAAGGACTGGAACAAGGCAAGCAAATCAAAGAGACACGGTCTGCTACATCACAGAGTACAAGTGCCCACATTATGGGGTGAGCTCAAATGTGTCCGAGGCAGAGCTTCGGATGAAAGACAGCACTATTTCAGATAGAGAGAGAAAGAGGAAAAAACAGAGGCACTGAAGGGAGGATATGACAAGCTGCTCATAAAAGCTGTTCAGAGAGCACAAAGCCACCTCAGTGTCTGGTACATCTACCAGTCGGCAGCAGCAGATATAGAGACAGACGGAAGTAGAGATTATTTTGATATGTGGATGAGTATTTACTGATATAAAGTACTATGGGATTAAAGGAAAATGTGCTTGCATGTAGTTGCAAAGTTACTTATATAGTAGGATGTCTAAAGTGGACCATCAAAATAAAGTGTAACAATAACTTAAAAAAAAAAAAAAAAATGTTTTCAATTACTGCAGCAATGGTACATTGACCCTCCCCAATGGCGTATTTTGGTTCAGTAAAATGTCTCTGTCATTGTCAATGGACAAGATCTTTAATAGGGAACTTTATAGACTAATATGTAATCCGGTTCAGATGAAAAACACAAACACAGGCAGTATTTAGCCAAGTAGGGCCTGTGAACTGACATCATGTTCATTATTCATCTGCACTTTGAGAAATGTCTGGAAATTCTGCTTTTTCCAGAGCTGGAATCACATGCTTATGAGCAAAACATCTGCTTTCCTTTACAAGTGGAGTCAAAACCCTGACAAGTTTTCATGGTTTTCAGTCATTTCTGCAGTTATGGAGGAAAACAAATTTAAGAATCATTTGTATAAACACTATATTATAATTATAATACTGCTAAGTGAGCTTTAAAGTGTTTTCCATGCACTAAAATTTAACACACGTCAAGCACTAAATGTGATTAAAAGTTTTACTTCAAGTGAAATCGAAGAGTGAACTGATGTGACGTCATTTTGAAACTTCACTTCGGCTGGTAAAAATACTCCCATTGGTCCATGGCGATTACATCATAGGTAGGTGTGCACGGAGGCTCCGCCTTCTTTCACGTTGAAATATTTTCCATTTAATTTCTCCTGTTCAGTCCGTTGAGGTTAGATGTCCATGAGTGAAAACATGAACACACCGGAGTGCCGCTTTATAGCAGAAAATGAAAATTGTACTTCTGTAGAAACGAGACTGACAGAGTTTAATACAGTAAAGCTGCTTGATTTTAAGCAGTCTATTGTATAAACTCCTATGTACATAAATGTGACATGTCTTTACTAGAGCGCCGAATTGCAGCGCTCTTGTAAACATACCCACATTGATTTGATCAGATGCTTTTCTTATGCTTTATTAAAATGCTTGCCGTTTTCTCATTTTTGTTGTGTGTTTACATATTTCCATATTCATCTAACCGTCACTCTCAGCAGTGTGGGCGGCATCGGATGTTTGATAACAGTATCTCGCTGCTCACGTATTTTCACGTAAGAACTTTGCCGTGGCAAAAATTTAAGTGGCACCGAAATGAGGCACCAAAATCTTTGTTCTGATTCGCAGTACATACCGGTTATATAGGTACCGGTGCCATATTGGAACCGGGTTTCGGTACCCAACCCTAGTGGCCATGCAGTTTTTACAGGATGTCACTGATGTGTGAACTGTGACAGTAAAGAGTGGTGTGTGAATTTCTGACCCAGTTTCATGAGCTAACATGTCCTCGTATACCCTGCCAAACTAGCATGTAGTAAATTCCTGTGTCACATGTTGATTTACAGGTACAATTTTGCTCGCAGCCAATTTCCTTCACTCTGCAAAAGTTTGAGTCGCTCTCAACATTCAATGCCTTCGTACTCGGCTTCAATCCCTTGCCAGCTAATCTTAGATTACTCCTTTGCAAATTTACCCTGAATCCACCTCAGCCTGTGTGATTTATGGTTGTTATTACCCATTTTATCCTATGTGTGCTAAAGCTCAGTGCTTGCAAAAGATGTTAATTGCTTAATTCTGGAGATAAGGCAGTGGGCATGACTGGATTCGCCAATCATGCTGAAGTGAAGACATCTTACTAACTTAAGTGTTAAACTTTGGTGCATAAATCGCCCCACACCGTTTATGCTACAGTTATGAATGATTCCTCAAATAAGCAGTTTGTTGAACAAAAGAGTGCTGTTACTTTTCTTAGAAATCAGACTTATTTTCACCTGGTGGACAATAGCAACATAGCAACCACCAGAACACCCTAGGAACTGCATAGCAACTACTTGAAAACCTCCCAGAACAGCCTAGCATAGAACACCCTAGCAACTGCATAGTAACTCCCTGGAAACCACCCAGAACACCCTAGCATAGAACACCCTAGCAACTGCATAGCAACTCCCTGGAAACCACCCAGAACACCGGAGCAACTGCATAACAACTACCTGTAAACCTCCCAGAACACACTAGCAACTGCATAGCAACTACCTGGAAATCACCCAGAACATCATAGCAACTGCATAACAACTACCTGGAAACCTCCCTAGCATAGAACACCCTAGTAACTGCATAGCAACTCCTTGGAAACCACCCAGAAAACCCTAGCAACTGCATAGCATCTCCTTGGCAACCAACTACACCATCCTAGCAACATGTCAGTGAGTTTTTTATTCCGAAAATGTAAAAATATAGTGTAGAAACATGGCATCTTGTCAAAGCTGCTCTGATACATTGTTTCTTCAGTGCTGAAAGCTATCGTTGCTCTCATTGTCTCTTTTTTTAATCCTTTGTCTTTTCCCATTAACAGCCGGTTGAAAGGCTGAGACAAACACGAATGAAGATTTATAATGTCTCTCTTCCCCCTTCCCCCACATCATGAATTAAAGAACTGCATAGTGTTCCATGATGGGACTGGAGGATGGGTGATAGTAAATTAAACACAATCTTCCAGACAATGTTCCTGAGAGAGAGAGAGAGAGAGAGAGAGAGAGAGAGAGAGAGATGTTCCTGAGAGAGAGAGAGAGAGAGAGAGAGAGAGAGAGAGAGAGAGAGAGAGAGAGAGAGAGAGAGAGAGAGAGAGAGAGAGAGAGAGAGAGAGATTTCTTTGAGCCCCAATGAAACCAAATAAATAAACTGATAAATAATAAAGAGCTGTTGAAGTCCTCTCACCTTGGCCATGACATGACCTCTATCCACCAACCAATAAACACACTCCAGATGGTTTTTATTCTGTATATATAGTACAGTGCTGGGTGTTAATTTATTACATGTAATCTGGATTACGTAATCAGATTACAAAAATTAAGTACTTGTAGTTAGATTATATTATGTTTTAAAATACTCATAAATTACTTTTATGTTATGGCAGTAAATTATTCATAGTTATTTTATTCTTTTTATCTTTTACATGTTTCTTTCTATAAAAGCCTTCTTAAATCTGTTCAGAAGGTCTTCCAGGTTTGTAGAATTGAGTGTTTTCTCAATATTGCAACATTGCATATCTAATTAACTCTGACGAACACATTAATTATTATTTAAATCATCACTCAGTAAGTTATTTAACCATGTATTACTGTCTCTGGAGGCTTTTGTCTTTCAAACACATTAAAATGTATAAATTCACAATGCAGGAATTCCCCTGCATTTTAATAATAAATAAATAAAATTAAGATCTTATTTGAATTGTTTTTATTTTTAAAAAAGTTATTTATTTGAATTATTTTATATATATATAAATATATACGCTCACCTAAAGGATTATTAGGAACACCATACTAATACTGTGTTTGACCCCTTTCGCCTTCAGAACTGCCTTAATTCTACGTGGCATTGATTCAACAAGGTGCTGAAAGCATTCTTTAGAAATGTTGGCCCATATTGATAGGATAGCATCTTGCAGTTGATGGAGATTTGTGGGATGCACATCCAGGGCACGAAGCTCCCGTTCCACCACATCCCAAAGATGCTCTATTGGGTTGAGATCTGGTGACTGTGGGGGCCATTTTAGTACAGTGAACTCATTGTCATGTTCAAGAAACCAATTTGAAATGTTTCGAGCTTTGTGACATGGTGCATTATTCTGCTGGAAGTAGCCATCGGAGAATGGGTACATGGTGGTCATAAAGGGATGGACATGGTCAGAAACAATGCTCAGGTAGGCCGTGGCATTTAAACGATGCCCAATTGGCACTAAGGGGCCTAAAGTGTGCCAAGAAAACATCCCCCACACCATTACACCACCACCAGCAGCCTGCACAGCGGTAACAAGGCATGATGGATCCATGTTCTCATTCTGTTTATGCCAAATTCTGTCTCAACAGAAATCGAGACTCATCAGACCAGGCAACATTTTTCCAGTCTTCAACTGTCCAATTTTGGTGAGCTTGTGCAAATTGTAGCCTCTTTTTCCTATTTGTAGTGGAGATGAGTGGTACCCGGTGGGGTCTTCTGCTGTTGTAGCCCATCCGCCTCAAGGTTGTGTGTGTTGTGGCTTCACAAATGCTTTGCTGCATACCTTGGTTGTTACGAGTGGTTATTTCAGTCAAAGTTGCTCTTGTATCAGCTTGAATCAGTCGGCCCATTCTCCTCTGACCTCTAGCATCAACAAGGCATTTTCACCCACAGGACTGCCGCATACTGGATGTTTTTCCCTATTCACACCATTCTTTGTAAACCCTAGAAATGGTTGTGTGTGAAAATCCCAGTAACTGAGCAGATTGTGAAATATTCAGACCGGCCCGTCTGGCACCAACAACCATGCCACGCTCAAAATTGCTTAAATCACCTTTCTTTCCCATTCTGACATTCAGTTTGGAGTTCAGGAGATTGTCTTGACCAGGACCACACCCCTAAATGCATTGAAGCAACTGCCATGTGATTGGTTGATTAGATAATTGCATTAATGAGAAATTGAACAGGTGTTCCTAATAATCATTTAGGTGAGTGTATATATATATATATATATATATATATATATATATATATATATATATATATATATATATATTATGATTTAGCGTTTCATTAAACCCACAAACCCCCTGCAGTTCCATCATTAACCCAGTCTGGGAAACCCTGACGTAATGTAATATTTAACGCACTTCATGTTATTGATAACAAAGAATGGAATATATTTTCTTTCTCTTTGTATTATATATCAATATAGTACAATATTACCCTATCCAAATAAATGTGATCTAAAAGTAATCAAAAAGTAGTCAGATTATACCTTGAATGTGTAAACATACGTAACTAACTACAGTTTTTGTCATGTAATTTGGAATCAGTAGCCAACTACAATTTGTAATTATTATTATTATTTATACGCTCGCTTTGACTGTAACCGCGTCAACGCGACTCCGCCAAGTGGCGCGTTAGAGGGAATCACTCAGAGCAGCAACAATCACGTGATCTCTGTCTCGGAGGATGAAGTTCGGAGAGCACTCAAGTGTGTGGACGTCAGGAAAGCTGCCGGGCCGGATGGTATTTCAGGTCGTGTTCTGCGGTCCTGTGCTGATCAGCTCGCCAGGTTGTTTACATCTATCTTTAATGAGTCCCTCGCTACATCTGTGGTCCCCACCTCCTTCAAAAAATCCACCATCATCCCTGTCCCTAAGAACAGTAAACCCTCTTGCCTAAATGACTATCGTCCAGTGGCTCTCACGTCTATAGTCATGAAGGTCTTTGAGAGACTCATTAAAAACACCATTTGCGCCTTCATTCCTGGCACTTTGGACCCTCTTCAGTTTGCCTATCGTCCCAATAGATCGACTGAAGATGCCATCTCTCATGTCCTCCACTCCTCCCTCACTCACATCGACAGTAAAAGTGGGAACTACGTAAGACTGCTATTTATTGACTATAGCTCAGCCTTTAACACCATAGTTCCCACCAAGCTAACCTCCAAACTCCTGGATCTCGGCCTGAATCCTTCTCTCTGCCACTGGATTGAAGACTTCCTCACTGGCAGGCCTCAGGTGGTGAGAATAGGCCAGTCCACCTCCTCCTCCATCACCCTGAGTGTGGGAGCTCCACAGGGCTGTGTCCTGAGCCCCCTGCTCTACTCTCTCTACACGCATGACTGTTTGTCCACACACAGCTCCACCTCTATCATCAAATTTGCTGATGATACTGTTGTCCTGGGCCTCATTTCCAACAACAATGAGACAGCATACTTGGACGAGGTGGAGCATCTAACATCATGGTGCCAGGACAACTGTCTCTCTCTGAATGTTGGCAAGACCAAAGAAATGATTGTGGACTTCAGGAAGAGACAGCAATGGACATACTCCCCTCTCATGATCAGCGGGTCACCAGTAGAGAGAGTGAGCAGCTTCAAGTACCTGGGTGTAAACATCTCCGAGGACCTGACCTGGACTGCTCACATTCAGACACAGGTGAAAAAAGCCAGGCAAAGACTGTACCACCTGCGCCAGCTGAGGAAATTCAGGGTTTCACCAGCTATCCTGAAAACTTTCTATTTAGGGGCGATAGAAAGTGTTTTAACTCAGTGCATCACAGCGTGGTATGGGAACAGCACCAGTCATGACCGCAAAGCCCTGCAAAGAGTAGTGCGCTTATCCGGCGTATCTCAGGGTCAGCTCTCCGTCTCTGCAGGACGTCTACACCAAACGCTGCAAAGGTAGAGCTACCAAGATCATCAAGGACTCTAATCACCCTGCAAACCCTCATTTCACGCTGCTGCCATCTGGTAGCGCTTCCGAAGCCTGATGGCCAAAACTGAGAGACTCAGGAGAAGCTTCTTCCCCAGGCCATCAGACTCCTGAACTCAGTCACTTAACATCACGTGACTTCACGTCAGGATAAACATCGATACACTGACATTGCACTGCACTTTCTGTTCTCGTTGTTACTGTGTAACAACCTGTTATAAACCTGTTTGCACATTATACTCTTATACATTTGTTAACCACATATTTATAAGTCTACAGTTTACTCACTGCAAAGTCTACTTCAATTATTTTATTCCACTTTATCCTTATTTGTTACCTTTTTTTTTTTTTTTTGATTATTTATAATTCTACAGATATATATATATATATATATATATATATATATATATATATATATATATATATATATATATATATATATATATATATATATATATAGTACTTTTTTTTTATCCTATTTCTATTATAATTTCTTCCTTGTGTTTTTAACTGTGAATTTGCACTGTCCATGGAGCGGACCTGTTTACATTTCACTGCCGGTTGTATATTATGTATATAACTGTGTATGTGACAAATAAAACTCTTGAATCTTGAATCTTTTATTTTTAATCATGTATTATTATTGCTTGTTGAGCTCTTTTTCTCCCATTGGCCATGCCTTATGTTTCATGATGTGAGTGGCACATGAGGCAGGACTCAAAACACCTAAATCAATAAACAAAATAAATAGTTAAAATCACCCCTGAAGACAAGTCAATTTCTGTGATTTGCTAGTATTACTCCTGGGAAAAAAGAAACAGTGAGATGTCCAAAAGAGAGTGTTGTCACTGAATTAACAACTTCAGTTCAGTTCACTGAAGACCACTTCAATTCTTGGACTTAAATTTGGTTGTGGAACTGTGTACCAAACACAGTTGAGCACTTCTAAGAAAAATTACAAATATATTTCACTCTAGTGTGCAGGAGGCCAGTCTGTTCATTTAGTGACCTTTATCACACCACTTTCCTTACAAAAATGTCCTTCCAAAAAACGAGTTAGTTTTATTGAATTTTACCAAGGTTATGTTTCATTCATGCCATGCTCCCACATGCTTAATGGACATTACTATATATCTTAAGCCTAAAGGAGACATAAGTGAGGGAGTTGAACAATCCTTACCCTGTGATTTATATGGATATGGCAGGGAAATGGCAGTCTGGGATAACATGCCCGATTATAAATGACAAAACGATAGGGACTACCCATCTGCCATCCCTTCACCCATTAGCCTGAAAGATGAAACAGGACTGAGGATTTTTAGTCCAGCACATACATGTATTTTCTCTAACAGAATACATTAGCGGATGGTGTGACAAAATGCGTGAGATGTATACTTTAATTGCATCTTGCACAGTTGGGTGGCCGGGACATATTCTCTGTCCACTTGGGTTTCATTTAAATGCGAGTGAACAAGTCTATAAAGCCAGAAATTGAGGTGGCTTAAGGACTCATTGCTGCCAGAACTGTAACAGGAGAGGCTAGTAGCTCTGTAAGCATTCCGGCGCTGAAATGTTTCATGCTGTTTTAGCTTGGACTCCAGCCCTGCACTAAAAGAGCATTGATCAAAGTATGCTAGCATGGTGGCCAAAACTACTGAGAGGCACTTTCATGATATTTAAAGTAACAGTTCACACCAAAATATGTCATATACTCACCCTCGACTTGCTCTGACCCTTTTTTATTATATATATATATATATATATATATATATATATATATATATATATATATATATATATATATGTGTATGTGTATGTGTATGTGTATGTGTATGTGTATATGTATATGTATATGTGTATGTGTATGTGTGTATGTGTATATGTATGTATATATGTATATATGTATATGTATATATATATATGTATATATATATATATATATATATATATATATATATATATATATATATATATATATATATATATATATATATATCGAACAGGCATAACATTATTATCACATCCACATGGATGGCAGGACCCAAGAACATTGCCCAAAGCATCACACTGCCTCCATCGGCTTGCCTTCTTCCCATAGTGCATCCTGGTGCCATGTGTTCCCTTCTTCCATTGCTCCGTGGTCCAGTTCTGATGCTCACGCGTGTCCACTGTTGGTGCTTTCGGCGGTGGACAGGGGTCAGCATGGGCACCCTGACTGGTCAGCGGCTATGCCGCCCCATACTCAACAAACTGTGATGCTCTGTGTATTCTGACACCTTTCTATCAGAACCAGCATTCACTTCTTGAGCAATTTGAGCTCCAGTAGCTCGTCTGTTTGATCGGGACACACGGGCCAGCCTTCGCTCCCCACGTGCATCAATGAGCTTTTATTTTTTTTAGCTTGTAAAACAGTTGTCATGCTAATGTACAGTAGGTGTTAAATGTAATTTAACATATTTTTGGCCTGTTACCTATAATAAACAAGGCAGGGCTGCATTACTTTTTGCCTTCTCACGCTCTGTCTGAACAAATAATGTAGTGTAACAGATAATGGAATATATCTTGGTGTGATTCCAATATTGCTAACGGTACTGTATTCAGCATGCCAAGCTAAACAGCACTCCCCAGACAGGACTTAACATTAGTAATTTTTCAAAATGCTTACATAACTGATGTAGCCTAAGCACATGAGCTAGGAATAGAGGCAAAGAAGTGCATCTGTGGTTCATTCAGTGAGGTGAGATGATTTTGCTGACTTTGCATGTTCTTATCAACGTTGCCATCAATGTTCTGCTGCATGGCGAGTCAGTTAATGCACTAGTTACAGCAGGAGTGGAATCATCTCCAGTGCAACACATGACTTTAGAATTCACTTTGTGGATTCAGATTACGGATCTATGTACTATTCAACTTGGAAAGTGGGACATTTTCTTCTTCTGTGGAAGTCCAATAGAACGGCACTTGATTTTGTGCTATTACATTTTCGCCAAGATGCAATCATGCAAACATACAGTTGCAAGAAAATGTATGTGAACCGCTTGCAGAATCTGTGAAAATGTGAATAATTTTAACAGGATGAAAGAGATCATACAAAATGTTTATAAATTGTTTTATTTAGTACTGTCCTGAATAAGATATTTTACATAAAAAAAATTTTTTACATATAGTCCACAAGACAAAAAAAAAAAAAAAAAAAAAAAAAGATGCTGAATTTATTAAAATGATCCATTCAAATGTTTATGAACCATGAGTTTGCCAGCATCTTTTGCGTATTTGAACCGTCTCCAGCAGTGACTGTATGATTTTGAGATCCATCTTGTGACACTGAGGACAAGTGAAGGACTCAAACACAACGGTTAAAACAGGTTCAAACATTCACTGATGCTCCAGAAGGAAACACGACGCATTAAGAGCCGGGGGTGAAACGTATTGAATTAGAAGATCAAGGTAAATTGTACTTAATTTGTCTTCCGGGAACGTGTAAGTATCTTCTGTTGCTTCTGAAGGGCAGTACTAAATGAAAATATATATATATATTCACTTTCAAGCAAATTTAAAAACATTCACTTTCAAGCAAATTTCATCCATCAGTGAGTCACAGTACATTACATAATACAACCGGTTTAGCAAAAGTTTGCAGAGACGCATGATAACGCCTCCCATACCAGTCGTACCCCCATTTACGGTAGAGGTTTAACTGACTTTTGTTTTGTTCTTTTCTTCGGTGTCACTTGAGCCCCTTTTTCTCTTGGGTTCAATTGTTTAGCTTATATTGCTTTGTATTTTATTTTATTTATTGTTTATATGTTTCTTTGCTTATTTTCATCATGATTATTATTACTGTTATCAACACTTCCTTGTACATTTATTTTCACTTATGTACCGTATTGTTCTGAATATAAGACGACCCTGATTATAAGACTTTTTTCAAGATGTACCTTTTGGAAAAAGGCTTTTTGAAGACAAATCTTGTATTTTATAATGAAAATGCTTTTATTAGAAAATAATTTTCATATTGCATATTTCTCATATTTTAATTTTTGTATGGAAAGTATGGTAAATACTGGTAAAATGTACAAATGATAAAAATTTCACTTTTGGCATACCATTTAAAATAACCTGTAGCCCATCTGAATTATATAGCAAGTATGCCATCCATCTCAAAGTGAAAACCATGTAGACTACCAACATTTAATGAACAGAAATCTTATTGTAGTGAATACAGTCTTACGTTTTAAAATCACGTACGTTGGAAGTTTGGTCCCGTCAACAAGGCACTCAAACATGACAGTCATATTCTGAACAATACGGTATCATTTTTATTTTGCATTATGGTGTAACTTTTCTTTCGCATGACTTTGTTTCGCGTTGTCTCTTGCCACCACCATCACTCCAAATTATATCATAATCTAAGTGTTGCTTCTTCTCACCCTAGACCAAACTAAGAGGTCGTAAAATTTATTGGGGGCTCGTCCGGGTGTGTGTTGGTGGCACTATGTTTTTGACGTTTTGATGAACAATTACAAAAATAAGATCACAATAAGAAAATAAATTAAAATAAAACAATAGGAAATATTTCCATTTCTTGCTGACTTGGCATGTTCATCAAATACATCTATGATTATTGACAGGCAAATAATGTTTCTGATTGGCTAGATTTCTGATTTCAGTTAAATCTGTCAGGTAATTGGGGCATGTGTGGTCTCCCAAAAACTAAAAAGGAATATACCACATCTGACTTAAAAAGAAAGCACAATAAGACTATATATATTTCGCTTGAAAGGTTAAGTTTGTGTTTCACTCAAAATGCATTGAATCACAAGGTTCTTTGTGAGCAATGCAGGTCACATGTTTCCAAAGAACAAGTTCTTTGTTGAGGTCTAACTTCATAAGTCATAATATATGGATATTTTTTGGTCAGTTTCCACTGATTAAAGGGCCGTTAATGATGGTGAAATGGCCGAGAATAACATTTGAAGAGATGCTCTTTGAAAGCTGACCCTGAGACATGCTCTCTGCTTTCATCTCTCCCTCCCCTCGTACCCCATTTCTTTTACTCTTCTCTTGAGCTGTGCCTCAGTAAAGTAATGACAGTACTCCCAACAATGCAGCCAGAGCTTTTTAAGTGGACCCGACTCACTGTGATCCATATACATTGTCTTTCTGTCAAGTGAGAGAGGAGAATAGCTGGTGATTCGTGACAATTCCGCTGTCAGAGGCTGCTTTAAGGGGAAACGTCGCTGCATTTTTGACGGCTCTCAAGTGGCTGAATGTATCTGAGATGAATTGTGCGATTTGCATGAATATTTCTGCTTTATTGCCAGAGAGCTGTATGAGAGGTAATTGCATTATGAGTCCACGGAAAAATGATTGTGAGTGATAGCATTCTGTAACCTCCATACATGCATGCATATGGAGGTAGCGGTGAATAGCGGCAATCAAAATAGAGACTCGCTCCGAGAGACGATTTAAAAGCATATTGAAGCATTACATAAATTTTTATGCATCGTAGACAAGCGAGGCAGGCATGTCTAGAGTCCATCGTTTGGCTGAAATCCAATTGGCATATCAGTGCTCATTAAATCTTTTTAAAAGGGTTTAAATCAAAAGAAATGCATATTTATCTGATTTATTTATTTTTTTAACTTGACGGCCCCTCATATGAAGGATATCTCGGTTGTGCAATTACACGGTAACAGTCAAAGAGAAAAGTTAATCTGATGCATCCCTTACATCACAATAAGATTCACCTGAAGAGACCTGAGAGAAACGCTCCCGGTTTGGTGATTCAGTGGATTTAAGCACCTCTACTTTCCACTCAATTGATGGAGATCTTAGTGTAGCCGGAGAACGGAATACAAACTGGCTTTCCATCCTACAGACCATAATGACTATGAAAGAAGCCCAAAGCATTCCACACTGTGGTTTGAACTTCAAGAATTGAATCTGTCTCGATCTGACAACGCTTCACTGGGAAAATGAGCCACTTTTGGGTTTAACAGAAAGGTGGTGCACTTGCTAGTTATCTGAAGGATCGATACAGCCAATCCCACTCGGAGAAAGACAGACTTGTAATGAGAGAGAACTCTGTAGGAACGACTGCCTCCGACTATAATATATGCCGTCAATAAGATGCAAGCAGATTGAGTCCAGAGAGGCAGCAGTGAAACCATGTTAAATAATGAGCGGGAACCGTGTCTTCCTGACCCATATACTGTTTACCTCATTCTGTCTGCCTAGTTTATTCTCTATCCGTGATTCCCATCCTTGTTGATAAAGGGCTGAGTTGCTTAATCCACTTTTGGAGGCCGAGGCACATTATGCTGTCCCGTTTATCAAATCCAAACTCGATTTTTGCAAAGGTTAATGGCCAGACTTGCAGGAAAAAATAGTGCAAAGGCAAATGTTTTAAGTGGAGCCCTTTGCAATTCCAAACAAGGGATAACATTTGCAGTCTGTATTTCGGATGCGTCGGAATGACCTTTGTAAGAATCTGGCCTGATTAAACAGGTGAGGATAGTCAGGCTTTGAGGGGAGACAACTTTTCCACAGTCATTACCATAAAAAAAACTTTTCCTCAAGGCCTAGAATGGATGTAGTTACTGCAGCAAGCGGCAAAACAATGGGACACGCTAACAAAGAGCGGTTTGTCCCATAACCTTTTCTCTGGAAGGTCACAGAGCAGAGGAATAGGAAAATGTAATTTTTTTTTTTTTTTTAGGTGAATCCAAGTCCTCTACGGGTTTGATGGTGTTGTTAGTTAAGCAAAGTTATCCTGTTTTTGAGGATCACTTGATGAGAACTGTTGAACTATGACAGTGTTTTCCAGGGAATGTTGACACTCTCTATTGTTAAGCATGAACGATACCACAAAGGGCCAAAGAGTGTGTTATTCAAGCCAGGGCTACATGCTTGTGTGCAGACACATATTCCGGATGACATAAAAAGGATTACACCATGAGACCATCAAGGTTTCAGGACATCCAGATGATGTAAAATATTCCCAAGGTTCACTACACTCTCATATTAGCCTTGTTATACTTGTAGCTGGTGTTTTTTTTTTTTTTTTTTTATTAGATCCCCATGATATCAAAATCTTTATTAAAGTGTTTTTAATATGAATATGTTAGCCACTGTTATCTATAAGCTAGTGTGCTCCAAAACAATGACAACATTCACATTTATAAGATATAAGCATTCAAAACGTACAGTCTCTCACTTCCGCCAATGTGGATCAATGATTTTGATGACATCACTCTGCACTTCAGCTTCTCATCAGATTTTCTGTCCAATCAAATGCTCTCTAGAATCTGAAGCATCCCGTGACCCTAAAAAGACACTGAAGTGGAAAAAAAGGTCACTTGTTCACACATTTACTATATTCTACATGGTGAATGGCACACCGTGCACTATATAGGGGATAAAGAATGATTCAGACAGTGTATGCTTTCCATTGGTGCGAATGAAGTCTGGTTTCACATTAGTTCATACCAGAAAACGTATTGGACCCATTGACCCATGATGAGTCACATTTTCTTTTACATCACGTGGATGGCCGGGTGCGTGTGCGTGGCTTGCCTGGGGAACACATGGCACCAGGATGCACTATGGGAAGAAGGCAAGCCGGCGGAGGCAGTGTGATGCTTTAGGCAATGTTCTGCTGGGAAACCTTGGGTCCTGCCATCCATGTGGATGTTACTTTGACACATACCACCTACCTAAGCATTGTTGCAGACCATGTACACCCTTTCTTGGAAACGGTATTCCCTGGTGGCTGTGGCCTCTTTCAGCAGGATCATGCTCCTGCCACAAAGCAAAAATGGTTCAGGAATGGTTTGAGGAGCACAACAACGAGTTTGAGGTGTTGACTTGGCCTCCAAATTCCCCAGATCTCAATCCAATTGAGCATCTGTGGGATGTGCTGAACTAACAAGTGCTGAACTAACAAGATTCATGGAGGCCCCACCTCGCAACTTACAGAACTTAAATGCCTCAATGCAGTACAGTACAGTACTCAATGCAATACAGAGTCCATGCCTCAATGGGTCAGGGCTGTTTTGGCAGCAAAAGGGGAATATTAGGAAGGTGGTCATAATGTTATGCCTGATCGGTATATGTTGTAAATGTAAATTACCCAGGCACCATTTGTAAAACAGTAGTCAACAAAATTGCATAAAGTTTCTTATAAATTTTCTGTACCTGTTTTTTTGTAATAAGTGAACCATATGAGCTGGAGAAAAAAAAACACTTTCTCCCAACATAACGAGAAATTAACAGCTCTGGTGGACACTGTGCTTCCTGGTTGAAAATGTTAAGCTGTATTTAATACACGCAGGTTGACCCATTCTCAGGTCCCACTGTATTAAAAAGAGATTCTGAAGCCGCTGGCAGGCTTTGTTCTTGCACATAATTTATTCAGTGAGAGTGCTGGGAGAGTGCCGCTATTTTTCTGCTTCATGTTACAAGCGATGTCCCCCTGCCCGCTTCATTTGTATAGAATAATGTCATGCTGTCCCAGCCACTGAAATATCGGCCACAAAAAAAAAACTCTTACGAGACTCATTTAATTTGCAAGCCTGCGTTTGCACACACTCCATTATCATTGGGCCGCATTGCACTGGAGTTTTGTGGTCATCTCATGTCCTATAATCATGGAAAGGTCTTCTGACTGCTTTGATTGGAAATGAAAAGACAACTATCACATGAATTTGAAAAGTATTTTTTTTGGTTGGATGGATGGTTGATCTTTTCTTTTTTAATCTAAACTTGAAGATTATTACTTTTTCTAAAATAAAAAAAAATAATAGATCGATTAATGCAATAGTGTAATTTACTGTCGTATTTATTTATTCAGGAATATGGTAATGAAATCCATGTATACTATGACTTAAATACACATTTTCTACAATGAACATGCTTTTAATTTCTGAATGTTTATCATTTTTTTTTATTCAGTACATATTTTATTATTTCTTTGAAAATAGCAAAAACGTTTTGATGCTTACTAATTTACAGAACACTTTTGTCAGCCAAATAAGTCATTATGGTGCGACCAACATGCAGGAAAAACAAAACAAAACAGGAAATGATGTCATCAGAGGACCCTGCAGACCCTCATGTGTCAAGATTTGTTTTAATATCTGATCATTTGACTTGAAGGTTAATTCATATTGTAATATGTCATGTGGTGTGACTTGATTTTTATTTAATTTATTAATAAATTATTTATTGTATGTGTAAAGTATAGGGATGCACTCATATGAAATTTTTGGCCGATACCGATAACCGAGAGTTCTTTATGCTTGAAAGACGATAACCGATATATTGGCGATAAATCTAAATATACATTTTTATATAATTTTTGAGAGCCTGTTTACAAAAACTAAAATGTTACCATTAAAAGACATGTCCCAAGCTCATAATTATAATGTTTTTATTATAATTTTATGTAGCCTATATGACAGACTTGGGCTGCATGTTCACTTAATCATATTTTCCTTTTTGAAGTGATTTCAATTATATTTTAAGCGATTCAAAGCCGGCATGGTGGCCGATATATCATGCATCCCTTGTAAAATATATAAATCATATTTATAAAATAATAAAAAATGTAGGAAAACAATTTCAAATATGGATAATGATAAAAATGCGTGGTACATTGTACAATGCACACAAAAGTGTACAGTCACATGATGTGTTGTGAAAAAAAAATATATATATATATTCTGGTTACACCAAATGACATTAGATTTAAAGTGTTTTTTAAATGGTGTAAGTGTTTTGCTTTTGTTTTTTGCATCAGGTGGTGTGGTTGTTACATTCTGCTCTGTAGCATCTGTTTAGGCCCCGTCCAGTTGACATGCATGACGTGCAAAGCTAAGCAGTTCATAAATGCCTTTCATCAACTTAACATCTGTTTCACTTTTCTTTCCTTTGTCAGTCGTCCAATGCATTACCAACTCGATCAGTGCCTAGATAAACATATGAGAGTTTGGGGAACTAACCATGGCAGATGTATTTATAGTGATGTTCTTGGCCATATATGTTCAGGAGCCCATCCGCTTGAATATGTTGTAACACACTACATACAATCACTCTCCTGGCAGCCTTAAAAATGATTGATAATGGAAGGCGGCCTCCTATTTTATAACCCCTTGTGTTGGTGTTCCAGCCTTGGCCGACCGCCAAGAGGTTCCTGTGGATCTTTGCTTGTCCTTGCTAGTGTAGTTTACTACCAGGAGAACAAACAAAGGTGACAAATTACACCAGCTCTTAAACCGCTATTATCCTGTGCTTACGAGTCTAGTAAAGCATCCGTCTCTGATGGCCAGCTAATGCATCCACAGGAATTTGTTTGACGTTAATAAATAGTATTTTATATAAAAACATCATTGCAGTGAATGTTAAGTAAATGGTAAAAAGTAATCACCGGCTTATGGATGCATCGGCATAAATAGATTAACCAGTTCAAATAAATGCATTTATTAAACAGCTTTTGTCTGGGGCAAGATGTAAATCTTGATCTATATTCCTGCAGGCCACCTGGTAAAGTTTAAACTTTATGGATGTTATATAAGAGGAAGAATTTACGATCTGCTCTGAACTTCACCTGTAATTTGGAACATCGCTTATGCATGTGTTTTATATATGAAGCTCATGCAGCATATAATAAACCACTCTAAAGTTCAATAAATAGATATGTGCAAAAATTTAGTTGTGATTTGTTTACCAAGAACACTAACCACAAGATGCAAGACTTTACTCTAAACTTACACTTAGTTTCTACATGTCATGTTTTAAATTTAATTTACTCAGGGCATTCATTCACATCCAAATGAAATGCAGAGTATGTAACATGACCGTCTCTGTTCTCTATGTAGACCGCATAACCGGGTTAAGATGAGTTCATTTGTGACTACAACAAAAAAAATGTTCTCTTTGACACTTTCTTCATTGCACAAAATTGTGTAACTAGCTTAACTCTTATGTACTGTTGCGGGTCAATTTAGGGTAATTTAGGGTCATGAACATGCATGCAAAGTTTCAACATGCTGATGTGTTTTGACATATACTCACAAAATTACTGTTACGTTCATGATGTTTGCGGGTCAATTTGACCCGCATATTTTAATGTTCAAAGGCAACTGCAGACCCAAAATAATAACATTTCTTGGTTATATTTTGTTATTTTAGTTTTTTTTACTACCCTATGTAGTCAAAAACTGAGCTTCTTCCCACTTATTTCAATACAGAAAAATATTTTGTCAGCCAAAAATTAGCTATAATTTCTTTTTTTCAGTCTGAAATACAATTAAACCAAATACAAACCATTAGAATTTGTCACTGTTACATACTATTTATATGTGCAGTTTACTTAACAATGTTATGTTAAATTTATAAAAGTTTATTATGTTAGGTGAACACATTTATCGATTTAATTTACCTTATTAAATTAACCATTTGCTCTACAAGTGTAAGTGGAAAACTATTAAATAACAAGCATATTTTTAGAAACAAAATGCAAAAATAATTCATTGGACAAACTCAGTTTTATTGAGGGCAGGAATTCCATCCGATAAATATGTGTATATGAGTGCCCAAAGCCTAAACACAGGCACCACTCTTCTGCATAATGGTAACCACAAAATTACAGAAACTCAAATGTCCAACATAACTGAACATTAAACACTAACATAAACTAACAACATATTTCCCTTTACTGAAAAACACATAAAATAACAATTGAATCCCTTAATTTACCCTCCTAATGCAGTCCCTTGCAAAGCATGCTGGGAACTACAGATCCACTGCCCAGTTTGTTTGTTTTACTCAGCAATCTTAAGTTGACCAAACAAACACTTATTAATTAAAGCTGTCAATACTCATTTTTAGTAGAAACAGTTCAGTAAATTTAAGTTCATGTAGTTATAGGAGTTAAGTAATGTGAACAAGGATGATTTGACTGCAACTAACAACAGTGAAAGTTCATTTTTTGAGTGCACAGAATAAAAAACAAAAAAGGTAATTGCGACTTTTTATCCCACAATTCTGACTTTTTAACTTCTTACTTTATAACATACAATTGCGACATATAAAGTCAGAATTGCGACATATAAACTCACAATTGCGAGGAAAAAAAGTCCAAATTGCACAATTCTGACTTTATAACTCAATTCTGACAGGGGCTTTCACACTGCATGACTGTACAAGAAGAAGAATCGCTGACAACTCTCTCTGGTCCGCAAACTACGTTTCACAAGCAAGCACACGCGAGAAGTGACAAGGAAACAACGTGAGATCACATGTGCATCAGACCAGAGTTCTTGCTCAATTGTTATTAAAAATGATAGACTGCAGAAAGTTTATGATCCAAATTATCTGTGCTCTGATTTACAGTGAAAAGGAGAAAAAATATTATAGCGAAGGACATAGGGAGCAAGGATTGTGTCCTGCAAAGAGAGTTTGAGGTAAATAAATCATTTTACAATGTGCTGCTGTTGCGACTGGTCAAGCAAATGTTTGTGCTTCGTTTCTGTTTGATATAATTCTAAATATATCTATTAAAATACTGATATTCTGGTCTATAACTCCTACCTGAACCTCCCTCTGCCCTGTATCTTGCTCTCTCATTGGCTGTAGGTCATCACCGATGTCATTTTCAGTCAGAACACATTTCACACCGCAATCGCCAAATATCTCATGGGCGAGATTCATCTGTGATTTTCTCAGATCGCATCTTTGATCATTCACACTGCGTGATTGTCACTCACGTGAACGAGCACCGATTTGCCTATGATTTCGGGCATTCGTCTGCGAATCAAAATCGGGGCTAAAACCGGGCAGTGTGAACTCGGCATAACGATCTTCCATGGATGGTTTGAGTGATCCGAACTATATATTGACATACTTTTCAAAATATTTATGAAGTACACATCCTATTTAGAAGTAGTAGTATTCAGTAGACCCTGTAGTCTGTCCCTGACTTTACCCTTAAACTTACCCACACCACCACACCTGTCCCTAACTTTACCCTTAAACTTACCCACACCTCCACACCTGTCCCTAACTTTACCCTTAAACTTACCCACACCTCCACACCTGTCCCTAACTTTACCCTTAAACTTACCCACACCACCACACCTGACCCTAACTTTACCCTTAAACTTACCCACACCTCCACACCTGTCCCTAACTTTACCCTTAAACTTACCCACACCACCACCACACCTGACCCTAACTTTACCCTTAAACTTACCCACACCACCACACACTGACCCTAACTTTGTCCCTTTAACTTACCCACACCACCACACCTGTCCTTAACTGTTACCATTAAACTTACCCACACCACCACACCTGTCCCTAACTTTACCCTTAAACTTACCCACACCACCACACCTGTCCCTAACCCTACCCTTAAACTTACCCACACCACCACACCTGTCCCTAACTGTCCCTAACTTTACCCTTAAACTTACCCACCCACCACCACACCTGTCCCTAACTTTACCCTTAAACTTACCCACGCCACCACACCTGTCCCTAACTTTTAAACTTACCCACACCACCCTTTAAACTTACCCACGCCACCACACCTGTCCCTAACTTTACCACACCTGTCCCTAACTTTACCCTTAAACTTAAACTTACCCACACCACCACACCTGTCCCTAACTTTACCTTAAACTTACCCACACCACCTGTCCCTAACTTTACCCCTTAAACTTACCCACACCACCCACACCACCACACCTGTCCCTAACTTTACCCTTAAACTTACCCACACCACCACACCTGTCCCTAACTTTACCCTTAAACTTACCCACACCACCACACCTGTCCACCACCCACACCACCACACCTGTCCCTAACTTTACCCTTAAACTTACCCACACCACCACACCTGTCCCTAACTTTACCCTTCCCTAAACTTACCCACACCACCACACCTGACCCTAACTTTACTCTTAAACTTACCCACACCGCCACACCCGTCCCTAACTTTACCTTTAAACTTACCCACACCGCCACACCCGTCCCTAACTTTACCCGTATCCCACCTAAATATCAGTACATAGTAATTAAGGCAACCTAATATAAAGTGGGACCCAACATTTTTATAAATCCTAAATTCAGATATTTATTCTTTGTAATGTGTGAAAAGTATTGATATTAAAAGATAATTATTTGTACCTGATTGTATGTATACATTTTTTTTTCATAGTGTGATTTTTGGGGAATTGTATTGAATCCAATTAGGTTCAATTTGACCCGGACCATGCAGACTGTAACCAGAAATCGAACAGTGCACGAGGGTTAAATAGCATCTTTTTCTGCTTCTAATTGATCGGAAGACCCGAGATGAATTGTTACAAGATGTAGAGCCTTAAACATTTCCTGGACGTCTAGAGTTATTAAGAAAGATACAGTGCAGAGCAGAGGTCGCCTTCTTTCTCTGGCTCGATTATGACTGTGATTTGCGGATGACTGTGAATGACAGATTTTCTGAAGCTTACAGGGCGAGAAGGGGATGCTGGGATAGATTAACCTTGAGAAGTCATTGCATACTGAAAACCCAGTTATCTGACAGAAAAGCGCCGGCCTCATGGGAGGTTCAGGCTTAGGTAAGGACAGGAACGGACAGGGGCCCGATATCAAGCGTGTGTTCTGAATGATGTTGGAAGGCTTGCCGTAAGTCAGGTCAAGTGTGTTTCTGATTGAAAGTGTTAATAGAAACCGCCTGTTGAATGATCAGCAGCACACACACACACACACACACACACGTCACACACATGCGAGACAGATCTCCTGAACACAAGCGCACACTCTTATCAGCACTAAAAACGCAGTAGTGATGACAGTTCTGTAGGAATGAAAGCCTGCAAGCTGATGTAATTGGGTCGTGCAAAGTTAAACCAGTATATATGGCCAGAAACACTCACTCCTTCACCTCTGACGCAGACTTTGTTTTATTCAACACATTCACAAAGGTTGGCTGTACTTTCAACATTGGTAATTGGGAATAAACAGGGCTTTGCACTACATCAAAGAACCCAAGACCTAGCGAGACAATTAGTTCCCAGCGGAACATTGATTTCCATTGAGGAGGAACTGATGCTGTAACAAACTGTACAGTTGATAACATGTGTGAACATGCGGCACATTTCAAGACCCCTCCCCCGCGGGCAAGTGGCTCAGCAACCCACGCAGTTCCCTTAACAAATATGTCCACCAGCCCAACACCATATGCGGTCTGAACGCTGCACATACTCCCCATGGGAGACTGTCCAGAAGACAGTATATAATATTAGATTAGATGTGCTTGTTAGGACACATAAGCATTGTTCAAACTTGTAGTTGACATTTTTATGCTACAGACCTGAATACTAAAAAAGGGCCAAAGAAATCCCTTATTCTTACATTATATTGTTTATACTTTCACTCTAGCAAAAGGGGAAAAAAAGTAATTGTACTGAATATGCACTTGTAGTGTACTACACAGTGTTGTAGTCAAGACCACCTAATCCGAGACTAAGACAAGACCAAGACTTTGAGGGGTTGAGACCAAGTAAATATGATTAGAAGAAGACAGAGCTGTAACCAATCAAATTAAATCATTAACAAAATTCATCTTTGCACTGCAGAGGTGGTACAGTATAATGTATAAAAGCAATGCCATGTTTGCTCTCTTGCTTTTGTGATATTGCTTAATTATATCATGTATGAGATCTGGATTTTTATATTACAAGTAGTAAATTTTTTGCAACAATATTTTGAATTTGAGCACACAATCCCTCATTACTTTCTGAACCGGCACAATAAATAAATCAAATTAGAAATAAATTATTGATAGCATCTGAAGTTTTACATTCAACCATGTAATGTTAATAAACAAATCCGACAATGCACCCGTTATGGTACAGAGACACAGAACCAGGGACGAATATAAGAGGTTTATTGACAAACTGGAATGAATGGGTATAGATACTGTTAGAAGCAGTTGGACGAGGAGATTGTGGATGGCAAAGCTGAGAAGAGAAGGAGCAGACACGGTGATGTTGAAACCAGTGGATGGAGGACGGATGACGGAGGAGACACAGAGAATCAGGTAGGAGACCCGTAGCAGGAAATACAGGCTGGATACAGAGAGAGGAATCCTTACTCAAACAAGACCAGACCATGAGTGACTGTGAGATGTGTGCTTAAGTAGCAGGTTGATGAGGGTGCAGATGAGGTGCAGGTGTGTGTGAGATTGTGAATTGCATGCAGGTGAGGGCCAGGGAGGATGATGGGAAATGTAGTGAAGAGGTGGTGACTGTGACCTAACAAGGGTAACCATGGGAACTAAGGATTGTTGGGAAAAATGAACAAATAAATGGAATCAAAACACAAACTAAAAGTCCAACACCCAAACAGAACCCTGACAGCACCGGCAATTTAATAATATCCCAGCAGTTGTGGTCTTGACCGGTCTTGAAAAAAAATCCTCTAAGTCTGAGACCAAGACCTTCAAAAAATATCTCAAGACCAAGAGTACTACAACACTACCACACATCTTAATTTAATATATTTAGAATGAAATAAAATGCCACTAAAGTGTTTAATAAACTTTGTCATGCTTTAAGGAAGTTTACTTATTTTGATGTTGACTAACATACAGTACTAAAGCACAAGTAGGCCTACATGATTATAATGTACTTATAACTGTACTTTTACATACATACATACATTTAAATGTATTATATTTTAAATGTCCTAAATTAGAACTTCATCATTACAATGGCCATTACTTAGGCCCCGCCAACGACTGCGACGGACTCCGCCTTATTAGCATCTCCTCGCCAGAGCATTAACAGCAGCATTCAAGTAAGAAATGTATTCTTATTAAAGCTACTAAAGTTATTCAATCAAGAGCAGTGAGCGATTTTCTGTTTTTCTTTTGTTGTTTGATTCATGTTAATAGGAGTAGGTACTGTATATTACGCTGCTATCATTTTAATACACATATCTAATATACACATGCAATTTCTTTACTTGTTGTTTACGTGCACAGACATAACCGACTGTGTTTATGTGAACTTTGTGTGTTTTTGACTGTTTAAGCTCAATAAGATGTGAACGAGAACTTAGTTTAATACTCACAGGATGTTCCATCTGACATACATTATCTGTGGGGTATTTTGAGCTGAAACTTCACAGACACATTCTGGGGACACTTGAGATATTACATCTGGTAACAAAGGGCATAATAGGTCCACTTTAATAAAATCTACTGAACTATATCTATCAAGCCGCAACTAGCAAAAATAGCCAGATTAAGATAATTCCATTTGTACCCTTCCGGTCAAATATCAGCTTAAAGTTGTCAATGGTGGCAAATTACCATGGTATAAGTGGGATAATACATGCTAACTGTACATTAAACAATTTGAATGCACTTCGCAGAGACATCAGGCAGTTATTTGCCTCCACATCATGCATTACTTTTTCTTTTTTTAATACAGTCCTGTTGAAGTAAGTCAAAAAGTACATTTAATAGACATTTAAACTACTATGCATTTTCATGTATTTGCAAGAATCTGAAAACAGTTCAAACAAATATATTCTTAAAAAAATTACTATTTTCATAATAAGCATGCTAAAGTGTACTTTTTCAAAAGAGACCAGCATGACTGTCTCCCTCTGACTGGGTGTTAGCTGTTTTCACATCCTAATAGACTAGGTTAATATTTGTCTTCATGGTTTTAATCCAAAGTCCACTTTTTTTTTTTTTTTTTTTATCAGAAAGTGTCTATTGTATTTGGAAAGACACACCCTTTTAAAGTAGGAGGTCATGTGTCAATGTTAACAATTAGCATATATTTGTTTAGCAGTTCTGGCCTTGAGTGAGACCTTAAACTTCTCACTATAAGAACGTTCAAGGGTGTATCAGCAAATGATTGTGTTGTTAATTGTGTGAGATCTATTCCTTAAGACCAGGCAATACCCTTAAAGAAAAATAATACATTAAAATATTATACTTACGCATGAACTGAATGCAATGTTTTCCGACACTTAATTACTTGTTAATTGCAGTTAAATGAAAATGTATTTGTTTAAATGTACATTAAATGCAGTTAGCGGATCTTTATGGTGTTGACCAGTGGAACTTAAGTACATCTTTATATGTAATGTCATAATTACTTCTTATATGGTGTACTGGTGAATGTACTGACAAGCATTATTGGTCCTCTAAGCTAAAATATACTTTAATGTCAATTCTATTGAAAGTTGTATGTCATGCATTTACATATATTTGTAATTACTCATGATGAAAATGTACATTAGTTAAAAACTTTAACTTTAAATGGAATACCACACTTTTATGGCCTTTTATTTCATTAATATTATGTAATCTGCAAGTACACTGAAAAAAAGGGTGTTGGATTTACATGATTTAATCTTGCACATCAGTCCCACATGAATCAATTAAGTTAAACAAACATCATTTGTTCATGGTAGGAGCTAACAAGCCCCGCCCAGTTTCAGTTAATGCAACACAAATCATTAATGCAAATGGGTTAAGTAAACTTACATATATGGATTGAACACAATCAAATTAAGTTTGGACAAAATGTAGCCTATATTTGTGTTGCTTAACTCATTTTAATTTAAGCAATTTGAACAAGCAGCAAAAATCTTTTTTTTTTCAGTGCTGTAAAATAAGATTTGAAGTACAATGCAATTAAGCGCACTTCTTTTTCACAGGGGAAATGTACTGTGTTTTACCTAAATACGAACATTTGGTCATCATCTAGTGACCTTCATTCCATTCCACTGCTCTTCCATATAATGAAAGCATACATTAACCAGGGGCTGTCAAACTCCCAAAAAGCACCATAAAAGTGCATAGTCCATACTACTCTGCTGTTCCTCCTACAAAGCGATCATATGGCTTCAGAAGACTTGAATATGAGGCCATATATGAGTCAAACGGACCAGTTTTATGGAGCTCTATATATGCTTTTGTTTGGTCAAGAGCAGCTTGGACGTTCTATGAAATATCCTTCAAAATGTTCCAAAGTCATACTGAGTTGGAACAACATGAGGTATAGTAAATAATGACAGAACTTTCATTTTTTAATAACGGAAAAAATAGCATTTCTTTTGGGAAACGTCTTTTTTGGAGTGCTTAGCTTGTCTCAGGGAGCTCAGAGGCTTGTATGTGTGCGTTTTCACACGTTTTAGGTGTAGACTTTAAAAGAAACACAAAAAACCCCTTGTTGTTTGTTTGTTTGCTCCGGCAAACATCACATAGACGTGCTGTATTCCTCAGTGGCGAAACGATTCTCTGTACTTCTAATCGGCAAACAAACGGCACAGGGCTCCTTCCACAATTTTATCGCTATTTGTTTACATTTGCACTTTTCTCTCTCTCTGCTTTGCTTTCTCTCGCTGTCTTTCTATCTGCCTTCATAAAATTGGCACGGCTGAGTCCTGCGAGACAGATTCCACCTTCACTCTGAAAGGATACCCATCTGCCCTGCAGCCAAATTCCTGCCATGTTTTCTGGGAACATTACTCTGCTTTTGAAATCCTCCCATGGTAGGGGCAGAAGCTACTCTTTCAGGGCCAAATGCTACAAATTATTTAAAAGGCAGACACCAAAGTGACAGTCTCCAGTGGCCCTTTATCTGCACGAGAGAAAAACTCACAGTGTGAGTGAATGAGAGACCTGGAAGAGGGTAGATGTCCTGTGAATATTTGTGTGGAGACTTGAAAGTTGCTCTGAGATAAAACCACGCTGAAAAGATTACATAAGAGAGATTAATAGTGGCTCTACGATTGAACTCTTTGTAGTAAGTACAGATGTCTGACTAGAAGATACACTGACACATAACAAGGCCTTTATATGAGATAATATACACTACAGAGGCGTGCAGTCCATATAAGCTGCGAATGCTGTGCATACTCAAGCCATTCGTGGACTCACTAACATTATAAATATAACATTATAAGTGACTATAAATTTCTTTGTTTGAGGTGTATTATAATGCTTACATGATAAGATGTTAGTAATACATGTGTAACTCTCCATCATTTATTGATTTGTCAAACGACGGTAAATATCTTCAAATCTGCCACTCAGAGTTCTGGGTAAACGGATCCACAGCAGCTTTGGCGCCTACGCTCTGTTGTTTTGTATCGTCATCATTGTCTCACATTCTCATTGGTTTGCTGGCATATGGGGGATTTCATGCACAGGGTAAGCTGTCCGTGAATCGCTCGCCCAAGAGGAAAATGTGCTGTAACTGCCAGATCTCGATCAATCACATTGCATTTGATACAAAAATAAATAGACTAAATCAAGTGAAAAAAAGGTCATTAGTGAAACTATTTTCATAATATTTTGTTTTATCCATAAGGAATTTTTTTTTTTTTTTTTTTTTTTAACGAATTAACATTTACAACCACTGACAGATGAAGTGAATAATACTGATGATCTCTTCATCACGGCTCCTGTTAGTGGGTGGGATATATTAGGCAGCAAGTGAACATTTTGTCCTCAAAGTTGATCTGTTAGAAGCAGGAAAAATGGGCAACACTCTAAAAAATGCTGGGTTAAAAACAACCCAAGTTTGGTTGAAAATGGACTAACCCAGCGACTGGGCTGTTTTAACCCAGTAAATGGGTTGTTTTAACCCAGCGGTTGGGTTTAATGTTTGCTTAAAACAATCCTATCGCTGGGTTAAAACAACCCAATCACTGGGTTAGTCCATTTTCAACACAATTTGTTTTTAACCCAGCATTTTTTAGAGTGAAGTGTAAGGATTTGAGCGAGTTTGACAAGGGCCAAATTGTGATGGCTAGACGACTGGGTCAGAGCATCTCCAAAACTGCAGCTCTTGTGGGGTGTTCCCAGTCTGCAGTGGTCAGGATCTATCAAAAGTGCTCCAAGGAAGGAACGGTGGTGAACCGGCAACATGGGTGGCCAAGGCTCATTGATGCACGTGGGGAGCGAAGACTGGCCCGTGTGGTCTGATCAAACAGACGAGCTAGTGGAGCTCAAATTGCTCAAGAAGTTAATGCTGGTTCTGATAGAAAGGTGTCAGAATACACAGAGCATCACAGTTTGTTGCGTATGGGGCGGCATAGCCGTAGACCAGTCAGAGTGCTCATGCTGACCCCTGTCCACCGCCGAAAGCACCAACAGTGGACACGTGAGCATCAGAACTGGACCACGGAGCAATGGGAGAAGAGAACACATGGCACCAGGATGCACTATGGGAAGAAGCCAAGCCGGCGGAGGCAGTGTGATGCTTTGGGCAATGTTCTGCTGGGAAACCTTGGGTCCTGCCATCCATGTGGATGTTACTTTGACACGTACCACCTACCTAAGCATTGTTGCAGACCATGTACACCCTTTCATGGAAATGGTATTCCCTGGTGGCTGTGGCTCTTTCAGCAGGATAATGCTCTTGCCACAAAGCAGAAATGGTTCAGGAATGGTTTGAGGAGTAGTGGTTTGACTTGGCCTCCAAATTCCCCAGATCTCAATCCAACCGAGCATCTGTGGGATGTGCTGAACAAGTCCGATCCATGGAGGTCCCACCTTCCAACTTACAGGACTTAAAGGATCTGCTGTTATCATCTTGGTGTCAGATACCACATCACACCTTCAAGGGTCTAGTGGAGTCCATGCCTCGACGGGTCAGGGCTGTTTTGGCAGCAAAAGGGGAACCAACACAATAATAGGTCATAATGTTATGCCTGATCGGTGTATAAACTTAAAGACAGACCTACTGTAACTATCCGAGGTTGTTAATCGATAGTCTATGCTTTTGTTAAAGTCATTAATTTGCATTATTTTAACATATTTTATAAGAATATTCATATTTTTATTAAAGCCTGCTTACATTTATTCTAATTATATTTTACTTGTATTTTATTTATAATAGTCTACTAGTATTGATTATCTTATACTTATTTTTAACTCTTAATAAATAAATTAAAAAAATACATTTAAATTGACGCCTGCCATGCTGTTTCTTATTTGTCATCTCTGATTTAGATGTTTCCTCATTTCAATTCATTTTCAGATGCATTTTCAATTCATTAATATACAACCAGGGTTTGGATTTAACACCCTCCAACCCGACAAATGTGGGTAAAAACTGTGGCGGGTAACACTGTCAATCACTAGCCGATTTGGTGGGTTACTTATGTTTACTCACTTTTCTGGGGAAGTTTGTGTAAGCCAAATCCGTGATATATTAAACAGCATATTGCGCAGAATATGCGCATATCTGGCTTACTCGAACATACACGTCACTATGCAACAAATAACAGCACGTTTTTTTTAATTTGCATTGAAGCAATAGCGAAGATTTAAAAAAAAAAAAAAAAAAACTTAATACTGTGGCATTTGTTTTGTGTTTGTTGTTTGATGTTCTTTGTACTGTATTGATCTGTCCACATAAAATATATTGTTTGGTGATGAGGATGAAAGAGGAAGGAAGGATATGGCTGGATGACAGGACTTTGTTTGAATGAGAAATTAATGTATGAAATCCAAATGTTATAATATAGCTGTAATGTAGTCAATCTGGTTTGTTTATTCTTTTTTTTCAGCTACTAGAAGTTCAGTATGGCTGGTAACTTACAAATTTACTTGCCAAATTGGCCGGTGAGTGAAAAAGTGAATTTCAAACCCTGTATAAAACAGTATCAATATGCATTGAAAAAGCTATACTTTTGACAACACTACATTGCACTTAGTTTATTTCAGATGCCTGAAATAATAAACTTTCAGTTGTAAAAGACTACAATTAAAAAAAGTATGTATTATATATAAAATTCTACCTAAAAAATGGCTATTAGGAGTGACTGCATTACCCGCCACTGCTTAAATACCCACATTTTGCAGGTTGGCGGGTGCTAATGTCAAGGCTTGATTATAACAAAGCTTTTATTTTTTGAGTGAACTCTACCTATAATTGCATTATTTTGGATGAAAATCAAAGCAGTACAATTAAAGACTGTTAAAGTCTACCTGTTTTTGTGTGACAGTGAAGGTGAGTGCATGTGTGTGTGTGTGTGTGTGTGTGTGTGTGTGTGTGTGTGTGTGTGTGTGTGTGTGTGTGTGATAGCCTTCACATTCTTCCTGAGGTCAGAAAGATCCTGAGGTTCTCCTGGTTGGCTCCAGCCTGCAAATCTTATCTTCCATGTTGAGCCCTCCTGACTTTGACCTGGCATATATCAGCATACATTCCCAGAGATGTCACCACGTCTGACCCCTACGCTCTTGATTGGCACCCTGTCGTCCACACTTATCCGATCTGCCCTCCCTTTTGTATGTGTACCCTCTGTGACAACCTCCAGATGTATAACAGCCACGTCGCTCCGTAAGTAACATTTTTAGACGAAGAAAATCCATCATTTGGATTTAGTGGTTAAAAAAGGTTAAAAACTACAAACTATAACATACAGTGGCCCCTTGGTTTGTTTGGTTCGGACCCAAAAAAACAACAACATTTAGTCCTGTCTGCTTAACGTTCACATTGGCATTTTAACACCAAACCTAAATATACTGACCCTAAGACTGTGTGCCCACATTTGTTTTCAATGGGAGCGCTGCGTTTTTAGAACGCCATGAGTGTAACAAGGCGCTGAGCGAGTATTTCAGAGTATTTTTACTGGTCGCCGAGAGTTGAAGATGTTCAACTTTTGAGTAAAATGCAGCACTCGTCACTGTCACTTTTCACCCAGCCGTCCAATCACAGTGGAGGAGGGGCGGGACAAATACAACACCGACCAACCGCCAGTCCACCACATTCTGCTTGTACAACGTCAAGATGACAAAAACAAGCATAATAACGGAACAAAATAATCTAAAACGAGAGCCAGAGCAAATACTTTACATTGTATCTGCATTTTTATATAGAAACATTACAGAAACAAACTATCTGTGTAATTAGATACTAGTAACACTTCCAAGTGTCTCAACTGAAGAAAAAACTGCCAAAACTCTCTCAAGCGCTCACAGCAAGGCGTTTTCAGCAGAGCGCCTTTGGTGGACACACGGCCTTAAGGCATAGGGTTCGTTTTAACCACTTTGCATGTTTGGTTTGATTAAAACGAACACTGGTGCGATTGCTCTCTTAGTGCAGTTAATTTGAATAAGTGTGAATGTCATCCGAACCCTACACCAAACAAGCAGACAGAGACCGCTGAAAAGATGGAATGAAACATGAATGCAACACGGGCCAAAGACATCTAAACAAACCAAAAAAAACCTAAAAATGAAAGAATGCTCACCCATAGATGTTTGGTCTTATAGTCGTGATGTTGCACAGTTTGGTACAGGTGTCAGAACCGCGTCTCCTCACAGCAGATCTGTGTTTGTGTGTGTGACGGAGGGATTCCTGTCGCTGTTTTGACTCTTTTACACATTTTATAACCATCATATGTAGGCTACGCACATACAACGAGCACATTTAACCCAGAGCACAGCATTGTTTTGGATGTTCGGTACATTCCATCTCAAAATATACACTCACCTAAAGGATTATTAGGAACACCTGTTCAATTTCTCTTTAATGCAATTATCTAATCAACCAATCACATGGCAGTTGCTTCAATGCATTTAGGGGTGTGGTCCTGATCAAGACAATCTCCTGAACTCCAAACTGAATGTCAGAATGGGAAAGAAAGGTGATTTAAGCAATTTTGAGCGTGGCATGGTTGTTGGTTCCAGACGGGCCGGTCTGAGTATTTCACAATCTGCTCAGTTATTGTGATTTTCACGCACAACCATTTCTAGGGTTTACAAAGAATGGTGTGAAAAGGGAAAAACATCCAGTATGCGGCAGTCCTGTGGGCGAAAATGCCTTGTTGATGCTAGAGGTCAAAGGAGAATGGGCCGACTGATTCAAGCTGATAGAAGAGCAACTTTGACTGAAATAACCACTCGTTACAACCGAGGTATGCAGCAAAGCATTTGTGAAGC
Organism: Paracanthobrama guichenoti; assembly: GCA_018749465.1. Taxonomy (NCBI): domain Eukaryota; kingdom Metazoa; phylum Chordata; class Actinopteri; order Cypriniformes; family Gobionidae; genus Paracanthobrama; species Paracanthobrama guichenoti. Next base: position 8,446,308 of record CM031966.1, on the reverse strand, counting down.
CACAACACGCACAACCTTGAGGCAGATGGGCTACAACAGCAGAAGACCCCACCGGGTACCACTCATCTCCACTACAAATAGGAAAAAGAGGCTACAATTTGCACAAGCTCACCAAAATTGGACAGTTGAAGACTGGAAAAATATTGCCTGGTCTGATGAGTCTCGATTTCTGTTGAGACATTCAGATGGTAGAGTCAGAATTTGGCGTAAACAGAATGAGAACATGGATCCATCATGCCTTGTTACCACTGTGCAGGCTGGTGGTGGTGGTATAATGGTGTGGGGGATGTTTTCTTGGCACACTTTAGGCCCCTTAGTGCCAACTGGGCATCGTTTAAATGCCATGCCCTACCTGAGCATGTCCATCCCTTTATGACCACCATGTATCCATTCTCTGATGGCTACTTCCAGCAGGATAATGCACCATGTCACAAAGCTCGAATCATTTCAAATTGGTTTCTTGAACATGACAATGAGTTCACTGTACTAAAATGGCCCCCACAGTCACCAGATCTCAACCCAATAGAGCATCTTTGGGATGTGGTGGAACGGGAGCTTTGTGTCCTGGATGTGCACCCCACAAATCTCCATCAACTGCAAGATGCTATCCTATCAATATGGGCCAACATTTCTAAAGAATGCTTACTGCACCTTGTTGAATCAATGCCACGTAGAATTAAGGCAGTTCTGAAGGCGAAAAGGGGTCAAACACAGTATTAGTATGGCGTTCCTAATAATCCTTTAGGTGAGTGTATGTCATAAAAGCGGACCTATCAGGTTGTGAACATATCCCTATGCCTTTAGGTTTGGTGTTAAAATATCAATGTGAGCGCTATGCAGACCAGGACTAAATGACTGGACCAAACTGCAACTACAACCGCACTACAAGTGTGAACATACCCTTAAAAGGATTTTTCAGCAAAATATTGAAATTCTGTCATCATTTACTGATCTCACAGGAAAACGTAACTATGTTATGAGGTGGCAATTTTGCATGAATTTGTGCGTTCAAACACATACAATTATTAGAAAAAAAGTAAGCATGAAGATTCACCCCATATTCATTCATTCATATGAAGAAGATCATATGAATGAGATTAGGTATGAATTAGTTATGAATTGCCATAAGATTGTGTTTTTTAACTGTGGAACACAAAAGAAGATTCTAAAGAAAAATATTCGGAAGAGACAAGGAATATTATGAAGAAATGATGGAATGCTGCATTCAAGTAAAATGACTGAACAACCAAGTGGCATGTGTAAACAAATGCTGCTTGAGCTTTTCTCAGAACTAGCATTTTTGGAGACATTTTTAGTTACACATTTAATTGGTCCCAGGGTGATATTCAGTTTGTTCTCTTCTCAAGTTCACAGGTGTAGTTCGACACAAAAATGATGAGAAACTTGTTTTTCAGCTTTGTTTGAAAAGTGTGCTATTTTTATTCAAAATAAATGCCAGTTTTTATATTTTTTATCTAATGCAATGAAATTCATTTTGAGGTGTGACTTAGCTGTCCAAATACATTTAGAGGCCACTGGCGAAATTAAATCTTGCGGAAAAAAACTGCTCCTACATGCATGAAAAGTGAATTAGGGAAGATGTTTTACCAAGTTTTAATTGATGGATTGCCTGCTTGTTGGCAAAACATCCCAGCCTCCTCCTAGACTCAATTATTCATCTAGTATGTGGTCTGCTGTCAAAAAGTTTAGCTTCCCCTGCTGTGTGTGGAACCTCTTCTGTGTGATCACTTCTGCTCGTACACATTCATACGTCACACTACGATTTCCATGAACACATCGTGCATGTGCTTTGCTGGGTCGCATCAGGTTGCACATTAAAGGAAACAGATACTGAAATCATTTCCTGTTATGGAGTTTCGATAGCGTATTGTTTGGTATCCTGGTAACACAACTATAACAACAGCAGGGGATGCTTGTTTGTTCGATCTTTTGTTTGTGTTGCTTTAAACACTGATTTAGCTGTTTTTGCTGTAGATCATTTCCATACCCAGTATGCAAATTAGGCATTGACTTTAATGTTTTAAGCTGGGCTCAGACTACAGGAGTTTGTGAAACCGATTATGAAATCTGGTTGCATCAAGCCAGTGGCGCTGTTTCACAAAAATCTAGGGTATGGCATGGGTCCTTCCGGCCATACAACAACGACATTTCCAAATAATCACATCATATCTAAAAAATAAAATAAAAAATCCACTAAAAACAAAAAAATCAATGCAAATAGGCTACTGAAACAGCCCTATTAGTCTTCACTGTGTCCTAACCAAACATGATCTTCTCAAAATGATCTTTTCCATGTTAATCAGAGTTTTGTACTAACCAGCTGCTATGGCGATTTTTATTTCTGCGGCATTGTGGCTGGAACAACATACGAAGTGTAAGGCCCGCTCAATCGTCCCAATGAAGGCTTACGATTGGTGGGTAAAGGCTTCTTGCGTGTTCGGTCTTTTACTCTTCTGATAGTAGTCAACATTACTCTTCTGATAGTAGCTTTGGTTTAGTCACACCATGGGTTACCCACGTACACTTAGCTTTAAACAGGTAAGGCTCACCCTGTTTAGTTTTGTTCGATCAACATTATTGGTGTCCTAAACGGAAATTACCTTTTAGCCTTTACAGTCTAAATACACTTGAACTAATGCCAAGAGTTAGTTGGAGCTCCAAAATCTCAGTTAGTGTGCCCTATGCTCCACTCAACTGGATTTTGGTCCGATACTTAACCTGACGCAGATTTGTGGTAACATAAGTCTTCAGTTAATCTACTTGAGAAAATAATGTCAGAGTAAGTCAGAATAAATCAATGTAACAATTTATTATTAGTCAGGTAAATGTATCATGCCAATTACATAATCAATTCAAAGATAATCGATACATACATCATATGCTCTGAAGTAAAGAGTAAGAAATGCATACCTGACTTAAAAAAAATAGGATACATAATGCATAGCATTACGGGCTGATCTGGTTACAGAATCGCGCCCTGACCCCCATGCAACATCTCCTTAAATACACAGACCAAGAAAGAAAACTCTTTCAAATGTAAACATGTGTTAACAATGGGATTTAACATTAATCGAGTCCTATAGACCTGTATTGACGACAGGAGGTAAAGACCAATTGGCCGAAAACACACCCACCATAAGAAGCGAAATATCTCTAAACTTCTAAACCTTTGTTACCTTTTGCTTTACTTCTGTGAGAATGAGACCTTTGTACCAGTCACCCTGAGACATTTTAAATGATACCAGACATGTATAATACTGCATGATACTTGTTCACATTAAACCATATAGATTTTGGGTGAATTTCAGGTGATCTCAGCATGAGAGAGAGAGAGCAGGAGTGCTGCGTGATGCTAATTTCGTAAGACACAGTTCAGATGTTAATTTCCAAAAAGTGTCCTTTGTCTGACAAAAGTATGACAAGTACAGATTATGTACTTTATTTAATGTAAAAATAATTTAAAGTGAGTTTGAATATCATTTGTCGTGATCTTTATAGACGTAACTCACCTCACCACAGACCTCAGGAAACAACTATGTTCATACGGTCAACTCAAGGTGAACAAACTGTGGTTCAGTGTTGTATAGAAAATGTTGAGACCATTTCACTAATAAAACCAAGAGATACATTTTCCTAATTTTTTTTTTTTTTTAAGGAAACTTAAGCAGTATTGAGGCTTGGATTGAGGAACAAAATAAGATGATAAAATTAAGGAAAAGGCTACATATTTATTTTAAGAGAAGTATGCAGTTTTATTACACAGTTTTATTTAGATACACCATTGCTAGTTCCCAGCATGTTTTGCATATGACTGGAAATGGAGAGTTAATATTGAAATTTAGTGTTATGTTATGTGTTTTTGAGTGATGGGAAACATCTGTTGATGTTTAATGATCAGTTATGTATGACTTTTGAAAGAGTTTCTGTTATGTTGAAGTTTTGTGCAGAAGAGTAGAGCTTATGGTTAGGTTGTGAATAACTGCATGTATTAATAATATGAAGCATGTTGCTTTGTTCATTGAGCAATGATTTTGCTAATGCCAGTGCAGTAACAAGTATAACATAACTCAAAGTCAAATATAAACAGGACATTTCCATTCACTCTAATTCACACCCTTTTGAGAGTCAACTTAAAAAAACCAAGCCTTAATATCATTACCATAATTCTTTTTAAGTAAATAGCACATTTTTTTACAATCAGTGTGTTTGCAGAGAGATCCCACCCACACGTTCTTCTGATTGGCTGTGATTTTTGATTGATTGATCTCGGGACAAATTGGTTTGCCTCTGAAAATCTGATCACATGGTGTCTGGTTAGGACAGTTTAAATTTGCTTTTCAAAGCTGCAACAGAACTAACGAGCAGCATCATGAGCTGTTTATAATGCCAGGGTATGGCAACTGCCATGCCATACGTAAACGCCGTCCCTTTATCACGCACAGCAGGAGAACCTTTACAGTTTTTCTTCTTTCAAAACACAAACCTGCCCACACTACAAGCTATTCTTAAGATTATCATGCCAGATTTAGCACATCACGTGATCTCACAGGGAAGCGGATGTAAAAAAAAAAAAAAAAAGGATACTGTGTCGCGTATTTACTTGTTATATCAAATACTTATTCTTTGAAGCGAGAAAAAACAGCCATGTTGGTGCCACATTTTGACCAGCCATTCCTCAATCTCCATCATTGGCTATTGTGGAAGTACTGATGTAATCCTAGTCGTAATCATCCCAATTTAAAATCCTAAATCTCAAACGTGTTTGATATTGTCGGGGCGGCCCCGATGTGTCCGCAAGCAGATCGGGGGCTTTAAGATTTGATCTGTAAACACCTCACATTACCAGATAATCTGGGCCGAACATTAGAGCCAACCGATGCCCCGGACGCTGATTATCCTTTTTCCTCTGATTATCGGGAGGGGTAACTCGGGAAACTGAAACTCCTGTAGTCTGAGCCTGGCTTTAACAGTTGGTCTTTTTTTGGTTGCATTCTGTTTTTTAGCACCTTATCTTAAAGACTGCTTTAAATGCAGTGTAGTTATTGTTAACAAAAAGCAAAACTATTAAAAGTCGTTTATTGAAATAAATTGGTAATTGAAATAAAACTCAAAATGTATATTAGTGTAAAACTAGAAAACTATAAATTATAATTTTAAATGAAAATTAAATATTAGATGTAACATGTAAAATTTATAAACTAATTAACAAATTAGAAATGTGTTCTTGCTAATTAACTGAAATAAGTGTTTAAGCTTAAAAACTGAAAATATTTTAATAAAAATGACAAAAGCTCAAATTAAATTAAATCAAATTAAAATAAAAAAATTATTACTAAAATATTATTAAACATTATTAAATACTAAATTTATTAATAAAACACTGTTTTTTTTTTTTTTTTTTTTTTTTTACATTTTATTTATGACAGTAGGCCTAATTATCATTCAATACCGATCCTGTCCTAACCTTAGGTGAATGAAATGTCTGTAAATAAGCATCTATTTGGCAATAAAATCTTTGTTTTAACTAATTTAATAGTAATATAATCAAAATTTAGTTTAATAAAAAGCTGAAAATGCTATAAAAATATTCTTTATGTGTAATTAAAATAAACAGGGTAAACCCAGTCTGATCTCCTGGCGATTTGATTTCGCCCTGCAGCTCAGTCTGGAAACCTGTACATTCATTTCTACTGCTTCTGTTACACTTGGGCGGGAACCAATCACAGACTGGCTTATCCACCTGGCGCGCTATTGGCGGGTTTAACACGATGACAGATAGAAAAGCGTTGTGATCGTTGGTTTGATTGGTTGAAGGACTATCCAATTGCGTACAGTGTCATTTGAACTATGCCCGTTGATCACGCCTCTTGTGGTCTGATTGGTTGAAGGACTATCCATTTGCATACAGTGTCATTTGAACTATGCCCGTTGATCACGCCTCTTGTGGTCTGATTGGTTGAAGGACTATCCATTTGCATACAGTGTCATTTGAACTATGCCCGTTGATCACGCCTCTTGCAGTAGAAAATACAGAGCAGACTCCCCAGACCAATGTTCAATCTTAAAAGACTGAGCTTGAGCCAGACAATAATTAAAAGAGACCTATTTTCTCACTGTATGTGCATATCGTGACTTAAAAAAAAAAAAAAAAAAAAAGAAAAACAAAAAGAAGCCTGTACTCATAATTGCTGTATTAAAATGGCCCGCAACAAGAGGATCAATGTGTGTTCTTTGTGAAAGAGTCAACACAGGTCTCGTATCTGATGTCAGATGTGTTGCGAGAGAGAGAGAGAGAGAGAAATACGGACAGATGAGTCAGACTCAACTGATGATCAGCAGTTCACTGGAGCCGGTTCTGCGTGATCAGGAATGGTCAAACACATGATCGAGTTTAGCCATACAAGCACTCCGATGTATATGAGTGTGTCATGGGAAGAGTTTAGGGTCAGATGTCAAACTGAGCGCAGAGTCTTTAAAAGTCATGAGCTACAGAGGTGCTTATAAAAATTTTAACAGTAACATCATTTACACAGTGCACACTCAGCAAGAAAATACAAGTTTGGTGGCAGGGCTGGAGTCGAGGGAGGTCAAAGGTCGTGATAGATTACATGTGTAGGCAGCGCTCATAGGTAGAAGGAGAACCTGCTTATCAATAAAGCCATGATCTCTTGCAGGACATGGAGAAACTCTGATCCGATGGGCAAGCAGTCTTGAGAATGTGAGGCATGACCTTGAGAGCTGAGGCATTTCTGTCCACATTCCAAGACATTAAAAATTATTATTATTATTATTTTTTTTTCATATTGCTCATGAGGCAAACATTGTATTATTACTGATGCTAGAGACATGGATGATCATGCAGATTGTTGACAAATCGTTTCACTTTTTTTTTTTAAAGAAGAAAAATTTACTCTAAAAATGTCATGTGGTCTAACTATCCAGTAAAAAGTAATAACATGCACACTGAATATGTGCAAGTGTACACATTGTCCTTTTTCAAAAACATTTTTTATTATATTTTTCAAGGTTTTTTTTTTTTTTTTCAATATCATGGACAGTAATTTTATTATTATTATTATTTATTTTTTCATAAAATGTAAAACTCTGATACTTAAAGAGATACATCAAAAGTTTTTATTTCAATTATAATTTTTAAAAATATATGAACTATAATATAACAACTATTATTTGACGATGCGTTATACATACATATATAGATAGATATATGATAGAATTTAATAATAAGTTCATTATGTGCACCTGGACTTTTAAAAATCAAAACCTAAAAAAAGCCATGGTATTCATATTTCTAAACCATAGACCCATAGATTCATTGGAACCTGATTTCCAGGGAATGTTGCATCATGCGTGGTGTCTTGAATTCAATGGAACTGAGATTTGAATCAGTAACACAGCTTAGCAGTAGGCAGGAAGTCAAGCCGTTTCAAGCAGGTGCAACTTCCTGGCAGTGTGCAGCATGGGTGAGGGTGGGACATGGGGGGTTGAGGAAGTGTGTCTCCAGATTTAAGAGGCAGGCAGGAGGCAGGATACACAAGGAGGATGGGAAACATAGTAGGAAAAGAGGAAGGATGTGGGCTGAACCTCTGACAGAGGAACGGATGGAGTCGTTCATTAGTGCCAGCGGTGGAGGGGTCTAGGGTTGGGGGAGGTGCACGGGGGACTCATTGTCTCACGGTGGGACTGATGATGTGGGAAGAGAAACAGTGAAGTCATCAGCCAATGTCGTGAGGTGGGGGTCATAAAGCAAATGAAAAGGAAAGACAGAGATTGATGATGTAAGTTTACACACGCCTAAACTTCTAGAGTGTTGCATCAAGATTAGCGGCGCTTAGAAAGTCCTTTGACTAACAACGCCTTGTCTGGTCAACACAGAACTGTATTCTGCTCAAGAATCACCCACTTCCCAACTGTGACCAATCACAGTTCGTTTTGGCTACACTTTTCTCTGATGGTCCCATTTAGACATTCTGTGGATTATAAGTAACTTTGCAACTATGTCAAACTAGTTTTAGTAGACTTTCTGCTGAATAATAACACGTTATTTTGATGCTCCACAACAGACGTTCTACTGACTATAAATATACTGACTAAATATCTTTCCAAGTACATGTTAACTTATCCAGAAACCTAACAGTCTGCTATTATTCTACTAATAGGCCTACTCTAATGAGAGTAAGTTGACATGTAGGTGCAGCGTTTATAGTCAACAGAATGTCTAAAGTCGACCATCAAAATAAAGTGCAAATATTCCAGGCATACCCTTATGAAAAATGTGTATACTTAAGTTAAGTTCAAGTATATTTTATGTAGTAAGTATACTCATATCAATGCACTAGAAGTATACTTATAAGTGCACTGTTTCAATACTACTTGGGACTAAATTGGCCCACTTTTTAGTGTATAAAAGTGTACTTTTAAGTATACTATAAGTGTAACAGTAGTACACAAGTAAGCTACATTTTTCATATGAGCTGCAAATATACTACAAGTGAACCTATAGGTATTCTGGTTACTAGTTAAATACTTGTAGCAGATTTTTAGTTTATGAAAGTACACTTTGAAGTATACTCTCCTTAGTTTAGTAGTTATATACTAGTTTTTTTAAACTTTAAACTCTTTAAAGTTTTCTTTAAGTGAACATAACATCGTACTTATAGTTTACTATGTATATATTATTTTTGCACTTTAAGTATACTACTATGTTCCTATTCAGGTATTATTTTTTTGTACTTGAAATATACCTTTAACTGTACTTTAAAAACATTTTATTTCAGCTTCATGCATACTTTTTTATCAACACTTGAATGTGAATAAGCTTAATTTAAAAAAGCAACATTTTAAAACAAAAAGCTGAGAAAATAAAAATGTTTAGACTACGTCCAGATGGGATTCAAAACACAGATGGAGTAGAACAAGTCCATCAACATCCCCAAAGATTCACAGTTATTTCTTCTTCATGTGTTTGATATTTCATTCGGTAACGTTAGGCAGTTTTGATTTACAGTATATGACGTTTAATTCTTGATTATCACGTAGTTTTACATGTAAGCAATCTTCTATCATTTATTTCTGCTTCTTCTTCACTTGTGTTTTGATCCAGAGATTCTGTACTAGAAGATGTGTAATAGCGCCCCCTACCTTATAACAGTGAAAACATGGATAGCTGGAAATTAGATGTAAATTCCAACCCAATCTCATGGCAATTCGTGCATATTTTCCAAGGTGGCAAATTTGTAAGACCTCACTCATACGAATTTGTACGATTTTCGCTAAATCGTACGTATCTGACGTGTTGCCAGGTACAAATGACCTACCTCAAACCCTGCCCCTAAACCTACCTGTCACAGGGGTTTAGACAAAACGTATATAAAATTGGTACGAGTGAGGTTGTACAAATTCATACGAATTAGCCACCTCGTAAAATATGTACGAATTGGTCGTGAGATAGCGTTGGTAAATTCCTATGTACACTACCAGTGGACTAGCCTAGGCAAAAAAAATCAGATACTCAGAATTACTGAGTATCACATTCACATCTGTTTTATAAATAAATATTTTGAAACAATGTAAGCTCATAAGGCATAAAACTATGTGAGAAAAAAAATCTAAATCAAATGAGTAACCACAACTACAAGCCAAGTATACTTAGAATACTTAATTATACTTTTAAGTATATCTCAATCAAAAGACATGTATAGACATATACTTAGACCTTTCTGTCAGTTTAAGTCAAGTATACTTAAGTTCAATTTTAAGTATATTTCTGAGAAGTACATAAAAGTAGACTAAAAGTATACTTTCTTATTTTTAGTTTAAAAGAAGTAAACTAATAGCACACTTCAATAAACTTCAATAAAAGGGTATGCCATTTTGTGAAAAACAATGCTTAATGCAGTTGACAATTTAATTCATAAGCATTCAAATGTTTTTAATTTAAATTCTTATCCGCTTATGATGTTCCTGTATATTTGTATTATTGCATGTTTGCTAAACACATTAGCATGTGTATCCTGTCTATAGCTGAGATGTCTAAGATGACGCAGCAGTATCCTGTTTATTGACTGCAAACAGGAAACTCGAGCACAGCGGACAGACACAGAGCTAAATGATGGTCTCTCTCTCTCTTTCTCTCTCAGCACACATGCAAAATCTCCATTCATTTGAATTTAAATCACAATTGCAAGTTAAAATGATCTAAAATGGTATATATGCAAATGACTGCGACCATTTAAGGGCATTTATTAGACTTATGTCCAGAATAGAGTGGCCAAAATGTTTTTGAACATTTCAGTTAAAATATTATCATATTATCATTATCAAATGGCAAAATATCAAATAGCCATTTAACGTTAAGGCAGCACACTTTCCAAGCAAAACATTTCAACTGACAACAATGGAGAGAATCGATGGATGGTCTGGTGACATTATGTGTACCTTTCTTACTTGAGCAAACAATAAATCATATGATGCATCTCCAGGCATGGAGGTGAAACACATCTTTGGTTTAGTGATGGCTGTTCACAGCAGAATAACATTAATGTTATTGGAACAATGATCTATTGTGATCACCACAGGACATCAAAACTTCCTTTGAACATTCTTTTGAATCCCATCACACTGTGGAAATTAAATATTTGCCTGACATAACTCATTTTGTTCATATGCTTGGAGGGATTAGTAACATTTATATCGACTGTAAACTAAGACCTTTGACTGGTGATACAAAACACCTGGAAGGCCTAGCTACATGTACGTCTCAAAAAAATTCAGTGCATTACTTTACACAAGTAAAAGTATTCACATGGGCCAACACAGAGAATCTCTGTATGGTAAACTGGATGTAGTTTGCTGTGTGCAAATAGTTATTTCTACCATTGAGCTACTTTATATTATCCATGCAGATTTTTATGCTTTATACAGATCCATGCAGAGAGTTATTGACACGTTAGTGTAATATGTGCAAGTGCAATATGCTGCAAAATTGTACTCATATACATTATTTGCACACTGACAGGTTTTCTGTGCGCGGCTAAACGGTCAAATGCACTCTTAGATATGTCAAAATCTAAGCATTAACATAAATACAATCATTTTATATCTTGAGTGAAGGTAGACAGTTGGGAGAATCAGATGTGTATCAATATATTGGGTCCGTGTATCAGCTCTTAAAGTGACAGCAACCTAAAATACTGCTTCTGTCTGTGTCATTAATGTTAATCAAACAACAAAAGAAAGAGAGAAAATCACTCACTGCTCTTGACTGAATAACTTTTATAGCTTAAATAAATATCATTATGTATTTAATTCATACAGTGAAGATTATGCAGTGTTTTATTTTGCATTTCATTACTTTATTCAATTTCCACATTATTTCTTACTTCTGTTAGGTTAGTCTGACGGCAGAAGGTCTGGACTCTTTCGCAGCTTTCATTGGTTGAGGACAGCCCAAGAGGACGTTTGACTGTAACGCAACCAATCACAGTTCATTTTGTTCCACGTCATGTTTAGGGGAGTGAACATGTAAAGTTGATGTCCCTGCAATAACAGACCAGCATCTATAAATGATTCATTCAAGAACATTGTGCAAGTTTACTGCAACAATGGAGCCGTGAACTTCACATACTTTTGAAAATTCAGCGTTTAGTTGATCCTGGTAGGCGCTCATTGTCACAGTTGTAAACATGACAGCGTTCTTCTTCCACAAGGGAGTTTGGCATCACGGCATTTGTTTCTAGGCGGACCTAAAGAACGCAACACACACGTCTCGCGGACATTCTGTAGAATTCAGATGACGACTTCAAAACTCCTGAAGTGTTTCCAGATAAGTGTGCTATATGCATCAGACGTTCAGCCAACGGTCCGTGGGCGTGACGTCTGAGGCTGAGATTAGCTGTTAGGTAGACCTACCTGAAAAAAAGATCACTTTTTATTTAATTTGTGTCTTTGCTCTATTGTACAGTACTTTTTTGTCTTATTGCTTGTCATTTTTTGCTTTGGTTTTATTATATTACTGACTGTTTACTTCACTGAATGGACAATTTTTTTCAGTATGTGTTATTTTATTTTATCTAAGGTACAGTGCCCTCCTCTAATATTGGCACCTTTGTTAAATATGAGCAAAGGCGGCTGTGAAAATAAGTCTGCATTGTTTATCCTTTTGATCTTTCATTAAAATATTTCACAAAATTCTATCTTTTAATTGAAGTACAACAATTGAAAGTGGGGGGAAACTCACATTCTCCAATGCTTGTTGGCCACAATTATTGGCACACCTAGAAATTCTTATGGAGTAACATATCTCTGAAGTATATTCCCATTCATATTTACATGTTTTTGTTTAAGCACACCAGGGTGACTAGGAACATGAAATTATCCAGCCATGATTTCCTGTCACACAGGAGTATAAATATGAGGAAACACAAAGGCCAAATTCCCTTAATCATTCATCACAATGAGTAAAACCACAGAATATAGTTCTGATGTGCAGCAAAAGATTGTTGAGCTTCACAAAATAGAAACTGGCTGTAGGAAAATAGCAGAAGCAATGAAAAATCCCATTTCCACCATCAGGGCAATAATTAAGATGTCCCAATCAACTAAAGATGTTAGGAATCTGCCTGGAAGAGGACGTGTGTCTATACCGTCCTAATGCACGAGAGGAGGAGAGTTTGAGAGGACAAAGACTCTCCAAGAATCACGGGTGGAGAATCGCAGAGATTAGTTGAGTCTTGGGGTCAGAAAGCCAAAAATAAATAAAAATAAATAAATAAATAAAACAGCCCCTACATCACCACATTCAAGAAAAATCCTCCTCGCTCCTCCAGAAACAAACTCCAGCACATTCAGTTGTCAGACACGACTGGAACCTCAAAAGGGACCTGGTTCTGTGGTCAGATGAAACTAAAGATTGATGGGTTTGGTGCAAACAGGGATAAAAACCCCATGCCTATACGGTGTAATATACCACTGGATCTGTAATGTTGGGTCTATTTTTATTTTATTTTATTTTATTTATTTTTTTGCTGGAGGTCCTGGACATCTTGTTCAGATACATGGTATAATGAATAAATCAAAATCTGACCACTTCTGCTAGAAATCTTATGATGGGATGTGGAACAATCCAAAACCAATACAAAAATGTGTCACTAAGCACAAAATGAAGCTTCTGCCATGGCCGTCCCAGTTCCCTGACCTGTACCCTATAGAAAATGAGTGGGGTGAACTGCAGAGAAGAGCTGGGAATCTGAAGGATCTGGAGAGATTCTGTATGGAGGAATGATCTCTGATCTCCAAACTCATCAGGCATTATAGAACAAGACTCAGAGCTGTTAAAGGACGTTGCAAAAACTGGGTGCCAATAATTGCGGCCAACGTGAACTAGAGAAGAACATTTATTTCATAATGATATTTTCCTCCCACATTCAAATGTTTTACTTCAGTGAAAGGTTAGAATTTTGTGAATTTTTTGAATGTAAGATCAAAATGATAAAAAATGCAGATTTATTTTCATAGCCGCCTTTGCTCATATTTACCAAGGGTGCCAATATTAGAGGAGGGCACTGTATTTTGTATTTGTATTTACATTTTCATATATTTATGCCCATCTCTGCATACAAGCTACTAATTAATAACAGTAGATAAACTACAATCAAGCACTCCTTTTAAAAAAGGTAAGAAAGTAGTGACACTACAAGCTACTAACAAAACGTATAACTAATCTTTAGCTGACTAACAAAAGTAGCACAATTTTGTTGCTAAAATATTTAATATAGCAAAAAAATCGGTAGGCAGAGCAAACAATCTGCCACTATATATTTAAAGTGGGTGTTGTGGCGAGGTGGACGAGAGCGGTGCATGATTGAGAATAAGCGTCACCTGCGACGCACACCTCGAGTCCTCTCATGAGGGCATATAAGGACGAGCGACACCAGTGAAGGACGAGAGAGGACCAGGCCTGGACTTTTACGTTGTGTTTTGTTTGTTTTATTATATGTATGCATGGCAGTCGTCCGTGAGGAGCTGCTGCTTTTACTTTCAGTTTGTTTATTTATTTGATTGAAGTTTTATTAACGTTCGCCGGTTCCCGTCTCCTTCTTCCCATATCTAAGAACTTCATTACAGGCGTATTATGCTTTTTTTACATGTTCAACTTTCTTTAGTCTGTAATGTTGCTGTCTGAGCATGAAAAAGGTCTCCAAAGTAATGACGTTCTCTATAGGTTCTTACGGAGGAACCTTTTCCTAGTTCCTAGAACTATTGGCGGAAGTACAAGCTTTTTGGCGTGTTCGCACCACAAGAACTAGGAACAATTTTAGTTCTAGGAACGCCTTTTGGGGGAACTAATTTAGCTCATACCAGAGTGGGGTCTAACCCAGAAAATAGGGTTAGACCCCACTCTGGTATTACCAGTGGCATAAGTGTATGCTGATTGGCCGAACGCACACAAAAAAAGCAAGCACAGCCTATATACACTCACCTAAAGGATTATTAGGAACACCTGTTCAATTTCTCATTAATGCAATTATCTAATCAACCAATCACATGGCAGTTGCTTCAATGCATTTAGGGGTGTGGTCCTGGTCAAGACAATCTCCTGAACTCCAAACTGAATGTCAGAATGGGAAAGAAAGGTGATTTAAGCAATTTTGAGCGTGGCATGGTTGTTGGTGCCTGAGTATTTCACAATCTGCTCAGTTACTGGGATTTTCACACACAACCATTTCTAGGGTTTTCAAAGAATGGTGTGAAAAGGGAAAAACATCCAGTATGCGGCAGTCCTGTGGGCGAAAATGCCTTGTTGATGCTAGAGGTCAGAGGAGAATGGGCCGACTGATTCAAGCTGATAGAAGAGCAACTTTGACTGAAATAACCACTCGTTACAACGGAGGTATGCAGCAAAGCATTTGTGAAGCCACTACACGCACAACCTTGAGGCGGATGGGCTACAACAGCAGAAGACCCCACCGGGTACCACTCATCTCCACTACAAATAGGAAAAAGAGGCTACAATTTGCACAAGCTCACCAAAATTGGACAGTTGAAGACTGGAAAAATGTTGCCTGGTCTGATGAGTCTGGATTTCTGTTGAGACATTCAGATGGTAGAGTCAGAATTTGGTGTAAACAGAATGAGAACATGGATCCATCATGACTTGTTACCACTGTGCAGGCTGGTGGTGGTGGTGGTGTAATGGTGTGGGGGATGTTTTCTTGGCACACTTTAGGCCCCTTAGTGCCAATTGGGCATCGTTTAAATGCCACGGCCTACCTGAGCATTGTTTCTGACCATGTCCATCCCTTTATGACCACCATGTACCCATTCTCTGATGGCTACTTCCAGCAGGATAATGCACCATGTCACAAAGCTCGAATCATTTCAAACTGGTTTCTTGAACATGACAATGGAGTTCACTGTACTAAAATGGCCCCCACAGTCACCAGATCTCAACCCAATAGAGCATCTTTGGGATGTGGTGGAACGGGAGCTTCGTGCCCTGGATGTGCGTCCCACAAATCTACATCAACTGCTATCCTATGCCATGCTATGTCCAGGCCTGGTCCTCTCGATGCTATCCTATCAATATGGGCCAACATTTCTAAAGAATGCTTTCAGCACCTTGTTGAATCAATGCCACGTAGAATGAAAGCAGTTCTGAAGGCAAAAGAGGGTCAAACACAGTATTAGTATGGTGTTCCTAATAATCCTTTAGGTGAGTGTATATACTCCACAAAATAACTCTACCATCATGGAAAACAGTGATAGATGGACCTCTTAACCTTTACGCCAAAGAGAAAATCCAATGCTACTTTGAGAGGACCAATCGAAAGATGATTATGTATTTCTCCTCAGCTAGCTACATTGGACATCAACCACACGGCTAATGCTAATACTTTTTCATATACTGTCAACTTTCTTTGTATAACAGTTCTGTCTAATAACATATTAAACAGGACTGTTAAACAGATCGTAAACTAATGAAGACGGAGAATGTGATGTGTGCTCAGGTTCTGGCATTCTCAGCGCTGTCAAAATAAATGTCAGCCGCGCTGTCAACATAAAAGTTACAACAACAAGCATGGTTTACATCACTTCAGAATTTCTACTGCCGGTGCGAATGCAACCAGGAAAAAAGCCCTAGGGGAACTTTTAGTTCTCTGGGAACCACCCTGGTGGTTAGTTCCTGGAACTACCCGGTGCGAAAGCCCCTTATATCAGTGCAGACAAACAAACACATCACAATATTCTTCATTTAAATAATTCCCCGCAAAATAAATGGCCTGGTTGAATTGATTTAGTAGTGTGTTGAAATCTGTAGTTATGGTAATGCATGCTACTGTGGGATTTCGGCAATAAGATTACAGATCACACTGTACGACATGTATGTAGACTGTACGATGATGACAACTATTGAATAGTAGGCTACGATTCAGCATACAATAAACTGTCATTAGCATCTGCTAGTTGAAAACAAATAGAGCAAGATGAATCACACTTGTGGTTTTTATGTGCGCTGAAAAAAGAGGACGCGAAAGAGGAGAATATGGACGGGGAATGGAGCTTGAGGTAAGTCGTTTTAAGTTTTAGTGCCATGTCGCGTTGATCTATCCGCCATTTCATGTTGCACTTTTATTGGCTAGTCAGTAGACGTAGGTCGAAGCAGCAAACACACTGTGAGATGATTATGCTAAATTGCTGACTTTCAGAAAATTATTGCAGGTTATCTTTGGTCGCAAGAGGGTCTTTTAGGAGCCACGACCACAGAAACCACCACGATAGATCAAACACACTTGAAGCGGTTGACCAATCACAACACACTGGTCCAGCCGACCAATCAGAGCACATTACGCTTTTCAGAAGGAGGGACTTCATAAAGACAGGAACTAAACAGACCGTTACTGACAGACTGGGAAGAGAGGGGCTGCAATAATGTAAAATATGTGAAACAAAATGTGTTTTTTGATCATTCAAGCATGAAAATTCTATTCTAGTAGACCACAAAAAAAACAAAACAAGACTTTGTAAAAGGGCACAAAATGGCCTTTTTAAATCAAACATGCCAGAATGACGTTTTGGATCGTTCTGGCCCAAATTTACCTCGGGTTTTAACAAAACCACACCAAAAAACTGCCTGGCGGGAGACAAACATCAGATGACAGTATCTTGTGAAACTTTTTGTGTGTGACAGAGAGGGAGAGAGAGCTGAGATGAGAGAGATCTTTGTAGGCAGTTTTAGCTCACTGACTATAAGCGCGAGTCTCTTGAGAAGGGCTGTTAGCAACAGACAGAGAGAGTGAGAGACCCCCCACACGGACTGCAGTAGCGCTTTTTCATCCAGCCTAAAAAAGAATAACAATCTCAGCTGTTCCAAACATAATCACCGTGGTGATGCGACCCCTCTTAGAAAGCAGGCGAGACTCTTCCGACTAAATGAGGATAAGATAAAGATCCCATTTTATCTGCTTTCTCTTATACAACAAATGTGTCTCCGGGAATATAAATGACTCTTTGTTTATTAAAGAACCACATAGTCAGAAAAACACCGCACTGAGAACAGAGGAAAAACTACATTTTTACATTTTCCTTAGAAAATGAGTGGCTGTAGTAATAGTGATGCTTGCCTTAGCAAACGCTACAGCTGAGCTCCACTGGAGATTGTTCTGTTATCTCCAACATATGTTGGGAGAAGTGAAATTGAATTCTGGACAGAGGCCAAAAGGACTGTCAGGTGTCCATATTTCATTTTCACAGGCATGGGTTCTCCAATTTCGGCCCACTTGTGTCTCACGTTTCTAGTGAGTAATGACAAAGGTTAAAGGTGACAGGCTGTTTCCTGTGAAAATGTGATGTTTGGAAAATCAGATCTTAACAAGCTGGATGTTTTTCCACCAAAAAACATCTAAATGCTGATGAAACAAATAAAGTACAACTGTATGGTGAAAGTCCTTTTCAAGCGTTGTCCAAAAAAAAAAAAAAAAAAAGGCTTGTGAAAGCCTGGATTACAAATACAGTATTATTCAGATGAATGAGGCATTTGTGTGTCATTTTTCACTATCATTGCTCGACTAATTGAGAATATGCAATGGTCTGCATCTGTGAGATATTCCTTGGAAAAAGAAAAAAAAGCTCTTAGGATTTATCAGAAGGCCCCCTCCCTGTGTGAGCAAAGTCATCCTAGGAGATCAAGCCACACAAGAAAAGAGGAAAAGAAAAAAAAACAAGACACATTTCAGTGAGCAGATCGCCTCCCATTGATCTCCAACCACCGTAGATTCCTGCTTCACGAGAGAGTTTTCAGGGAAAGCTGTCTACCGCACTCAGGCGTGTAAGGAGACGATGGCAAATTGATGCTCCTTGCTGCGAGCGTCGCTCAGACCCTCAGATGCATTTTATGTGTAGAAGGCCTGTTTTCTCTTGTTTACCAAAAGCTGTTCTCCCAGAGTGGATAACAACCCTGAACAAATATGACTATCAGCTGACGCACGGGCCACACGGCGAGCGCATGGAGATGATACTCATTACCGCTTTGGCTCACAACAGAAATAACAGTGACACTGTTCAATTATCCACTGATGTCTGGAAAGTCTTTAATAAAACTCTTAACACCATATGTGGATCTAACAGGGTTAAAGACAAACAAAACATTGCTAAGGACAGCAGAGATATAAATGGATACAGCATATATTGCAGTATATAATTACAGATAATATAAATGACCTAAAAAAAAAAAGAAAAAAAAGCAGGATTCAAGGTTTCCACACTTTGCAGCTGTAATGAATTGCCAATATTTTTTTTCCATGGATTTGTCAGTCCTTTGACGGCTGGATAAGGATTTATAAAAAAAAAAACAAAAAAAAAAACATTTTATTTAAATCACATAATTGGTCCAAAATATACTTTAAAACTGAGCATAACTAGAAAAATTAACAGTATATTAGAAATTATATTTGATTTTAAGATGTATTAATTAAGAAATTAAGAAATTAAGAAAGAAAGAAAGAAAGAAAGAAAGAAAGAAAGAAAGAAAGAAAGAAAGAAAGAAAGAAAGAAAGAAAGAAAGAAAACAGGGAGTTCCACAAACACAACTGAGAGATTTTGTTCAGTGATTTTATTTGTAGCAGTTTATTAAACAGTGTAAAATGACTTGACAAGCACAGTATTTCTTGTTGAAAAAGAAAGTAGGGGTAGATCATATCTTGCGCTTTTTTAAAATAGCCTACAAGTCAAGATGAATCATCATTATTTTGGTCTGGTTTCCTAGAAGACAAACTCTGTAAACTTGAAACGGGTATATTTGCTAAAAGTGAATTTTGTGAACATTTAGGAGAAGCAAGCATATATGAGCATCAAATTACATATACGCATGACCACAGAGACCATAATAACAGAGACTAAAAGCTGCAAAACTCCCATTTTGATTGACGTCTTTTATATATTTTAGCGACTAATACAATAACGACTGAAATTTATTTTCATGCTATTTGTTGCATTTTCATTTACTCAGGGGTGTGTTTCCTGTTCAGCAACATAATCCATGGTTTAACCATCATAGGATGCATCACTGAATAAATTAACTAGCTAGTGTTTTCCCAAAACCATAGTAACCTGGTCACATCTCCGTCACACTAATTAACTGATTCAAGATTGTAATTGTTTCATAGCCGGTTCCCACTTACATCATACTAAAATATATAGAATGAAGCGTGTGTGTGTGTGTGTGTGTGTGTGTGTGTGTGTGTGTGTATATATATATAAATGAAATGAACGATATAGATTGTACTGCATGTCAGCTTGCTTATTTTGCTCAAGGGCATAATCTAAGGACATTTGTCACACTAATAAGAAACTATTCTTCTAACCAAAGGTCAAGAGCTATACTTCCAGCCACACACGTTTACAATGCTGTTTGCAAATGTTTGTCTGAACTATGGTTTTCGGGGATTATCATGTACAATGGTGATAATGACAGAATTTGCATCAGAAACACAGCCCAGATTTGCCCCTTATATCTTTCACACAATGCGAGCCTTTGCCTTCGAGCAGCACTGCTTTCTGCACTAAAAAGTCTGGCGGCAACGTACACAACAGGCTACAGATGCACCGTATAAACCCGTCCTAAGGCAGAAATATAGCATTGGATCACATCACATTAATTGCTCCAAAAAGCCCACAGCTTGTAACTGGAAAAGCTATAGTATTTCAAATACAGCTGAAATACACTACTTGAAATGTAGTTAGAAAATAGTGTCCCTACTTTAACCTGTTAAAGGTAGGGTGGGCAATTACCGGAGAGGCTAGCTAGAGCTAGCTTTGAAAGCATGAGATCCCACACATCTCCAAAGCCACGCCTCTTTCAAAAAACATGAACGAGTCCAGCAGGGAGCAAACAAATGCGTCACAAGCAAGCATGCCACACGTCTTGAAAAGTGAAGTCAAAGAGTTTTGATCATCTCCAGGTGGTTGGTCCCAGGATAGCTCATAACCCCGGCCCCCTCAATGTATTCCAATGGGACGCGAGACAAACTATACAATCAAATTACACTTCAAATAATATTTTTCCAAAGATGGTTTCTGTCATTTTAGGTAGTTTTTATCATGCTGATGTAAGTTCAAGTGTTAATTTTTTCAAATAAGTTTGGTTTTAGTTGATATCGCGGCTCTACTTCCTGCTCTCTACAGCACATACTCAGGTCCTGGGGTCACTACTGCGCAGGCACAGGTCCGCAAGATGTCAACGCCATATTCAAACATTGCCAGCTTCACTTTTCTTCAATGGAAGATAGTGAAGGGGCGTTGTCTATCTTTTTTACAGTCTATGGTCACGAGAGACAGCGTTAAACTACTTCATGTCTCAAAGCACAAGACATTACAATATTAATGAACATAAACAACTTATAGAGCATAAAAGGCAGCTGCTGTTTCGGTTGCAGTGCTCGGTGACTGATGTCTGTCTAACTCGTAGCATGAAACGCGTGTGATGTCTGCGCGTGCAGGTGTGCGGAGGTATGGAAATACATACACTGACAGGCAGGTAGGACATCATATTATTGCATTCGAACCGATTGGACAAATATTTTATGGTCCTACACCTATATATACATATAAATACACGTACACCACTGAACATTGTGATTGCTATCAGGATGTGGAGAGACTTTCAAGCAGCATAACAAAAAATGTTTCTGGAACAAATCACCTACCCTCCCTTTAAATGGTAGTGATTCATGAACGCTGGCATACACACCTAAGGTTGGTCTCTTTTTAAAGATGACACTCAGCAGATTGCAGAAATGAAATCACTTTACTATAAAGCAAATGTACTAAACTAAACATTTTGTTTCAATTCTGACTCTAAAATTTCTATCAATGAATTTTGAGTGTTTAAGCTTTCGAATGATGTGATAGGGCAATAATTAAAAGTGAGCCAAATGTCCTGTTATCAGGACACTGACAGTTAATAGATTTACTTAGCAAGGCAAATTAGCGTGAGAGCGCATTTCCAAAAAAAAACACTGACAGGAGTGGAAAGTTCTGCTTTTGATCTACCGATGACACGCAAACAAAAAAAAAACTGATGCAGCCGGATCATTTCCATAATGACCAAAATAGTATCCGGTTTAAGACATGGGGTGGGGGCGGTAAATAATGGCACAAATACCAGTAAATTGATGAGCGTAAACCTTAGTAAATCATCTCGCATGATTCATTTAAACACTCTCCTCCCGTAAATTTTGCATCTGAAAGGGAAACTCCTAGAAATGCATATGCAATAAGGTCAGCCGCAAAAGTAACCTTCCAATTTTTCACTGCATGTCTTTAGTAAATCCTGACAGTAGTTTTTCAACGCCAAAAGAGGGTTTGTGCTGGCACAAGATGTTAGTAAATCTGGCCCTATGTAAGTGGCTCCTACAAAATGGCACTGTGTCCCAGAACACAAGAAAACAGTCTTGTATGAATCTTGGTTGTGGAATCAAAGAAAGAGTTTTCATTCCCCTTTAGGTGACCTTAAGGAACAATTCAAGAATTTTCAAGCCAGCATGCACACTATAATCCTCGACAAGTGGGTGGGGGAAGTTCCCAGTGTTTTAGATGATACTGAGATTGCTTCTGTTTTTAATATGATATCCCTTATGCTCTCTTAATATGCAATCTGGTTTTATCTTTTTAAACGTCTTGTGCACTCATCCATCCGCCGCAGACTCGTTATGGGTGATAGGAAGTGAACAGCAACAGTTGGCTCGGGTCCAGCCCCGGCCAAGGAGATTTAATAAATATGATCTTTCCCACTGTAATATTTCATTTCTCCTATCTCGTACGCCATCGCATGTGTATGTCTCCATGTTCTCTCGCTGCATCACAAGTGAAGGTGCCCTTTAGAGAAGGACAGCAGAACCAAGTAAACACTCACAAACTTGCTGAAGAAAGTAGGGCATGCTGGGATTTTTGTTTGTCTGGGTTTTTTTTATAGTACAGAGGAGTCGTTTCAATGAATGTCACTGGAGAAACATGGATTGCCTACTAATAATTAGAGTCGAAGCAAATGACTTTGTATGTGCTCAAACATTATTACAGAGAGGAACAGACTTCAAGCATATTAAATAACACTGACGGCACCATCAGTCAAACTAGACGTCAGAGATTGGAATCAATCCAGTTCATATGAAAACCATATGCAGCTGGCTTATCTACATATTCATACGGGTACTTCATGCCTCGTCATTAATAATCGCATAACGCGCCTCATATGTGGCTGGATGTCTCCATGGCGATGCAATATGATGCAGCAGCCAGGAAACAGAGTAGAACGACTGATGAGAGAGAAAGGGGACGGGAAAATTGATAAGACGATGTGGAATCAGCCAGATCTGAGGCCTCGTGGGACAAATCAGGACCAAGATGAATATGGATTTCCATTAGGGAGTGAGACACCTTCTATGCAGGTGATTTGTTCTGAAATATCTGGCAGTGAATCTCCTTCACTTCCATGTTTCCGGCTCCTTCACTGAAGTCATTTGCGAGACAAGATTTTCTTTTCCGTTTTTTTTTTTTTGGTCCCCCAGGCGACGTTGAAAATTAAAATGCAGTTGAGTGAAGTGGCAACTAGCAATCACCTCATCTTTTCTGCGCACCTCTCGCTATCTCATGATACTACGCCTCTTTTTTATCAGGGATAGGAGGGAAAAATAGATAAAGCAAGAACGTATCCAAGAGAGCGGGGAGACTGTTGAAGCATCAGTTATGACCTGGTGCTAATGATCTCTCATCAAAGCCAGAGTAAGATCCACGCTTATGAACACGCATGGTGGGTGCCTGCAGCACGAATCTCCAATGAGCCGATAATGAAGCTCTACGTACAAAATATCAGTCTCCCCTCTCTCCAGAGGACTTGATGTGAGTGTGACACACACACATCATGGAAATTCCTGAAAATAGCTCAGGATACCGGTGTTTTCTTCACTGCTTGTCAGGAAATAGTGGCAGTTGAGGTATTTCTGATCCCATGTACCATGAATTACAAATCTGCCACCAGACACGCAACCTGACATTGCAGCGAACGCAGCTTGTTGCAATATTCTAGAGACAAGTCTGAGCCGGTCGTCTCCTAGTACATTGGACCTGTATGGATACTGACAGATTACACATTCCTCTCTAAACACTAGTGTCTCATTTCATAGTCCTTCACTAAGTCAGTGATCTCAGTGCTGTGCCAACTTTGTCCTGATTGCAAAATAGTACAGTAATTTGTTCCCTCAGGTTTGTTGTTTACTAAAGAAATAGTTTCTTAAGCCCTATTTGGGTGGGATTAGTGTTATATAGGAAGATGGGGTAATGTAATAATTGCCAAAGCTTCCCTGTGAGTTTAATCCCATCCAAATTGGCCATGTCTGTAATTTTTTTCAGGACCTTTTCCTTTGCCAGTATAGTCTTTTACATTCAATAAAATGTCCACCATAAAAGCAACCTGTAGTGCAATCTGACAAATCTGGTTAAAAGCTTGTGAATCGACTCTCTGCGTTCATTTAGACGTGTAACTATCATCATACATCAAGCACTCCAAGTTGTGTTGTGCTGTGACTGACTCCATAACCTGTCCATAATCAATCAGTGTACAGTTTTGAGAACATATTTTAACATCATAAGTATTTATTATATTTAGTATCTTTTTTAATACAATTATGACATTTTATGCAAGGCATCAGGCATTTCCATCACATGTAAAGACAGATGCGACACTCGTTTAGGTGACTTGCATCGTGCCCCTGTATGTTGCTTTGCATAAAATTAAATGATATACAGCACAATAACGAATGGGTTGTTATGTCTTACCCAGGATCTGGGTAACACAAAAACTACCCAAACACTGGGTTGTTACATCTGACCCATGATCTAGGTAACACAAAAACTACCCAAACACTGGGTTGTTATGTCTGACCCAGGATCTGGGTTACACAAAAACTACCCAAACACAGGGTTGTTACGTCTGACCCATGATCTAGGTAACACAAAAACTACACAAACACTGGGTTGTTATGTCTGACCCAGGATCTGGGTTACACAAAACTACCCAAACACAGGGTTGTTACGTCTGACCCATGATCTAGGTAACACAAAAACTACACAAACACTGGGTTGTTATGTCTGACCCAGGATCTGGGTTACACAAAAACTACCCAAACACTGGGTTGTTACGTCTGACCCAGGAGCTGGGTAACACAAAAACTACCCAAATACTGAAAAAAATGACCCATAAGGCTCAACCCAGGAGCAAAAAATTGCATTTTTGTCAAAGACTATGTCCGGATGGGATTCAGAACGATGATCAAAACACAGATAGAGTAGATCGAATCCATCAACACCCCCAAAGCTTCACAGTCCTACAGCTCGTCCTGGGTCAACATTTCATTCAGTAACATTAGGCAGTTTTGATTTACATTCTGTTTAATGTTGATGATTACGTTATTTTACATGTGCATACGCAATGCTTCTATTGCTTGTTTTTGCTTCTTTTTCTCCTGTATTTTGATCTGTACTTTCAGTACTCTTTCAGAAGATGTGTAATAGTTAGGGTTAAGGTAGGGTAGGGTTAGTGTACAGAAAAAATATACTGTTTGTACAGTATAAAAACCATTACATCTATGAAGAGTTCCCACAAAGATAGTAAACCGGACACTGTTACTGTTTCAAAAACTGTTTTCCCCCAAATGTAAATAGATATTCTGAAAACAAATTAAGCTGCAAATTGATTGTCTACACTGTAAAAAAATAAATAAAATACAATCAGAGTACATGAGTACAATCACCTTCAATATTTAAGTCATTTCAACTTAAGAACTGACTTTAAAGAAATTAGTTGAATCTTATATAACATAAAAAGTTGAAAATTGCTTAACTTATTTGAATGAGATAAAGCAATGTAAAGCCATATGTTGTCATAACTTATTGATCATATATTTTTTTTTACAGTGTATAATACAGATACAGGTATTTTGCCTGAAATCAATTTCACATTTTCTCACATTTCATATTTTGTCATGGATCAGTTATATGTAACTGCAATGTGTAGCAAGTGTAGACACACTTATCACACTTATTTATTTTGCTTATCCTGTGCAAACTAATGATAAACATTACACAGTAACAATTACTTTACAGACATATTTCTTGTAAACTAATCCCATTCAAACAGGTAGATATGGCTTTAGATATAACAGTTATTCTTTCTTTGTAGAGATCAGACTGCAACATCTGACATCTCTACTGCCGAACCTCCAAGCGTAGACGTCTCTCAATCCTCTGTTTCTTAGACACTCAGAGGTCAAGCGGCTTTTCAGGAAAACATGCTGAGGTCAAAAGTTTATCACAGAGAATCAAAAGCACCATTCTAGCACAAAGACATCAATGGACAATGGTTGAAGATGTAGATAGAGCATAAACAATATGGTCAGCCTCAATCATTGTTCAAAAAGTGGGAATTCATTGCTATTTTCAATAGATTCTGCACTGGTGTTCAGAAGAGATTGTAAAATGGATAAGAAGTCATTGACTTCATTTAAGTTTAATATACGCTTCACATCATTTTGCGGTTTTACTGTTTCGGTGCCATGTGAAAACAGCTTTTGTGACCACTGGCATGATTCAACACAACTTAACAAGCACATTTCATCCAGTTCTGGGCATGTGATATATTTCAAACAGAGGCCCCATAATAAAACATTCCTGCTCGTAATGGCTACCTGACTGACACATGGTGTGAGAAAGATAAGACATGCATGTTTGACGTTATTAATTGCATGGCTGTATGTTCACAGTGGAGCATGACGACAATGACGCCCAGGAATGTTGGGAACACAGATCATCATTCATCTTCATGTGCTCATACCCATGGATCTATAGAAAACAAGTGCTAAAGTAAACACTGACAGCATATGGTGATGAGAGAAGGTAAGCCACTGTTACATAAGGCACTTCTCGTTTCTGCAGGATGTTGAGGGAGTTTTTCTTACCTGTCTTTTGCAGAGCACTCTAGAGAGGTACAAAAATGAAGGATGGATCTTTAAAGCTGTCAAACATGCTGCATACTGTGGCTCGGTTCCAACTTACAATTTAGCACAGGAGAAGCAACTACATGAGAGGACATTTTCCATAATACTCACATTGCATATGGTGGCCACTTGACTGAGAGCGGTGATGACAGGCAAGATTTTGAAAGCATTTGTCTGTCAGTTTTAACTCTGAAGGTATGTAGATTGAAGATAGTGTAGAGTTCTTCTTCTTCACCTAGGGACTGAGTAAATTGTCATTTGTCATTGTCATTACATTGCCTAAACACTGGCAGTGTGCAACACAGTCGCTTCTGATTGGGTTCATGAACGTTAATTAGCTGTTAGCTGTGTTATAATCAGCGTCAAAAACACAAAGCACATTATATTGTATGTATATGTGCGTATCAGATGCCAAAATGGTATAAGTAACTGCTGGCAGAAACACAATGTTATAGCAAAACTACCCTTCAGGTAACTACCCTTACAAAAACTGTGGCAGTTATAAAGTGGTACAAAAAAAAAAAAAGGTTCTTTACCCGTAACGTTGTTACATAGTTCTCTTTAGAACTGTATCATCCTGAAGAACCCTTTATATGCTGAAATGGTTCTTTGTGTTAGAGTTTAGGGTTCTTTATTCCCGCCTTTTTGTTTTTCAAATCAACGCCACCTCATTACTGATTGTCTGGAGTCCAGCTATACAAATAGACAGACTGTGTTCTAAAAGTGTTCTATCTAGCACCAAAAACAATTCTGCTATTGTTACAAGCCAAAGAACTTTAATTTGATACTGTTTAGAACTATGTTTCTTAAGAGTGTACTCTACTGGTACATTATAACACCCGTTATTAAGAATAAGCATAATTTAAGAGTTTTAGTTTTTTGCTTTGCTGCAACTTAAAGAACAAATAGTACCCAACCATGTAAAATTACGACTTTAAAACCCAAGCAAGAGTCTGCTAACCGGTTGCACTAAGAGTGGACTGAACAAATGTGCAAGGGATAAGAAGTAATCCTATTATATAGCTAGCGTCCACTTACCTGCCCCTCAGCAAAACAGTTTACTGCTGTTACATCATGTTACATCACCTAATTAATATTCATGATCTGATAAGGTTTAAAATATGCCCCTGTATTTAAAAGGCAAGGTACTTGAAAGAATACCATCATGCCATCTTTGAGTGAAATCTAGTCTCCAGTACAATTACCTGGCAATATACACTGAACTTACATGCAAGCTAAAGACATTTCACAATTTGATGAAAAATGTGTCAAATTCTTTGCGTCACTAGTGCAGAGTTGGCAGAGGAGAGTGACTATTTTTACTTTTGCACTTCTGTCTACCCTCTGGCCCACTAGTAAGTCCCTTGTCAACCCAAACAGCATTGACATGCATCCATTTGGCAGAATCTGCGAGCGTATGTGTGTGTGCATACACACTCCCTTGCTCCCACGGCACCGCCTGGCACGCAAACACACTTCACATGTCTTTCCAAAGTGATCCTTCTGTTTTCTGACCGCCCCACGGAGGAGAGAGAGCCAGAGGAGGGGAAAGTGGGTGAGAAGGAGGGGTCTCACAAGCAAACACTAAAGGTTACTGCACTCATTCCCCATTAAATATCAAGGACGGCAGTAATTGCAGCACCCTGTTGTCAGGTTCCAGTGGCACGGTGGGCCATCTCATCCATCTGACCTTGGGAATGAGAGAAAATGGCTTCTCCGGTGATGAGGAACCAGTCGGAACGAATGTTGCGACGCTGTATTGTGGTTAATTACCTTCCGTCTACTGTGCTGCTAATAACTGCCTTGACAGAAATGGCCCTTGCTGATGAAACGTATGGGATCAGCGGGTGATGGATCTCTTTCAGGTTGTAACCTGTGGTACATGCGATGAGGTTTTCCGAGGACAGGTTGCAGCATAATTTAAGTTAATGTGAGCCAACCTCAGCTTACATGCAAAACTAAAAGGGTAAAGATAAACTGTGAATGGTGGGTCGACAGAATGAACAAGAGGTGGCCCGAAAAAGAACAAGTGATGGCATGTAATTAGCACCATTCCTTTGCATGGCCTCGTCAGGAATTTGGTTGTGCCGATGCAAGTGTGCAAATTGTTGCTAGGCCATTATGGGAGTTGCACTCTGTTCAAATATAGTGCCCTGGTGTGCCAGCAGAGGAATGTGGCTGGTCTCTGGTTTGGTAGGGCAAGGGACAGAGTTAAATTCCAGGATTAGAGGGAATTGATGGGAATGCTAACTGAGCTGGCCAGCTGCAGTAACTAGGGCCAAGGTTTGTCCCTGTCTTATCGTAGAGTCTGTCAGTGGTTGATAGTGCGAGAGGAAGCTCAGACCCCTGGCATGAACACCTCAACGTTCTCCCAGCCCCACTGACCCAGATTTTCACACCTCCACTCAGAAAGTCCCAGAGAGCTGCTTCATTGAGCTTGGCCTGGGCTGCTAATTAAGTCACACAAGGGAAACCAATCCAAAGTATGTCCTCCGTCAAGTCTTTGTCAGAAGACTTCCATCCTGGTTCTTTTGGGTAAAGCCTGATTTACTGTTCACCCTTAAGGATGAATGATGTGTTTTTTTTCATATTTGTCATCCTAAAAATTCATCACGCACAGAAACCTTGCACACAGAGTCCGATGCGTATTAATTAATCCATTGCGAAAACATTCGCAAAACAATACAAAAGTCTTCAAGCAATGAGGATGATTTTGTTGTCCTCTCTCTTCTTAAAAAGAGAAAAAGAAATGCAAAAAAGTAGTGCTGTAGGGGGTGTAAAATCCATATCCCAATGCTCTTTGGGTGTAGGGACAATCTAACTCACAAAAGGTATCAAGCCAACGCACTCGGGTTTATGAAAAATATAAAAAGCCTTTATTTCATCATGGCTTAGGCATTAAAAACAAGTTGAAAACCCGCACACTGACGCGATGCGGGTAATAAGCCTTTATCAGGGTGGTTTTCTACTTGTTTTTCAAACCTGAGAGCCCTGATACCTATGCGAGTTGAAATATTGGGTCCATCCAATCCTGAGATTGCGTAGAGAGGAAGGAGAGTTCCACCTCCTTATTGAGGAGCAGTTGGATTATCCCGAGTTTACTTCAGGATATCAGTGGCTCAGTTTGTTGCTGTGCTAATGATACTGGAGCCACATATTAGAAAGAAGACCACCAATTTCCTTGAACCAGTTAATCATGAACAGAGACTGGCAGTATGTCTAATGTATGGACACACACACACACAAACATGTGCTTTGTGGTGCGAGACGAAGTGGATCGACTTGTCAGACGCCATCCTGGATTTTGGCGTTCGCTTGTACGGTGGCTCTGAATTGTCAAAACAATCTCACAGTGCTTGCTATGGATGCGAAAAACACCGAAAATGTAACCTGATCCTAATTTTTTTTATGACGGACTAAAGTTTCTGAGGCAGTGTGTAAACGTGATTGACACAACGTGAGGCCGTATTAATTTTTTTAGCGTGCGAAAATTTCGGATGAGAATTTCAGACACAGTGTGCAAGGACCTTTACAACTGATTATTGAATTCTTCATCCTTCCCTTTCTGTAGTCCACCTGACGTCTGAAAGTATTGCTAGCACAGAAAACATCATCAGTGATAGATGTCGCATCTGTAATGCTTATCAGCTACATCAGACAACTAGTTGTACAAACTGGAATCACCTCAGAATCACTTACCTACTTTGAGGAAACCATGTCATCTCTTCAGCCAGAACACCAGCCTAAAACCCTTCAGATGTTTTCTGAACCACAAAGTCATTTCAGGTGACTGTAGAGGTTAACAACAAGTAGTTGATTCCTATTAGAACTCACTTGGGTACCTGTCTGTCAGTAATGATTTGTGTTGTTTTTTTCCTTGTTGTTGTTTTGGAGCAGAAAAACTAGGCCTGCTGGGAAACAGAGTTTAATGTTCGCTATGTGTTTCCCTCTTTTTCCCTCTCTGAGGACAGCTGCGGCGTCTTCATCCATTAGCGCTTGGATGAGTGAGGTGTGCGGTGCTGTGTTGACACACTCTGCTTCCTTCCGGGCTGCTTGATAGGAAGCCGTGTCTGGCAGCTCTCTAGGGCATAGGCGATAGTCTCCAACAGTCTCCTGTCTGCCACTCATCATGGCTAGAGCTCTGTCACAGTAAGCTGTCAGTACCATGAGCGATGAGGACTGGTAAAGTGTATCCAGAATGAAAATAGGTTTTGCGTTCAGTGTCGGTCAACGTGCCGTCAAGATTTATTTATCGTAAACTTACATGTGACCCCTATGATGTGCAGCATCAAAATAGAGAATTATTTTTTTCCATGGATGTAAGCTTACTTTTAGCTTCTTCAGTGTTACTTGAGGCTGAAAAACAAAGTACACTTAAAGGGATAGTTCACCCAAAAATAAAAATTCTGTCATCATTAACTCCAAACCAGCATAAATGTATTTTGTTCTGCTGTACACAAAGTAAAATATTTGGAAGAATGTAACCAAGCAGATCTCGGCCCCCATTGAGTACCATAGTATTTTCTTTTTTCCTACTATGGTAGTCAATGGAGGCAGAGATCTATTATTATTATTATTTTATTTATTTATTTAAACATTAATGATAGACATTCAACATTACAGTATAACTGAATGCTATCAATTTCAACATTTATTAGGCTTTAAAATATAACTTTTAATTTAAGTGAGCAATCTTCACATAAACCCTTTATAATAAATGTGGCCTTCTTACCTGTCTAACAGGTAGGAAATATACAGAAATTGAATAAAGTTATCAAACAGTCTGCATGTTACAATCCACTCCTGTCCCGGACTCCGTTTCCCAGAATCCTCCCTGTCTCACACCTGATTGCACTCCCTCATCATCTTTCCCGCTCTCCCTGGATTCTCTGCACTTGGTTCCCTCATCGTTAGCACTCCCTTTATATTGTTCTCACTTCCCAGCACTTCTGGTCCGCTCTCGTTTATGTTACCAGTGTTGCTGTTAGTATTTCTCCTATGTTTATATTAAAACTCACCTTTATTTGAAGTCCGCCTCCTGTTTCCTTCCTGCACACCCTGAGTTGTAACACTGCACTGCATGAATAATACGTTAAATATAGATTTGATAATCCTTATTAAAGCTACAATTTTCTCTGTTACCTTTGTTCTTTGATTGACATTAATGACAGACATCACAGCAACTGGTTTATTAGGCTGCTGTCACTTTAAGATATGCCGCTGTTGAACATGATGCGCTGTCACGCGCATCTCATTTTCTCGCAACTCTTTACATTCTCACAACTTAATTTAAGACGTTATTTAACTCCTTTGAGACTGTTCTTATGAGAATTCTCAACAAAACAGGCACTTTGGCATAATTCTGAGTGTTATGGTTCGTTCAAGCGTGAAAGAGAGCTCTATTCTGGTGCGCTCACCAGGACATTCACAGACAGCGCGTTCTCTTTTGTCTTGTCATGCTTGAATAACGGTGTGTTTATATAATATAACACTAGCCAAAGGATGACAAAAAAGATGGATGCGCTAGTAAGACGTTAATTGCATTAAGAAAATGTAACACATTAAACTGAAAAAAATGCATGCATTAATGCGCTAATTTTGACAGCACTAAATATAATACAATATCTGTGCGTTTGGCTTCATCACATACAGTGCGTGCAGAATTATTAGGCAAGGTGGCAGGATCTCAGAGGCTTAAGTTAGGTAAAGAATCCTAAAAATGACCCCCTCTTAATAAGAATCACAAGCTGAAGTGTTGTAAAATGCATGAAGATTGGTTTCATTCATTTTTAGTCCATCTCTGCAAAACAGTTAGGAGATGGACTAAAAATGAACTCCCAAAACTTTCTACCGGAGTCTGGAAGATGAATTCTTCAAACAGTGAACAGGAGGATGTGGAGCTGGTCCTTCAAGAGTCACTCTCAACCTATCTGTCTGCAAAGCCTATAAAGAAACAGTCTTCATGTATTTTACAACACTTCAGCTTGTGATTCTTATTAAGTGGGGGTCATGTTTTAGGATTCTTTACCTAACTTAAGTCTCTGAAATCCTGACATCTTGCACTTCTGGAGACTCCAGGTAGGTTGCAATTCTGGAAAATGGTGGCGTTTGAAACTAAAGGGTTCCTGATGGTTTCACACTTAATTCTTCACCTTAATTCTTAATTCTTTTGCAGTTATAACGTCTTTTCTTCACCACCTGTTTTTGTCTGACCCTTCTGACCCAATGAGCATTTCACTGTCCAATGGTTATGCCTTTACTGCAATTTCTAGTATTGCATTAGTATTGTATCCTTCTCATGGGCATTTAATAATTTTTGACTTTTCAGTCTGTTAAATCTCTTTTTTTGCCTCATTTTATCCATAAAAGAAAACATGCCTAAAAATTATGCGCACCTGAATATAAGACATTTTTCATTTCCAGCCTTCATGAACAATTATATATCAATTATAAATGATTAAATACAAAATGAATAGTAGTTATTAAGATTAATGTGGCTTGGAATTGGTAAAATGTGCCTGAAAAAAAAAAATATGATCATAAAATCAGCGTGCCTGATAATTCTGCATGCAGTGTATCACTTATAAATGGTTAAATACAAAATGAATAGTAGTTATTAAGATTAATGTGGTTTGGAATTGGTAAAATGTGCCTGAAAAAAAAAAAATATGATCAGAAAATCAGCGTGCCTGATAATTCAGCACACACTGTAGTAGTACATCAATAGAGTAGCTCCCTGGCAGATAGTCAGCTAATTTAATTTTAAATAACATTAACACCAAAAATCACAGCTGTCCTCCCTTCTCCATTTCATTTTCTTTCTTTCCCGCTCGCTCATAAGCCGCAGGTTGGTTCATTCAATAGTACTCGTCTGTATAGTATTACTCGAAAGTGATCTACAGTAGAGTGTGACAAAATCCGAACAGAAGTTGTTAAAGGAGATGCGGTCAAAATGTATGTATGCATGTATCTCTGCTGACAACTTCTGATTGAATCACCTGGAAATGTGGCTTCACTCCCTCTCGCTCGATTTCCGGGATATTGTATATGATTTGTTGGCGTCAGGGAGTCGCTATCAATATACGGGAGACTCCCAGACCTTCCAGGAGAGGTGGGATGTCTGTGATACTTAGAGGTGGACTCTACGCAACCAACACTTAAGCAAACATATGGAAACCAGAGCTACCGCATACGAGCACACTCTCATTTTTATCAAGCATTGGTGCAACCAATCTTTGTGTATTATATTCAAGAAGGGTAAACAAACTAAAGGAAATAACAAAGAGATGCATCCACAACATGTCAATTTAATTTACAATCATATGAAAGCCGACCCTTTCCTTGTGACCCAGCTATGCTGTGTGTTAAGCTAACAGTCTGTTTTATATCTGTCTTCCCGGTTCCTGAGGGGTTGTGTCTGGGTGATGGCACGCATCATGCCTCATTTCCTGGAGAATGCAGGACATAGGGCTCGCAGCACTGCAGGCTGGTCATGAGATATGGGTTAGTCATTCTCAGGTGTTTACGCAGAGAAACAGAGGAAGAGAGAAGAGCTAATGCTACTCACATTTCACTGGGGAATAGGGAGATTTTAAATGCCAAACTTTTGACCCAACAAGCACATTTACGATACTGAACATACTATCTAAAGCAAAATGCTTTTAAATAATCCAGTTTTACTGTTTTGCAATTGCAAAGACAATAATGGGATCGGAATAAAATGCCTCATTTGCTCTGTTTGACTTTTTCAAGAGATTCTAGAGCAATGAATTATGATATACAGTCTACTTCTGCAGTTTTACACAGTCTTGCGGTAGCTTATACTAAAGCTATATATATTTTACTAGCTATGCCTTTGCCAACCCTCTATAAAACACACTGTTAAACACGTTTCTATTAAATGGACACATTCAGTCTCAGGTGAGTCAACAGTCACACCTGAAACCCCAGCCAATGGGAACATGCACAGGTGTTTGCAAAATAACTCTGATCCGTCTCTGAGTGTGCTGACCCGGCCAAGGTAAAACAATCCGGTGAGAGAATGCCTTACTCATGGGAAAAT
Source organism: Paracanthobrama guichenoti (assembly GCA_018749465.1). Taxonomy (NCBI): domain Eukaryota; kingdom Metazoa; phylum Chordata; class Actinopteri; order Cypriniformes; family Gobionidae; genus Paracanthobrama; species Paracanthobrama guichenoti. The sequence continues at coordinate 8,411,664 of CM031966.1, read as the reverse complement.
GACATAAGCAGTGTGATGGGAAGATGGGAGCAGCGCATGAAAAATGCGGATGACACATTGCTCAAACATATGATATCATAGTCTAAAGTCCATAAGAGGATGATGTCATGTGGATTTGAATGCACAAACAAAAAACCAAGTCAACATATTTACAGTTGGAGGAAACCTACAATCATGACCTTTGTGTGCTAACCACAGACCTCATGTAAAGGTTGAAGGGTGAAACCACATTTTTACCACACTTACACATAGTAACACTTTTAAGACGTGCAGATAAGAAAAACAATAAGTGCAATAAGTTTCATCTTTTGTTTTAGCCATTTGATCCAGTCCAAAAAAGTGACTCTGAATGATTCGTTCATAAATCAGACTGATCTAGTTTTTGAGTGCCACTAACTGATCCAGACAACTAGAAAGTAGAGTTAGTTGGAACAAACTCTAATGTTAGCTTGACAGCCGCATGAAAGTTTGAAAGTTTCATAAGCTTTAAATTTAGTAAAGTGGGAAGAGAAAGACAAAAGAAAAAGATAGACAATGAATGTAGCATGTTGTTAGCATCAATTATAACATGTTGTAAATATAACTAGCATTTTGCTAACATGATTTAGCAAGTTTAAACACATTGCTAACATTAATTATGTTGCTAACTTTAATGTTTTACACATTGTTGGCATGAATTAACATGTTGCTAGCATGATTTAGTATGTTGCTAACATTTTGCTAGTATGAATTAACATATTGTTAGCATTTTTTACCACATTTATAGCATGGTTTAACACTTTGTTAGCATTAATTAACATTTTGCTAAAATTAATTAACAGGTTTTAGCACATTGTTACCATTACTTGACATTTTTAATCACATTGCTTTAACATTGTTTTAACATTTTGTTCGTATAAATTAACATGTTAACAACTTTTACCACATTGCTAGCATGTTTTTGTATTGCTATCATGACAGCATGTCGTTAGCATCTTTTACCACATTGCTAACATGAATTAGCATTTTGCTAGCATTTTTAGCATTGCTTTCATGAATTAACATGTTGGTAGCATCTTTTACCACATTGCTAGCATGATGGAGCATTTGTTAGTATTAATTAGCATTTTGTTAACATGAATTAGCACATTACAAGACGGATTTAACACTTTGTTAGAATTTTATCACATTGCTAACATGATTTAACACTTTGCTAGCATGAATTATCATGTTGCTAGCATTTCTTGGCATGTTGTTAGCATTTATTAGCATTTTGTTAACTTGAATTTGTATTTTTAACATTTTAAAATGAATTGGCATTTTGTTAAAATGAATTATCATGTTGTTAACATGTTTTACCACATTGCTAGAATGATTTATCACTTTGTTAACATGAATTAACATGTTGCTAGCATTTATTTTTTAGCATTGCTAACATGACTTAGCATGTTTAGCATGTTGTCCTCATTAAGCTTTGTTAGTGATAGACAGCTAAAATACTCTTGTTGTCATCATTGAAAGTCTGAGACCTTTCGCAGTTTTGATCATACGTTTAACTAAAATCAAATTTATTTTAGTATAAAATGTGATTTTTACCTACTAGCCTGTTGCGTAGCCTTTTATATTTAACAGACTGAATATAGGTTCTGTAGAGAAAATAGGCCACATTGCATCACTTGAACCTGGGCAAATAGAATGCCAGTCACAATTAACAAATATTGACAATTTAAAATGTTCTCATCCAACGTGATGGCAAATAGGCTTTCCAACTAATGTAAATCAATATTTACATAGTATAATAGTATGCAATGTATCTCTCACACACGTGTCCCGCAAAACCACATCTACTGTCCTGCAACAGAGCAATAACCAGGTGGTCACCCTAACCTAAATGGACCTAAATTTCAGATCGTTTCTCACACAAAACTATTGTACGACTTCTGAAAACATGGAATATAGTACAGGAGTTGTAAGTGTTTACTGTGCTTTGTGTTCTTTTTGACGCTTTAAAGATTCAGACCACATTCATTGTAATTTATTTTATTTTTGGTGGAGGTAGGGAGGCAAACTATTCCTGTAAAGTCCCTGTGGATAGTGTCAGATCCAGCCTAAAACGAGAAGCATCCTGAACGTCATACTTATGGTTTTAAAGGGATAGCACCGTTTAATGTCATGCTGTAATAGGGCGAGACAAGCTGTGCTAGTCATACCGAAAGAATCAAAAAGAAACTTTCCTTGATTAGAAAGCCCCGTGAGAGTTCAGGCATGGAGTTAGTCACTTAGTATTCACTATTTCAACCGCTCTATGTGTACTCACTGTTGCTATTGTTACCATGACAAAGGTCCTCAAAATCCCTTTTGAATGTCTTATCATGATTGGTTAAATTACTGGCCATGTTAATACAAATCCAACTCGCTCCAAAATCTCATTTTCATTCTGTTTCCTGTCATTATTCCTAATTCTGCCTCACTCTGTGGATTCGGAAGCCACGTTGCCATGGTGACGGAATTATTAATTTGCCTATTTCACCCATCCGAAGCTGAGTGAATGCACATGAGCAGTACATTGAACAGATAAGATGAATGTGTGTTATTGCGATGGATTTACAAAATGTGATAATGTGCTTATAAAAAGTGGCCTACTAATGAGGCAAAAAGAGAGTTTGATTGTAGATTATGAGTCTATTTAGTCTTTTCTCTCAGACGTTTCGTCACGGGTTGTTGGATTTTGCACACACATTCCTGAACTACATTATAATGAGCATGTGTGCAATAATATGGGACATTATTCACAGAACTCTAGTTTCAGAAGAGGATAATATCATTAATAGGTGAAGTGTTTCATTTCTGTGCCACTTACAGTACAAGACAGCAAGACGGTAATAATATATATATATATATATATATATATATATATATATATATATATATATATATATATATATATATACCATTCAGGCAAAACATTATGACCACTGACAGGTGAAGTGCATAACACTGATGATCTCTTCATCACGGCTCCTGTTAGTGGGTGGGATACATTAGGCAGCAAGTGAACATTTTGTCCTCAAAGTTGATGTGTTAGAAGCAGGAAAAATGGGCAAGCTTAAGGATTTGAGCGAGTTTGACAAGGGCCAAATTGTGATGGCTAGACGACTGGGTCAGAGCATCTCCAAAACTGCAGCTCTTGTAGGGTGTTCCCGGTCTGCAGTGGTCAGTATCTATCAAAAGTGATCCAAGGAAGGAACAGCGGTGAACCGACAGGGTGGAGAGCGAAGCTGGAGAGATGCACGTGGAGAGCGAAGGCTGACCCGTGTGGTCCGATCAAACAGACGAGCTACTGGAGCTCAGATTGCTCAAGAAGTTAATGCTGGTTCTGATAGAAAGGTGTCAGAATACACAGTGCATCTCAGTTTGTTGCGTATGGGGCTGCATAGCCACAGACCAGTCAGGGTGCCCATCCTGACCCCTGTGTTCGGTATTCCCTGGTGGCTGTGGCTCTTTCAGCAGGATAATGCGCACTGCCACAAATCAAAAATGGTTCAGGAATGGTTTGAGGAGCACAATAATGAGTTTGAGGTGTTGACTTGGCCTCCAAATTCCCCAGATCTCAATCCAATCGAGCATCTGTGGGATGTGCTGAATAAACAAGTCAGATCCATGGAGGCCACATCTCACAACTTACAGGACTTAAAGGATCTGCTGCTAACATCTTGGTGCCAGATACCACAGCAGACCTTCAGGGGTCTAGAGGAGTCCATGCCTCGACAGGTCAAGGCTGTTTTGGCAGCAAAAGAGGGACCAACACAATATTAAGAAGGTGGTCATAATGTTATTTCTGATCGGTATGTGTATGTGTATATATATATATATATATATATATATATATATATATATATATATATATATATATATATATATATATATATATATATATATACACACAATCACAAACATTCACTATTAATCAATTGGACAGCCCTATATATATATGGTGACTCAACTAATGGTGTGAGTTGGGGCGGGGCTACGTGTTTAACTCACCAATACCGCACTGTCTTTTGCTTGATAATTTAATACAGTTCTGTGAATAATGTCCCATATTATTGCACACATGCCCATTATAATGTAGTTTAGGATGTGTGTGCAAAATCCAACAACCTGTGACGAAACGTCTGAGAGAAAATACAAAATAGACTCATAATCTACACTCTTTTTGCCTCATTAGTAGGCCACTTTTAATTAGGACATTATCACATTATGTGAATCCATTATCACGTTTGGTAAAAACATTTTATATTCATTATGACATAAAATGTTTCTAAATAATAATACAGCAGTTTTCACCAGTGAATATATTGACAGGGCACTACAAATTAGAAATTCAGGGGTTGGGGGGGACATTATTCAGGAAAGGACTCAGGGATGGTTGGTTTTCTCATACTTTTGGTTTTATCTGCCGTTTGTTGTGAATTTACCAACAAGTATGTGTGAGGTCTGTTGCACTGGAACTCAGAGAGACAGAGACTCCAGTGTTATACATTAGATGTGGAGCTGAGATAAGAGATAAGACGTGGAGACGCATTGTGTTGCAGAGAGAGGAACGTGGACCTCCTGGGCACTGACCTGACTGCCAGAGATCAGCGTCCCTGATGGGACGGACAGACTGGAAGAGAAGATGGGGGAGGGCGGCTGACGGTCCACTCCACCTTGTGAGGCTTGGCTCGGTATCAGATTTTAGTGGAGGACAAAAGAGATTTACTTTTATGTGCCCCCATCAGTATGACAGTAGGTGACCCACTGTTAATGCGCACAGAATACACACCTAAAGTCATGCAGCGAGTCAAGTCAGAAATGCTTTGCCAATGTCTATTTAAAGCCCCTCTTTATGCAACAAGGGAAAAAAAGTCACATTTTTTATTTTCTGAAAAAAGAAAATAAAAGCATGTTTAGTGTAGTGTTTTTTTTTTGCCTGCAAACTCTATGGCATAAGGTGTTCTGTTCAGTTGCTGAATCAAACAGTGCATCCCAAAGACACTGTAATATCCTGATCTTTAGATATGGCTCCTTCAATGTGTGGTTTAATCTTAGTTTAGTCCACCAGGTGGAAATTGTATAAGCATGATGATTTTATTAATCATTTATGTATGTAGTACAAATTGAACAGAACATTGGAACGATTAAAAATTAGGTGTGGGAAAAGCACTTTTTCACCTCCTACTTTTTCACACAGAGTTTGTGAAAAGTTCAGGCCTGAATCGCAGGGTCTATCCGTGTCATTAATGGTCAAGGTAACCTGATAGACGGTCTACTTCCCCAACTCTCTAAAAGCATCATGCTTTCATTCACCCAAGCCTCTAATCAGGGGGTTGGGCTCCTGTTTACACTTTGTACCAGATAAACGCCCACCCCTCCTTCTGAAAAAAAAAGAAAAAAGGAGAGAGGCGATTTTCCCACAGAGTTCCAGTGAAAACAACACATAAAATACTTAACATTCCTTGTCATGGAATAATGGTAGCAGCCTTTAGCATATCAAATCACAAGGGAAAACAACCAACCTCAACCAGAATGTGAAACAATGACCATTCAAATGCCCTTTAGATTTTGCATCACATTTAAGATCTTCCTCCAGAGTTTAAATTACGTGAACCATCAATATGCCGCTTTGGTGCATTCGATACGATTTTTAGATACTCTATTTTTAGATGCTAGTTATTTCAGTATTGTAGAGTGCAGTGCCAAACATTTGTGCGGGAAGTGTCTGATATCAGAAACAACAGAAAGTGAATCTGAGAACTACTGGATTGTTTGCTATTAATGGGGTTTCAGAGGTTTTTGCACCACCTGATATTTTACAACCTGAACTAACCTTGCCTTGTCATTAAAAGATCAAATTAATTTGTATCTAAGAAACTTAACTTAGTGTTTGCTGTTTGAGTTAGAATCCACACACCACTCTGCACATGCAATTGGAAAGTGTAGACATTATGTAAATCAGAGATTCAGTGTGCAGTGTAGGCAGCTTTGTTATAACGGAACTTCTTGAGATAACGATGAACTAAGATGAGTGACATATTTTTAGTGATTTTATAGGGACCGCTCTTTGTGTACTTTCTAGGCAATATATAATCATTTCAGAATTTGAATAAATATTTTGTTTTTCATACTTGACTAGCGGCCATTTTTCTCAATCTGAGTGGGCCAGTTCCAGCCTCGCTACTGGATTGACTGCTTAATATCTGCTAACACTTTATTTTGATGCTCCCCAACAGACATTCTACAACTATAAGTAACTTTGCAGCTACGTCAACTTCTAACACAAACTCTAACTAATACTCTAATGGACTTGAATACTTGAAAAGTTAAGGCCACGATATACTTCAAGCAAAATCGAAGAACGAACTGATGTGATGGCATTTCGAACAAAATCAGGCCAAAACAAACTTTGTTCGAAACATCTTGCCAAAGCAAACCTTACAGAAAACTTTGCTTTGGCTGGTAAACACCTTTGTATCACCATTGGACTGTGGCGATTATATTTATGCATTTGGCAGATACTTTTATCCAAAGCGACTTACATTGCATTCAAGGTACACATTTTTACATTTTGTCAGTTCTTGCGTTCCCTGGGAATCAAACCCATGACCTTGGTGTTGCTAGCGCCACGCTCTTATTGTTTGAGCTACAGGAAAGCTGTAAGATTACAGGAAAGCTGTACAGGATTGCGCCATAGGTAGTTGTGCGCGGAGGCTCCGTCTTCTTTCACATGGAAATTTTTCCCGTTCAGTCCGTCAAGGTCATGAGTAAAAACATGAACACACTGGAGAGCCGATTTATAGTAGAAAATTAAGTTGTACTTCTGAAGAAACAAGACACTGACACCGTTTTTCATGTTTAATACGGTAAAGCTGCTTGATTTTAAGCTATCTATAGGATGTTTGCACGTGACGTCACTGCTGAGACGTGAAATGCAGATGGAGGGCAGGAAGCGATTTTCTACATAGGAATCACTAACACAAACTCATAATGCCTATGTTTTGTGTGGTTTATTGTTGCTCAAATCGATCAAATCGAGAAACCACTAAGAGATTTATGGTTTACGTAACTTTTATCACTTTTTTACCACCTTTAATGGCGTTTTGCGTCTGTTGATACTCAATACGGATACCGGCTTACCTTTCCGAGAATCATACTTGCATATGTAATGTTAATTATACCAAACAAAATACAGAACTTTCAAAAGCAATGTGATTATTTTATTGAGTGATAGGCAGTGGGTTTAATCAGTGACATCATTACTAGATTTGCTATCCAGCGTCTTATCGTCACCTCTTCAACCTATGTTTTATCACAGACCGTAAAAAATAAGTTTTTACATGTAGAAAAGCGGAAAAGTGTATTACATTGTCCAGTTTTCCACCTGAACGATGATGTGACTTCCTCAATTATGAGTCGACAGAAAATCAAAATAACCTAAACTCACTAGCAGAAAGGCACCGCGATATAAACAAACCAGACCAGAACTCAACACGCTTCACATTCTATTTTTCACTTCCTGCCCTCCATCTGAATTTTGCGCGTCATCAGAACCACATGATTGCAAACAAGCTATTGTATAAAGTGGTATATAAATAAACGTGACTTTACTAGAGTGCTGAATTGCTATGATCAGATGTTTTTCTTATGCTTTATTAAAAATAATGCTTGCCGTTTTCTCAGTTTTGTTGTGTTTATTTTGTTATTGAGTGGAAAGTGTGCAGCACATATTTACATATTCATCTAAACATTGCAGCAGTGTGGGCGGTGTTGGATGTATACTAAATGTACATTGCTGGTAACATATTTCGAACTTCATTTTACCATTAAGCAAAGAACGAAAAAGTATGTTGCCATGAGTATATCAGGGCCTTTACTTATAGAGGGTATGTGTGTGTCGCCACCATTGGCCGAAGTGACTGCGGTTACGCCCACTGAGTGGCAAAAAGACTGTGAGGCAGCATTGGTTTTCAGGATGAATGCCACGAAAAACACATAAACACATCTAAAACGGGAAAGAGCTTTGAGATTGACTGAACAAACTAATTTGACAAGAAATCTGAGGTATATTTTTACAGACTGCCGAAAGCTACAGAAAAGAGAAGCACATGGATCACTGCAATTCACAGAAACAACTGAACTCCATGCAGCAAAATGTGGATTTACAGTTATCATTTTTGTCTCAATATATTCATTTTTGGGTAAAATCATACCCTATTATTTGTATTGTTATATATTGTATTTACAACTCATCAATTAAATATTTATATTTATCTTATAATATATTTTATATTCTGCCTAATTTGATGTTTTTAAATAAATAAAATAGAAAAACTATACAAGTTTTAGGGATGGACGATATGACAATACATAATATTTATATAAATGATCACCCAGATTTAGACCTGTATTGTACTTATATAAAGCGTTCACAGGCAAATTTGCTTTATGTATTTTCCCGGTGTTGAAATCAGGCACATATAAATGTCAGGAAACACGATGCCTGGCTGCTTGTCAATATCCATGGGTCACTGGATCTTTGGTAAGTTGTAAGGAACGCTTATATCGAGTCCAACCTTTAATTTAAACTGAAAATCATTTGTTTTATTCACGTTTTCGCAGTTTCCCCTATTAAATCCAGTCATGCAGCAGCTCTTTTGCCACTCAGTCCTGGCTGAGGGGGCATGTTCCGGCGGGAAAGTGATGTCAATGCATACCCTCTATAGTTAGAAGAATGTCTAAAGTGGACCATCATTTCATTGAATTCAATGTCATTGAAAATTGTGGAAAACCTTTTTAAATGATGCTGCAAGCAAACTATTAACCAAACAAAAACAAACTCTCAACTCTAGCAGCATATTAATGAGGATTAAATCAGAAACACTATTAAATACTTATAGGTTGTGACACAAGAAGTTGCATGATTTATTAGGACACGTAATGGCCAAAATAAAAATACATCTTGGTTCATTTTATATTGACCAAAAATATCATATAAATATTTGAGTTGTTTATAAAAATAAAAAAAAGGCTTCAGTGCCCTCTGCAAGGTCAAGTGCCAGCTGCATGGTGGCCGACTTCTCTGCCTGTCAATACACACAGAGCTGACGAGAGACACACACACATCGTTTAATGCCACCCTTGGCTGAATTTCAATGAAGCGTCCGCAAGACTGAGCAAACAGAGACAGACCATGTGTAAAGACTAATGAAGCCAATGATCACTTTTGCGTCGCCAGGTACCGCATACAGTAAGACAATTCTGATTTATGACATGGTGCATTAGAAAGAATATTGATTTCTCCTTTTGTCTCTCTCTTCTACTCTTTTACCAGCAAAGATTGATGTCACTGCATTGATTCCCAATCAATCAATTTATTTTCATTTTATTAATGCCTGAGCAATTGCTCAATGTCCTTATGAAAAGCAATGCATCTCAATTACATGCACCTGGTAAAATAAATTGTTTAGGGATCATTTGCTGAATTACAATTGGCTTTTTCACGAGTTTGCCAAGTTATTGGATACTCAAATTGTAATTGTCTTCTATCGCTACACAAAATGCGTTAAATAAGTCAGCGAGTGATATGAACGCCAAATTAACTGCATACACTCATGCTTTCATAGCCACATTAGACAAGGTGAGCACAAATGCAGGCAGTGTCTTTTGTTTGTAACCATGAAAAAAACAGGCATTGATGGTATTGCTGTCATGTTGGGGACGGAGATGGGGACGGGGACAGGGGACGGAGACAGGGGAGGGGGAGGGGGGAGAGAACGAACAGGTTTGGCACACATCCAGTTTTAATAAAACACAGCTATTGGTGTGTGTTTCCTCGCTTCAGCAAATCCAATTGGAAATGCTTGGCCTGTTCCATGTCTGTGCTGTATTAAGGCTAATTAGTGTCTCAGTCTATTTGCATAGCGACTAGTTTCTGGCCATTCTCTATCCGCTGACCCGTGCGCGCGCACTGCGTGCAGGATCAACTTTTCCTGAAAAGAACAGCCAATAATTGTTTTCGCACGCATCAAGGGATGGGTACTCGCGGGATAAATGGCCTTCTATACGGCACATCGCTTAGAAGGGAAAAAGAACAACCTGCAACAACTTACTGATTGTACTGACATTGATGTATTAAAATGGACCCTGTGCGTAATTGCTCTTTCCTGTGGCTACTGTGCGGGGAGGGTTGCATAATGATGATAGAGTTTAGAACCTTGCTAAAAGAGATAAAGGCTGCCAGGGCCCACCGCAGAGTATTTTCTGGACACTTCCTTAATGAAACATCCCGCTGGATAATGCGTTCGGGCAATACAATTGGGGATGAAAAGACCGTCAAGTGGCAAATTTCCATTGTGGATTGCTTTGTTGTCGCACAACATTGCTGCCGTGTTGTCGCTTGGTTCATTAGTCGATAGCCATGCTTATTGAGACTCCAAAGGTTTTCATTCACTCCAGTGCACACTGGGTACCGGGTCACATGACTCTCACTTCAGAGATTCTGTTCGGTCTCAGTTATGACAGCACAAATGCTCAGATCAGCTTAACGCAGGGGCGGTGTAAAGCGTGACATTAAGGCGCTCTGTTAAATTGCAACTCATTGTCGGAGTTCAATTTCAATGGGTTTAAAAGGACAGACGCTGAGGTCCAGAGTGGAACACTGTCCTCAATGGCACTCTTTCAGTTCAAAAGCAGACTGGACAAAGCCATTGTCCGGAATGTCTGACCTTTGGCAATGATTAACAGTTGCACCACTTCCCCTCTGACAAGCAGCTCAAAAATTCCTTGAAATGACTATCATAGCCAGGCTCTGCAGCTCCAAAGACACCACCATATGACTGAATCAGATGCTACGAGTTACAAATATGGCCCCAGCTGAGAGCTACAATAGGGACTCAGTTCTCCAGAGGTTAGCACCAGACTATACTGTGGCGCTGGACAATGGCACTCTGTTCTGGAAATGTTGTTTGTAACATCTCTACTGAACTCAGAGGATAGGAGGCGGGATCGGCGTGTAAATTAACTTTACCCGCATGTTTTCTGCAAGCGATAAAAGCGGTATCTCTCAATTTCAGAGCCATTCCAGAGGATTAAGTGATTACGTCGAGAGTAAGTGAATCGCTAGTGTTAAAAAAGACAAACGATAGACCCAGTGCAGGCTAAATCAGTTGTTTCATAAACAAATGGATCATCCAAAACAATTATCCATTCACTGAATGTGGAATTTACCCCAATACATGTATATTTGCCTACCATTTTGAGCATGAAAAACGTGGGATCTCACTAAATAAAGAATACTAGAGTAAAATCTGTTTAGTTATTCATTTTGATTTGCTTTACTCAGAACAACACCTTCAGGCTTTGTAAAAAGTGACTTTACAAACCAAGTTAAAGTGAATGAATCCCTACAGATGTGGTATCTTATTACTTCAGGAGTATGCAATGTGCAGTATGCACGTTTTCTATATGTAATTCCCAAAATGTGCATTATAAAACCATGAGCACACTGCAAAATATATTGTATCCCACAATGCAATATGCTCCGCATATATGTAGTAAATACTACATATCGGATGCTTTTGGAGCACTGTTTGACTCAAGTATTTTTAAACTTGGAACCATTGCCATATTTGGCCTACTAAATCAGAAGTTATGTTAAGGCGAGTAACCAAACAGACAGATTAGGTTCATCAAACACCTCTAGTTAGTCCAGACAGACCCCAAATAAGCTACTGTATATAAAGAGTGGACACAAATCAACTGGGCAGTGCTGTCCTCACTAGGCTGTGTTAACTGACTAGAGTGACCACGTCCCTCACGTCTGAGTCATGTGCAATGACTAACAAATTTCACTCTTTTATCTGCAACTACAGCAACCTAAGGGCTTTCTATGTAAAGAGCTTTTGTTTATTTGATTAGCCAATGTTTTGTCCCACTACAAATAGAAAATAAGTTAAAAAAAAAAAAAAAAAAAAAAAAAACCTTACCTTAAAGCAATGTCTATAATACCTGGAGAAAGCTCTCCGTTAGAGTTAATGTTAATTTCAAAGGTAGCTGCTCAGCTAGCACATTACATCTGGAACAGTGCCATAATGTGATATATCAATTAAAATAACTAAGACTACACTGTAACATGATTTTATATCATTTCTAATTAGGTACCACATTTTTATTCAGTATATGTGACCCTGGACCACAAACCCAATCATAAGAGACAATTGGCCGAGATACAACTATTGAAAATCTGGAATCTGAGGGTGCAAAAAAATCTAAATCTTGAGAAAATTGCCTTTAAAGTTGTCCAAATGAAGTCTTTAGCAACGCATATTACTACTAATAACATATTTACGGCAGTAAATTAACAAAATATCTTCATGGAACATGATCTTTACTTAATATCCTAATGATGTTTGGCATATATATATATATATATATATATAGATAGATAGATAGATAGATAGATAGATAGATAGATAGATAGATAGATAGATAGATAGATAGATAGATAGATAGATAGATAGATAGATAGATAGATATAGATAGATAGATAGATAGATAGATGTCTCAGTTCTTACTGTTACTGATCTAAATAAAATTATCTGAAAGAAAAGAAAAAAAAACATTTGATCATAATACATGGCTAAATTTGAGTGGTTATTATTAATATAAAAAGATGTGAAAGTACAGATTCAAAGTTATATCAGCACACAATGATTGACAAAGTGTAGACATTTTCAGAAAAGTTTTTTTTTATTTTTTTTAAGTTTAGAAAAGCCAGCAAGGCTGCCACAGACACATTTTATTGCAATAGAAGACCTTTAATTTCACTGATATCTGCCAAGTAATAGGAACACTTTATATTTGTGGCATTTAAGAAATGCTTGGAACTTTTCCAAAGCCATATTTTTGTTTGTATGGGTTGCTCTAGGGAGCTAAACATAGGCAAGATGGAAAAAGACCGTGCTTCAACACTTTAAAGTTCTGCAGGAGAATCAACCGATTGCACACAGCGCTCGCTCTGGCCAAACCAGTGCGCGTGCGACACTCCGTCGTCAAGAAACAGAAATGAAGGGCCTGAGCGCAGGGCCTTTATATACGCTTCTAAAAATAGCGTCCAATCCGCGCTTAGGCCCTTACGGTTGAATCGACCAATCACGGGGCCAGGAGGGCGGACGTATTTCTGCGATTGGCTTAAGGTGATATCATATGCGCCCGCGCAACCTGGTCGCCTATGATTGGACGCGCTGTGAGGGAACGTCACGTTGTCACGAGGGGGTAGGCAGGCTGCGAGGTTTGAATAGGGGAAGTTGACAGAGCGCAGCGCTTTGCGTGAGTTCAGTGTTTGCAAATATAGAGTGATCTCAACAGACGGACTAGCGGACTCCGAGCAAAGCGACGGCTGCACCGCGTTGCTATTGCACGAAGAGGACGCTTTCTTGTCACACTTTATCTTGATTCACTATATATATATTTTTTTTGTCTTTTACCGCCTGACACTTGGGATTGCAATGGATGTTCTACCAATGTGCAGCATTTTTCAGGAACTTCAGATCGTTCACGACACTGGCTATTTCTCTGCATTGCCATCGCTTGAAGAATACTGGCAACAGGTAACCATTTTAAACTTCCGCTGCGATTGGTTGAATGGAATCCGAGAGCGTTCTTTAGAATCCTCGCTGCGCTCAATGAAACATTGTAACGTTCTAAGTGGCGTATTTGATGCGGTTACATTGTCGCGCGGTAAATTCTGTCAGTCAGACTCGTATAGAATGTAGCTGTGCATCTGCCTTATTATACGCGCTTGTTTTGGCGTACAAAGTGTTTTTTTGACTTGTTTTGAAGAGTCGCGACCTGCGAATCAGATTGTTATTGCTCTACAAACGCCATTTAGTACAGAAAAAATGCATAATTGTCGTGTGTTTTTTTTCCTAGTTAAACGTAGACTGGTTGGTTTGACAGTCTGCAGCACATGTTCTGTCACATAACGGGGTTTATAGGAGGTGTGTATTAACTGTCATAGCAGGTTCTGCTGCCTGATTCTGATATACTTGTGATTTTGAACAGTTGACACGATCGCATTAATGTTTCTCTTGAAACCGATCCAGGTAGTTTCCCTCAGGCATTTTGGGATTCTGGCATGGAGCCATATGAGCATATCTCTTGGCATTTAAACACGCGTTTCCCAGCAAAGGGATAGGTCAGCTAAAATCAAAACATGTCATAATTTCCTCATTATGCTGTTTCAAACCTGTATCGCTATTTATGTCGTGGGAAACCAAACGAGATTTAGTAAGAGATTAGCAGTGACTGACATCTTCAGTCACCATTCACTTTCATTGCATCTTTTTCCATACAGCAAAAGTGAATGGTGACTGAGACTGTAAGTCTGCGTGACGTTCGTTGAATAAACGTCAGAAGTCTGAACTATCGCTTTTAGAAGTAAACATTTAGGGTGTTTTACCTGACGGAGAGTCTGTAGAATCCGTAACATTAGACACTTTTGCGCGGTAAACATCATATTTGTTATCGAGGATGTGCAAAGCTAAACCTCACATGCAGCTAAATGCGCCTATAACACAGTTTGAAGTGTTTATCGAACCACTTCTGCACTCAAATGATGTGCGTTCACACTTAACACGCGTTAAAATGAGTCCAGATGTACGCTGAGGGACGTCAGGCTGTTTGAATGAGGAAACTCGACCGAGGAAGTTGTGTGGCTTCCTTAAAAGGACTCTGAAATGTCTGCATGACTCACTAGGGGATAACTGTTCTAAAAAGACAATATACAGCCAAAGCCATATTTATACCCCGATAACTGATTTTATTGGTTTTGCGTATTACGGTAATGACGTATTTCAGCAGAAAGTGTGATAGTGCAGGTGAGCGTGGTTAACCTACACTAACCCATGGCAGTAGTGAAAGTTAGTGGAAACTCATGCACCTTCTAACGTTGTGTTTTCTGTTTTGAATCAGACATGTTTGGAGCTGGAGAGATATTTGCAGAGCGAGCCATACGTCTCTGCGTCTGACCTCAAGTTTGAGGGCCAGGAGGATCTTTGGAGCAAGCTCATCTTGGCTTGTGGAGATAAGGGAGATGGGAACGGCAACGTCAAGGAAGAGGACAATCAGGACTGCCAAATATTAGAAACCAACAGCATGAATTCGGATGCCAGCAGCGAGGCGTCTGACAGCTCGGAGGAGCTCTCGCCCACTCACATCTTTACCTCCAACCCGCTGGGCTCGGTTCTGACGGAGTCAGCGCATCACTTGAGTTCTTCTATCATCAGCACGCCTCCGTCCTCCCCAGAAACCCCCCAGGAGCCCGGTGTCCCACAGGTGTGGGGCTCCACGCAGACTGACTTGCATGTGCCGGTGAAGATCCGGCAAAACGGACTGGGGAAGGCCTCGGATAAGGCTTCAGCCGGAGGGGACGCCTCTCCGGACGGCAGGAGGAGAGTGCACAGGTGTCACTTCAACGGCTGCCGAAAGGTTTACACGAAGAGTTCTCACTTAAAAGCACATCAGCGGACTCACACAGGTAAGAAACCTTTGCTTTTGGTTGTGACGTTGCTCCAAATTTGTCTCTGACACTGTATCAAAGCAAAAAAAAAAAAAAAAAAAAAGAGAACCTTGCACACTTCACTGAGGTTTCACGTTTGCTGCGAAGTTGTGTAATGGAGTTGAGTTCTCACAGGCTGCCCTCAGCTGCAAGGCTAATGTCACTCTGTGAATATTTGCCCCGCATGACTGCACGCCTAAACGGTGACCTAATCTGTTTGGAATGCAGCCGTGGAGAGGAGGGGTTGGGGGGGATCGGATGGGGGAGGGGATGAAAACCAGCCAGGGTGAAAACAACCTGCTCTACCAAAACAGTCTTGGTTTCATCATGGGAAAGAACCAGGCTTTTGAATGGGAATCTGGGTGGCCCCTTTTTAAAGGGCCCTGTCGCATTCAAAACAGACTCTGTGTGACACGCATTGTTCGGGTTATGCATATGCAGCATCGAGACAGACTTTTTGGCATACCGTGCATTCCCGCAATCCCTGAGAGCTTGAGGGATCTTATTAAAGTTAAGACTGTCTCGCAGACTGCGTCACCTGATCCATAAACATGCGTCCTGTTTACAGATGCATTTTTGAGAGCATTACCGAGCTCGCTATTCCACATTCCCTTTGAGAGTGTTTTCCTGCCGAAATCGGGCAAAATGTTCTGAAAGGTGTTTGTGTTTTTGTTTACAGGTGAGAAGCCGTACAGGTGTTCATGGGAAGGCTGCGAGTGGCGCTTCGCGAGGAGCGACGAGCTAACCCGACACTTCAGGAAGCACACCGGTGCAAAGCCATTTAAATGCAGTCACTGTGACAGGTACGTTCAGTTCTGTCTCGCTATCTCTCCCTGTGACAGTCATCAAAGCTCGTCTGTCTCTCTCTCTCGCCCGCACGCCTGATCCTTTGATGCGTGTATCAGTGAAATGCGACGGATTTCTGCATTCAGCATTGATCCCGTTTTATCGGTTCATCGATGGGAGTCGCCCCATTATGTTTGGATTTTATCACTTAATTACCTAATCGTATTAAATGCTTGAAAGCGCAATAGTCACACTGTCGCAATACTTTATTGATATTCTCTGTGTTTTATGACCAAGCGCGCCTCTCCTGTTTGTCATCACTTCCTCTGTTAATCATTTCCTTCCCTGAGAGCTTTGTGCTTTGAACAATTGTTTGCTCAACTTCCCTTTTTGGGGTTTGTTTCTGTAGTTACTGAATGCAGAACATTATTAGTTCTCCTTTAAATCAAACCATTCGATCAAGTCTTTCCTCACATCCTGGCCCAAACGGAACCTGCCAACTTTTGAGATGAATATAATATAATATAATATAATATAATATAATATAAATCACGTTGCTGAAAAAATGCTAAAAATGTATATAATAATAAATAAATAGTCGTTTTTTATTATTTTTTTATTATTATTACTCAGTGCTTAAATGTATATACTCAGTGTATACTCAGTGCTTAAATGTCAGTGCTTAAATGTATGTAACATGGACACCTTAAAATAAAGTGTAACTTTATAAAATAATTCTATTTGCAGTAATGTTTGGACGTTTTAAAGCTGTAGTGTCACTCTATGACTGCTATAAACTGGAATGAAAAATGGTATATCAACTCATTTTAATGCTTGCATTTAGTTTTAAATAAGCACCGAAAATTCTAATTCTCTCTGGTAACCAAGTTTTCCTGTCATTAGCCTTCATGGCACCTATTCCAGTTTCATGAATTCGCCTCGAGGGCCACTAGGGGCCTCATCAGTGACGCAATGCATGGATCTCTACCTTTGATCACGCTTTATGGCTTCGGTGGCCCCTGTCTGACCTTGTTTTCACCTTTTCTCTTGCTGTTTCTTTCTCCAGGTGTTTCTCCAGGTCGGACCACCTGGCCCTGCACATGAAGAGGCACCTTTGAGCGGGCCGTAGCTCTACGCTGGGGATATGTTGTGTCCAGACCAGCTTCCTGGTTGACCTGGCCCTGCAAGAAATGGGGGGAGTGTGTTCCAGCCAAAGCATGCCATTTTGCACCATATCCTGTGCCTCCGTGAGCCCCGGGATAAAGGCGGACTGACTGGTTGTTGAAATGGAAAAGGAAGGGACAAAATCACGTATGAAGAATCAAAGAGAGGAGGATGATTTATTTAAAAAACGAAAAAATTCAAAAAAAAAAAAAAAAAAAAAAAAAGCGAATGAATGGTGTGTTGTATGGTGCATGATGTTTTGGGACAACTCCTGGACTCTACACTGGTACTTTAAAACAAATCCTAACGAAAGCCTGTTTGACGTGAGCGGATGAATGTCCCGTGTGCGAAGAAGGGTGGGAGGGGGGTACCAGTGTATCACTGTGGGCTGAATGGCGTTGGGAAACAAGTTCCGTTTTTGTTTCCATGCGGTATGCGAGAACGGCAAAGTCTGAATGAAGCCGTGAGACTGAGAACTCCTGCCAGACGCCCCCGGGCTCTGTGTCGCAAGATTGCGGGGGGCGAAGCGGCCTGGGTTTCACCCCCTGGCCCCATCTGCAGGGGGGCGGAAACTCGGCCCTGAATGAAAGTGGCTTTTTTGGTGTTCGGTGCAGCTACTAAATGTGCAATGTGTTCGGTAGCTTGTTTTTTTGACAGGCTACAAAAGCTCATTTGTAGTCCGTTGTATAAGCTGTGTGCTTAGAGATGTAACACAATTATAACTTCACTATCATAAACAGGTGTTGCATGGTATTGGGGTTTGTATTTTTTTTTTTTTTTTTTTTTTTTTAATTGGGACTGAAAATAGATTCCAATAAAGCGCAGCTAAATACAATTGGTTAAATGTTACAATATTGTACATAAATGCATTGATCATTCTTTACTCAAAATTCCCTCTTTTTTTCTTTCCGTTGGGGGGGAAGAATACTATCAATCAGCGACTCATTTCATCTTTTGAGGACTAAATTCTCTCTTTCTATCTCCATTTTACCTGTTGTTAATGCACTGTTGGCCTTAATGGTGCCTTATGCAAGTGACCTTGTCACAAAATGTCTTGTATAAGTGATTGAAAAAGCTTTATTAAGGCTCTGTTTCACATGAACATGCACCTTTTTCCATTTCCAAGGCCACTGTAACCAAGCCCTTGTAGATACGTAATATATTGTTATTCTTGAGCATGCGATTTTCATTCTGTCATTAATATTCCCCCTCACATTTCTAGATGTTGTCAAATGTAGAGCACTTAAAGTTACGGATTTGGTATCAACCGAACGACCTTTTGAGTACGCTTTAGACGCGAGATCTCTCATCTGTGGGGGTGTGTGCGAAACCAAAAGCTCTTAAAGTGGGAAAACAGGCTGTTGTATAACACAAGGCTTGAACGTTTGTGGAATGCCAACTCCCCCCGTCCCCTGTAACCAAGAATAAAGAAAAAAACGCCTAAAGATTTATTGTAATTAACAAGCTCCAGTCAGACAGGCCTTGCCTTGTACTGCCTCTCTGTAATGAATTGCTGAAGGCCCTGCCTGCTACAGACTGCTGACTCGGGCGGTTCGATATTGACCTGTCTGGATGCCGTTGTTTTAGTCCAGCGACAGTATTGTGAAAACAGTGCACAGCCATCCAGAAAGATAAAGATATATCGCACACCTTTTCAACATTTACAATGGGAATTTACGGACGTGGAGGCAAACGGCACACGCTCGTTCGGCTGCGTGTGTTTCTTTTGCTATCTGATATGTAAACTAGAATGTTTTCAGGGACCAAACGATTGATTTAAATTTATTGTACATAGTTTTGAATTGCGCTTTTGTAAGCATTGTTGAGCGATGAAGGTTTGACACTGTTGCATGTTGAGCAGCTTCGTAGATACGGATTGTTTCAGCAGGAGAAAAGTAACTTGAAGCAGCGTGTGCTGCCATTAAATCAGACCAGCCAGGGTTTTGTGGGTAAAGAACATTGTGTCTTTCCAACAGTGGCCAATATTAGTCAAGTGCTAATGGAGCCTTAATCAAGTTTTCCATTTGCTTGCTTCTACCAACACTTTCTATCACTTATGTTTTCTCTCATGAATCCCTCTTGTCTAAAGAATATTTGTACAAAAGAATAAAATCAGAAAAGTTAGGAAAACAGAAAAAAAAAACTTTTCTAAGATTTTTATTTGTTTTTGCTTTATATGAATTTTATTTGAAATTGTTTTGCAAAATTGTTATATTTCTGTATGAATGTATTTTTTATTGGAATAATAAGAAATTCTTATCGGACAAGTTTGATTTGTTGTTTTGCTTCACTTTATTTCATTAGTGTTTTAGACCAACTTATTTCTAAATGAGGTTTCACTAATACTGGTGCGTGGTAGAGTTGTACAAAACAACTGAACCTAAGCATTAAACTTTGTTTTGGGTTACAGACATGAATATCATCTTTTATTAGAAGTCAGATTTACGATTAAAGGGATAGTTCACCCAAAAATGAAAATGATTTCCTCACCATCAAGTCATCCTAGGTGTATATGATGTTATTCTTTCAGACGAATAAAATCAGAGTTACATTAAAAAAGTCCTGGCTCCATAAAAGTGCATCCATCTATCATATAACTGCTCCGCACGGCTCCGGGGTGGGGGGGTTAATAAAGGCCTCCTGAAGTGAAGTGCCGCGTTTGTGTAAGAAAAATATCCATATTTAAAACTATAGACTAAAATAACTAGCTTCCGGCAGTCAGCGATGGGCAAGTCAACTTATGGTGAAAGAGTAACCCTTGACGCATGCGTATTGACGAAAAGCGCAGAGAATAGAGCAAAACAAGACACCGGTCCTGAATTAGAAGCCTAAAACGAGACTTTTTAAAGAGAAATGGTGGAGGATTTCGATAGAAGGGGCTTGAGTTTGTTGCCCAGCCGTATCCACGAGAGGCGTCCAAACCTTGAGATGCTCCAGTACATCGCGTCAGGGGTCGCTCTTCCGCCGTAAGTTGACCTGTGTACCTGTGTAAAGTTATTTTATTCTATAAAGCTTTAAATGTGGATATTTTTTCGCTTCAGAAGGCCTTTATTAACCCCCTGGAGCCGTGTGGAGCAGTTATATGATGGATAGATGCACTTTTATGCACTCTCAAAAATGATCCAGCAGTCACTGCCATTATAAAGCTTGGAAGAGCCAGGACATTTTTAATATAACTCCGACTGTATTTGTCTGAAAGAAGAATGTCATATACACCTAGGATGACTTGATGGTGAGTAAATCATGGGCTAATTTTCATTTTTGGGTGAACTAACCTTTTAACTTGGTGGATAAAGCGGATAAAAAGGTCCTTTGTCTTAATTGGACCAGTAAACAACCAATCAGAACACTTGGTACTCCATTTAAAATCCCCTTCGCAACTGCACAGCAACATACATCTGAAATCACATAGTGTGCTTATTTTGAATAATTATTACTTTATTACTTCGTTCTTTATAGTATAAATGTGTGTAGTATAAATGTAATCTAGATGCATACACTTAAAAAAAAAAAAAGTTGCTGCCTTAAATTTTTACGCAAAATCATCTTAGCTCTATAAGTAATTTCAACATAAATTACATTAAACTTACTTAAATGAGTTGAATCTTGTATACGTTTGTTTATTTTGATGAGTTAAAGCAATGTAAAAAACATAAGTTGCCATAACTTATTGATCATACCGTTTTTTACAGTGTACATTTGCCATGTTGCCCTTATGACGTGACCTACCAGCGTCAGTTCGACCGCCATTCACAAATCCTCTCGCATGGCCTCATGGGATGGTAAAAGCTGTGTCCGAAATTGCATACTATTGAGCAGGCACTTATTTTGAATAAGTTATTACTACACGATTGTTAAAAAAAGTATGTTTTATATAGTATATCATCCGGATACTTTTTGCCTGCTCTTTTATTAGCACTGTGAATTCAGATATGCACCTTCTTCGCCTACTATATAGCAGGGAATTATACAATTTCGGATGCAGCCTAAGTGTCCATCGTATGCACACTTCAGAATCTCGCCGGAAGTAGTCGATCATCCGGGTACCTTTTGCCTACTCTTCTTTGAGTACTGTGAATTCGGACATACCTTTGTCATATACTGTATTTCGCCTACTATATAGTAGGGAAGTATGTGATTTTGGATGCAGCCCAAGTGTCCATAGTATGCACACTACAGAATCTCGGCAGAGTATAGTATATCATCCAGGTATTTTTTGCCTACTCTTTTATTAGTACTGTGAATTTGGATATGCATCTTTTGCCACCTACTGTGAATTCACCTACTATATAGTAGGGAAGAATGCGATTTCGATATGTAGCCTCAGTGTCCATCGTATGCACACTTCAGAATCTCACCAGAAGTAGTGGATCATCCGGGTACTTTTTGCCTGCTCTTTTATGAGTACTGTAAATTCAGACATACTTCTTTTGTCACGTACTGTATTTCGCCTACTATATAGAAGGGAAGTATGTGATTTCGGATGCAGTCCAAGTGTCCATAGTATGCACACTTCAGAATCTCGCCGGAAGTAGTGGATCATCCGGGTACTTTTTGCTACTCTTCTAAGAGCACTGTAAATCAGACATACTTATTTTGCCACATACTGTATTTCCCTTACTATATAGTAGGGAAGAATGCGATTTTGGATGCAGCCTTTGACATTGTAGCAGTAATGTTTAGGCTAAGAAGCACCACTTAACTTTCTGTTTCTTCAGAATCAAGTCTGAAGTTTATATATATAATATAAACATACTGGGCATTAAAAAACGGCCACCTAATATTCACCTGGTTTCACCTGATATGTCATTAGAAACGAGGACATGCTGATTAATGGCGGTCACCTGCATTAGCAGTGCAACAGTCGTGTCATAGATTCCTCGCTCTCATTATATGTTGTGCACAAGTTGGTCTCAACACCCACTGGAGGGGTGTTCCACAGGCTTGTCAAAATAGACGAATGTGTTCTCACAGAAAAACATTGCAAATTGCCGCCTTTGTGAATTGCTAAAGGGGGAAACATGCCCTAGGTGATTCCTGGCAGGTGGAGCGCTGAAATGTTTTGCCAAGGATGTGTTGGCTTTTCTACACATTTAAAAATATCCATTCATCTGTTTACTTCTCGTCATCATGTTCAAGATGCATTCCACTCATGATCATAATGTGATTTACACACTTTTATAGTTGTAATTATTAATGATTGTAATAAAATTAACTGGATATAAATGAACACGCTACCCTGTTGAGGATAAAGCGGTTTGGAGAATTGATGGATCGATATAAATAATGCTACAGCAGACAAGTAGATTCACTTAATGCTAATTTAATAATTTTTTAATACCATATTCAGTGGGCTCAGAGTCTGAGACCACCAATAAAAATGCACATTATAAGATGACAATATTTATTTGAAACAATTAGGAATGTAGCTATTTTTTTATTATTAAAAAGTCAGGTCAAAAGTTAGGAAACATTACTATTTTTAATGTTTTCGAAAGAAGTCTCATGCTCACAAAGCCCACATTTATTTGATCAAAAATACAGGAAAAACAGTAATATTGTGAAATAGTACTACAATTTAAAATAAGTGTTTTCTATTTGAATATACTTTAAAATATAATGTATCCCTGTGATCAAAGCTGAATTGTCAGCATCATTACTCCAGTCTCCAGTGTCACATGATCTTCAGAAATCATTCTAATGTGATGATCTGATACATTTTTTTAACAATATACACAACTGTTCAAAAGTTTGTAAGAAATGAATACTTTTATTCAGCATAATGTGTTAAATTGATAAAAAGTGATAGTAAAGATTTATATTTTGAATAAATGCTATTCTTTTTAACTTTTTATTCATCAATGAATCCTGAAAAAAAGTATCACAGGTTCCAAAAAATATTAAGAAGCTTATTATTAGGGGCTAAGCACGAAAGGTGTGAAGGTACCTATTGAAACTGTTAGCGTTCTTCTTCTTCTTCTTCTGTCTGGGAGTTCATGGCAGCCCATAGAACCGCTTGCGGGAAAGTTGTGAAAATTTGGTACACTGATAGAGGACAATCTGATCAGTCTGATCTATATCTCCACAGGGCTTTAGCATATTCTAACCAAACTTGGTGTGTGTTATGCCAACCATGACCATTTCGGCGCAGTGCCACCTACTGGTCCTACTGGTTTTTGATTATAACTTCAGAATGCTTTAACCAAAAATCACAAAACTGGCCTCTTTAGATTCGGGGCATCACACAGAGCCATACCATACCCAGTTTTCCCATGTCAACCATTTTGGGTGTCGGACATTTTGAATTTTGTCAAAAAGTGCTATATTTTACGAACGCATTGGCGTATCATTGCAAAACTCGACATGTGTCTTCGGCACCAAGCCCTGACAGTACTCAAAAAGTTTCGGGGCAGTGCCACCTTGCGGACAAAAGTTAATGAATTTTCCAAAAATGCTAATAACTTTTGTTTAAATTTGGCTATTGTCATAAAACTGGGTTTAATAGATTCCATGGGTCATGCCAAGAACATAGATCCCAGTTTTACCATATTTGGCCAAACTTCCTGTTCGCCATTTTGATTTCCTTTACAAACTCCTCCTAGACCATGTCAGATTTTCACCAAAATCAAATCGTAACATCTTCAGACCATGACAGCAAAAAGTTATTAATTTCGTGTCAACAGACAAAACCGTTTTCATGTACCGCAAGTTGAGGCATGATGCCAAAATGACTCTTGAGGCTGTATCGGCAATGCTTTGACATAATGACACCAAACTTTGCTTGTGTCATTG
This sequence comes from Paracanthobrama guichenoti, assembly GCA_018749465.1. Lineage (NCBI taxonomy): Eukaryota > Metazoa > Chordata > Actinopteri > Cypriniformes > Gobionidae > Paracanthobrama > Paracanthobrama guichenoti. The sequence goes on along the minus strand of CM031966.1, from coordinate 8,387,348 downwards.
TCATCTCACTCTAACCACACCACATCAATTTTGTAACTGCGCCACCTATTGGTTAAAAGTGATAAACCATTAAATCATATTATTAGTGACTGTATTTATGATTTTCAGTCATTTTGCCTAAAATCATCTTAAAATGCCTTTAATTGCTCATTGTTGCAGTTGGTCTAACACTTCCAGACATGTTGGCATGTCTTATTGGCTTCTTTGCACTTGGCCCCGTTAATGGCTGCTCACAGCTATATTTATTATTATTATTAATATTATTATTTTCCAACATTGATAATAACAGAGTATCAAATCAGCAGAATGATTTCTGAAGGATCATGTGATACTAAAGACTGGAGTAATGGCTGATGAAAATTCAGCTTTGCATCACAGAAATAAATTATATTTTAAAGTATATTAAAAGAGAAAACCATTATTTTAAATTGTAATAATATTTCACAATATTACAGTTTTTTCTGTATTTTTTTATCAAATAAATGCAGCCTTGATGAGCATTCAAAAACATTAAAAATAGTAATTTCTTCAAACTTATGTATACATCAGTACTTGAGCTGACATGACCAAAATTGATAATTGTTATCTAGCATAATCTTACAATGTTCCAAGGAACATCTCGGCTTCAGTGGAAGTAGTAAATCTGACCGTCTGTGCAAAGTTTACATGAGTTTATACAGACTCAAAGACACTCGTTTGTTTATTTGATTAGTGACCAATAAATAGTGCAGAATCTTAAATATATCTCTGACAAAAAATATTATTTCCAGGTTTAAATGAAGAAACACATTTTCATTGTGGACTTTGGACTCACCTGTCATTTCATCCAGACAGTTTATTTTATTAAGAGAAGAAGTTTTGCAACATGCCGGTTCACCAAAGGCGAAGATCGTGGGAAACTTGTTGCATTACATAACTCAATTACAGCTACGCCTCTGATAATACAACAGTCGTTTTCCGTGTTTCTCAGTGCTATGCTGATGTTGACGCTACAACACTGAGCTGCACTGAGAACTGGCTCATTATTCTGTGTAGCTGACAGATCCTAAAGTGGAAGCAATTATATGCAGCCTTGGAAAGTCACATAGCGACATCAATCCTTTAAAGGTCAAGTGCCCCCAAATCCATCATTAAATTTAACTGAAGGATCTCAGTCCATGCTTTGTGATGTTTAAAGGGGAAGATCAATGCTTCAAAAGATCTATATTTACGTACGCCATTGTTTAATATGCCTTTAATAGCCATAAAATTAGAAGGGCAGTTGAGGAACGTGCTCAAAGAACCAAGCGTTTGATGTGACGTATCGGTGCGTGCTTTTCCACATTTAACCTGGGGATGCCCCTAATCCGGGATTACCAAATCTAGATAAATTACACTATCATATGACACATGCCCTACCTTAATGTGCATGTAGTGCTCTCGCAGCCCATCATAATTCACAATGTGTTCATACGTAACATGTACAAGTACATTCATTGTGTTTGGAATGACACTTAAAAGGGATAGCTCACCCAAAAATTATTTATTCAACCTCAAGTCATCATAGGTGTATATGACATTCTGCTTTCACAAATTCAATCGCAGTTTTATAAAAAAAATGTCCTGGCTCTTCCAAGCCTTATAATATCAGTGAATGGCAGCCCAACATTTGAAGCCCAAAAAAGGGTATCCATCCATTATAAAAGTAATCTATACAGCTCCTTTAAAGGGGTAGTTCACCCAAAAATGAAAATTCAGTGATCAGTTCATTCGTTCCAAACATGTATGAAATCCATTCAGGGCCATAACCACCATAGACATTGAGGGGGACAAGTGCACCCCGCCCCCACCATAATTAGAAATGGCCAAATTGCCAACGCAACGCTCGTCAATGTCAAAATGATTGAGATGCCCAATCAAATCAAAGTAGGTGGGGTTTACGTTCTCTTTTGGCTCATTCACTCTTACATACGAGTGTGTCAATCTATCGCTTAATGCCATTGTGGGTACTCTATTCTTTCCAGTGAAATCACAAAACAAAATGCACACAAACATGTCCCTGCTCTTAATATACAATCATTGAACATCTTTGTATATCCCTACCCCATGTTCAAGACATGGTTACGGCCTTGAATCCATTCAATAAAAGTCAGTGTGGTCCAATGTTGTTTTGATACAAAACAGTTCTTCAAAATATCTTTTGTGTTTTGCAAAATAAAGAGAGTCATAGGGGTTTGGAACGACATGAGGGCGAGTAAACGATGACTGCATTTTTATCTTTGGCCCTTTAAACCCTCTCACGGTTTATGTTTTAGATGCCAATATGTTGATATTGCTCAGATCTAAACGGTAAAACTGCATTTGTACTAGAACACTTTACATACGAACACAACGAATACTAATGAGAACACATCGCTGAACTACCTTGAACTTTGCATGCAGAGCAAAGTCAGCAGTCTTGCTGCATTTTGTGCATTGTGCTTTCTTGAGGGATTCCAAAGGCAAAGTATTGTCAGGCGAGCTGAAATTAAAAGCAATGTCATGACATCAAAGGCTGCCGTTGCCAGAGGGTGAGGGGTGAGTGTGAAACCGTGAGCTGTTTGAAGCCAATGGGGTTGAAGGAGAATATTCAAAGAAAGACACAGTAGCTTGGTTTAGAAAATGGAATAATTATTAGTGGTACCTGGAAAGGCAAGCATCGCTATTACTATAGCTCATATATGGTTAGTCATTTGAATGAACTGTTAATTATGTTGGCTTGAGAAAGATGCGATTTAAATGTATGATTTTCTTCTGAGACTAACATTTCTGACTCTAACTCCTCCTACAAATACAAAAGACCTTGAGACTATTCTGACCCACGTTGCTAGATCATTTCTAATTGATCCGATTTTGGGGAAGACTTCCGAACAATCCCAAATTCCCACAGACTTTCATTTAGGTGGTCAAAACTTGTCTGTCTATCACTAGCAAAGTTTAACAGCTAGCCTAGGACAGTAATCTATGTTAAAACATTTTAGCAACATGTTAATTATTGCTAGAAATGTGGTAAAACATGCTAGAAATGTATTAAATCATGACAGTATAATATTAGCAATGTGATAAAGCATGTTAGCAAAATGCTAAACCATAGTAGCAATTTGTTCATTCATGCTAGCAACATGCCAAAACATGTTAGCAATGAGTTCATATTATAAACATGCTAACAATGTGTTAAATAATGCTAGCACCATGAACGTGTTAATTGAAACATGTCATCAGTGTGTTAAATCATGCTAGCAATATGTTGAAACATGTTAGTAACGCGTTAACTCATGCTAATAGTATTAAATCATGCTAGTAAAATGTGAAAACATGTTTGTGTTGTGTTAATTTGTGCAAGAAACGTTATCAGCATTTTAAAATTTGCTAGCAAATTGTTAAACCATGTTAGGGATGTGATAAAGCAATGTATTAATTCTAGAAACATGCTAACAACATGCTGAAACATGTTAACAATTTGCTCATTAATGTTAGCAACATTTTAAGTAGCAATGTGCTATTCATGCCAGGATGCTAGCAATATATTAAAACATGTTAGTAATGTGTTAATTCATGCTAATATTATTAAATCATGATAGTAATATGCTGAAACATGTTATTATTGTGCTAATTTTTGCAAGAAACATGTTAGCAACATGCTAAAAGTTGTTAGCAAAGTGTTCTTAGACTGTATTGCCTACAAAACATTAAAACTTTAAAGCTACTTAAAAATGTCAAACTGCTTCAAATTGAAAACCTTCAAACTTCAAGCTTTTAAAACTTCTAACTTTCAGGTCATCAAAGTATGTCTTGACAAGCAAAGAAACTCAAAAAGCAAACTCAAGCTCAAAATACACTCACTTTAGCAAACATATAGCAACATGCTATGAGCCACTATGAGCACCTTAGCAACCGCATAGCAACACCCTAGGCAAGCATCACTCTCGTTTTCTTTAGAATTGAGCTTTTGAGCAATTGAGTTGCAGCAGTTTTCTGGATTTGATTGACGATGTGTCTAAGTACAAGAAAAATAAAAGGTCAGTAAGTGCACAGTAGACATGTAATTTTCTGATCATCTTCATGCTCGGGTTTTGTCTGCATCCTGTCTGTTCATTAAAAATAGGGCTATTTGTTTTCAAAGCGGATACTTTACCCAATTAGCATCTAGCAGTTAGTGCTTATGAACACTAAAACGTATTAAAAAGGAAATGGAGGGAGGGTGAGGAGAGATCTGAGAGTATGGCACAAACACTTTTTTTTTTTTTTTTTGGTATTTTCATAAAGCAAGCAAGAGCCGCATTTTCTTCCTTTCAACATAGATTAATTTCCATCAGAACACCCGAGAAAGGCTTAATGGCTCTTTTGAACACTGAGACGCAGCCCTCAAACAGCTCATTTCACTCCGGACTTAGGCAAACATGAGATTTACTGAGATTTGTTGTTTGCTGTTTGAAGAAGAGCAGTTGTTGATGGTTAAAGAGCCCGTTGCCCTCTTTACTGTGACATCACTCAAGTTGAGCATGTCACATGACTGCTGGCAGAAAGCTTTGGTCACCTTCCTAGTGACCTCTGAGTGACATTCATTCACATGTTCTAATTGTATAGAGACGTCTTTTGTCTGGTAAACTGACGGCTGACATTGGGGGTTAAGATGGTACTCTGGATCCACAAATATGCTCTAATGATAAATGACTTAAAATTTATACTTAATAACCTACTTATATACAAAAATATCATAGAAGCTCTTGAATATCTCAGAAAGAAATACGTCTTTAAAAAACTCTAAGGGGCCGTTTACACAACACCGTTTCCAACTTAAAACGGAGAACTTTAGATGTGGTTTGGGCGTTTGAATTTTAACAATTACGATTCTGCTTATCGATTCTGATTCTTATTGATTCCTAATTTAGATTCAAATAAGGTAAAACAAAATAGATGTCATTCATATTTATTCTAGATTGTATTACAATACATTTAATTGTAGCTGAATACCATGAACAAAAATAGGCTAAAGAACAATTACATCACTACACAAAAATACTATATGGCTTATTAGGTTGTAAATAATGGCTAAAATGTGTTTACTGTACATTTAGTTAATCATTAATTACTATTGTGTCCATGCTTAACTAATGCATAACTGTGAACAAGTAATTAAGGCTTAACTAATGCATTATTCTTGTTATTGTGGACCCTTAAAATAAAGTGTTACCTAAAAATAACTTTGCAATCGCACAAATAAACATAACTGAACAACGACTGAAAAGATTACGATTGAAATAAACATTGATTTAAGATTTTTAGGTATTTAGGTACAGAAATTTATGAATAAAATATGCATTACAAATATATATCAAGTCAAGAACGGCGAGTGAATTTTCTCTTTGTCTTTTGTTGTTTGAGTAACGTTATTGTAGAGACGGCAGCAGGAATATTAGCCTGCTGTCACTTTTTGTCACATTTATCCAATATACTGTCATGTGTTTTCCTTGTCAACTGTTTACTTTCACATAAGATGTAACTGACTGCTTTTATGAGAATATTTTAATGTATTTTTGTGTGTATTTGTCTATTCAAGTGCAAAAAGATGCAGAAGAGAAGTTAGAGAACTCTAACTATATACTCGGGTACATCATTCAACCCCAACCTCAGCGATGTGCATCATTTGACGCCACAATTAGCATAAACGTAAAAACAAACTTTAACATTAGACATTAAGTTTATGTAATAATACCTTAGTTTTTGCTTTTCGTCAGCTGTTTTCGAAGTATTGTTTTTATTTTGTTTTTGACATAATTGACACAAAAACACAATATGCTCTCGTTGTGTCGTGCTGAAATCATGTGGTCAGCGTGAACGTGACGTCTGATTGCCTGGAACTCACTAAGGTTTGAGGGGGTACACTTAATCTGGGATATTCCCATGTCCAACCTCGGCTGCAATGCAGCATTACACTTAGTAATGACCTAGCCTTATTAATAAGTTTATTTATAAGTAAAAAGTATGAATCAATATATAAGTCATGTAGAAAGGTATATACACCGATCAGGCATAACATTATAACCACCTTCCTAATATTGTGTTGGTCCCCCTTTTGCTGCCAAAACAGACCTGACCCGTCGAGGCATGCACTCCACTCCCTGAAGGTGTGCTGTGGTATCTGGCACCAAGATGTTAGCAGCAGATCCTTTAAGTCCTGTAAGTTGTGAGGTGGGGCCTCCATGGATCTGGCTTGTTTGTTCAACACATCCCACAGATGCTCGATTGGATTGAGATTGAGCCACAGCCACCAAGGAATACCGTTTCCATGAAAGAGTGTACATGGTCTGCCATAATGCTTATGTAGGTGGTACGTGTCAAAGTAACGTCCACATGGATGGCAGGACCCAAGGTTTCCCAGCAGAACATTGCCCAAAGCATCACACTGCCTCCGTCGGCTTGCCTTCTTCCCATAGTGCATCCTGGTGCCATGTGTTCCCCAGGTAAGCCACGCACACACACCCGGCCATCCACGTGATGTAAAAGAAAACGTGATTTATAAGACCAGGCCACCTTCTTCCATTGCTCCGTGGTCCAGTTCTGATGCTCACGTGCCACTGTTGGTGCTTTCGGCGGTGGACAGGGGTCAGCATGGGCACCCTGACTGGTCTGCGGCTATGCAGTCCCATACGCAACAAACTGTGATGCACTGTGCATTCTGACACCTTTCTATCAGAACCAGCATTAACTTCTTGAGCAGTTTGAGCTCCAGTAGCTCGTCTGTTTGATTGGACCACACAGGCCAGCCTTCACTCCCCACGTGCATCAGTGAGCCTTGGCCACCCATGACCCTGTGGCCGGTTCACCACTGTTCCTTCCTTGGAGCACTTTTGATAGATCCTGACCACTGTAGACCGGGAACACCCCACAAGAGCTGCAGTTTTGGAGATGCTCTGACCCAGTCATCCAGCCATCACAATTTGGCCCTTGTCAAACTCACTCAAATCCTTACGCTTGCCCATTTTTCCTGCTTCTAACACATCAACTTTGAGGACAAAATGTTCACTTGCTGCCTAATATATCCCACCCACTAACAGGTGCTGTGATGAAGAGATCATCAGTGTTATTCACTTCACCTGGTCATAATGTTATGCCTGATTGATGTATATTACTTTTTTTATCCAATTTTATTCTATTGGTAAAGTAACTTTCATTTCACTAATTAACAGATTTCAATATTTTTGCATGAATTGTCATTAAAATCACATCTTGTTTCAGTGTAAAACAATCTGTCAACTACAGTAAAACAAGCCATTGTCTCATTACTCAGGGGAACATATAGGATTCACACACAGAGTGAGTCATAATCTAAGAAAGGGACTATCGCAATGTAAACAGTAATTAAAGCAACTCCCATGATTGTTAGCATGAGTCATAGGCATAAATGGGAGTATCCACCAGTGATTACACATCAAGAGCCAGGCTGTTATTTAGCACTTTAAGCTCAGAGTTGATGGGTCAGTCTGTGCATGAGGAAATGAATATATGCGCTTCTTTAATGATCCTTAATATTATGTTTGTCTTCATCTTCCACTTTCTTTATTGAACCCCATAATCTTTAGCAGTAAACCAAAATGTTTTTTTTTTGTTGTTTTTTTTCTCTGCTGGAGATGAAATGCATTACTACTCACTTTGTTATTTCTAACAGCAGTCATTATGCAGCTGTGGCAAAATTACATAATGTACAACACGTTGCAGAGCGCAGAACAAGACACGCATCTGTATTTTACATAGACAGTGGTTTAGAGACTGTAGCTTTAAGGCCCATTCACACCAAGAATGATAACTATAAAGATAACTATAACTATAGCATCCACACCAGCGGATGATACCGTTCTGTTTATTATATATTTGTGTCGTCTGGCATGTTTAATACTCAAGCTCTTTAAGGTCAGCTGGATTCTGAATGCTAAGGTGTTTTGGGTCGTTTCTAGATGGTTGCTATGAGTTTCTGAGTGGTGGCCAATCAAAAGAGTCCGCCACGAAGACTCCATAATATTCTGGCCTCTTCATTTTTTAATCTTTTTATTATCTGCCAGGCAAAATTGAAGTATCTCACTCATGTTCGTGGTACTAAGTATCAGAAATAATGAGGTCTTTCCTTAGCAAGCACTAATAATAACGGTGTAATTACAAGCAGCATAATTACATATTACTTACAAGTAGCTAATTATTATTACTCAGTTATTACCTATGTAATTACTCAGTAACATGAATGCTGGAATGTACACTTTAAAAAGTAATTCATGTTAACGGTTACCACAACTTAAGTAGATTCTAATTTATTGTTTTAATAAACTTTTTAATATTAATTATGTTCTGCTCACATAATAGTGTTGATCATTAAAGTAACTTAATATTGTGTGTAATTTAAACTAAAATTTTTGTGTTAATTGTTTTTTATTTTATTTATTATTGTTATTATTATTATTATTATTATTATTATTATTATTATTATTATTATTATTATTATTAAATTGTCTTGATAACTTCAGAAATTAGGCATCAGATTTCTAGTTCCCAGCATGCTTTGCATTGGACTGGATAAGGAGACTAAATGTTGAAATGTGTCATTTTATTGTTATTTAAAAGTGTTAATTTGTTTTAGTGGAAGTAAAGCTCTGTTAGTGTTTAATGCTGCTATGTTTGACATTTAAAAGAGTTTATGTAATGTTGATACATGAAGGTAAACACTGGATTGACCCTATAAGATGACTCTATAGTGATAAGTAATATCTTAAGTGTTCATTAAATATATGCCAAATAAGTTACATTTAGCATGTGCTATGATAGCTGTTGATTTGAAATGAAATAGATAAGATTAACTTGCTCCACTACTACAATTCAAGTAGTTGGAGCGACTTTTTTTTTTTTTCCTGAATAATCAAGTAAAAAAAAAAAAAAAAATGTCTATGCATATTCAGTGTAGCTTGTTGATTGAATGTAATTTCACTCAAAGTTGTCATAACTAAAAAAATAAAAAAGATGCAAACAAGTGTGAAAAAAGTGTTCATTTTGTCCTTTTTTAAAATATTTTTCCCCATGAGTCGATAAATGATAGCTGCAGACTATATCAACATGGAGTATTGTTGACGAAAAAAAGATTAAACTAAAATGTAAATAAATAAATAAAATAAAAATAAACCCATGACCAAAATCTCTATTTGTTTTTGTCGAATAAAAAGAGGAGACAAAATATTACAAAAATATTTGTTTTTAAAGGCACAATATCTAATTTTTCGCCACTAGAGGTCGCTTATTCAATACAAAGGCATAGCTTGATGACGCCTGGATTTCATGGAATCATGGGAGTTGTAGTCTTCACCTCTACAGCAAAAGAGTCAGACGGGACTCGGTCAGAAATCATATTCATGGATGAGTTAATGTATTAAAGATTCATTAACGTTTCTGTAGTATGAAGCTGGGTGGGGCTGAGAGCCGTGGGAGCGGAATGAGGCCGCTGGAGCGATTGCTAATAAGAGACGAGCGTGACACACGGCTCAAGAGTAGTGGAGCTTTTATTTTGCCACAGATGACAGTTTCCACTTCTTTCACTCATGAGTATGTGGGATAATGCATCGCTGTTTTATCATATTAGATACATTTGAGTGTGTTAAAGTTATGTTACAATGCAACTCTGTGCGTTCACTCGGCGGTTACTATGAGACACTTGTTGCACACTGCAGTGAGCTAGATCGATATTAGGCACAGTATACTCGCGGTAAATCAAGAAAACGAGGTTTAAACAATAAGAGTAACTGTGTTGAGCTATATAACAATGATTCATTTTCTGTCGATTAATGTATCCAAACAGTTGCTCACCTCTCTAATGTTCAAGGGTAATGCGGGTATGATGTCATTGATAGGTGACGCACAGATACGGTCCGTGTCCTGGTTAAAATTGCTTATTTCTCTGGATTTAAACATTCTTGGAAACATCATCAAGTCAACAACATTTATAACTTTGTTCTGGTGTTTTTTGGATATTTTAATCCAAAAAGTGTACATATTGTGCCTTTAACAAGCTTCTATGAGCTTTCATGCTTGCGGCTGCCAAATGTCAACATTTGTGTGACAGTACTTTTTTGCTGTTGTTTTAATAGAAAAAGCATTCCTTTGGAATTATTGGAATTGCTATTAGGAATTTCACCTTCAGAATTTTTGAGAGAAATTTCTTACCAGTTATCATAATGTAGAGAGTGTTCATTTGCATGAAAATAGCCTATAATAAATAAGGTAACTAAGACCCCATCCACATGGACGCCCCATGTGAATGCCCCATCCACGCGTTTAGCTGTATACATACAATTTTTGTATTTTCATCCTGACAGATCTGGCGTTTTGGGAGCCCGAAATGGCTATTTTTTGAAACTGGGTCCCAGAGTGGATAAATCTGAAAATGACACCCTTGCGTTTTTGTGTGTACAGCCAATTCATTGAGGTACTGACTCTCTGTGGTCATAAAAAAATCCTAGGATGTCTTTCGGAAAAACAGTAGGGGTGTAACCCCAGCATCCTGGCCAAATTTGCCCATTGGCTTCTGTCCATCATGGCCTCCTAATATTCCCCATACACTGATTGGCTTCATCACTCTTTCTCCTCTCCACCAATCAGCTGGTGTGTGGTGGGCGCTCTGGCGCAATATGGCTGCCGTCGCATTATCCAGGTGATGCTGCACATCGGTGGAGGTTGAGGAGATTCCCCCCTTCTATATGTAAAAGCGCTTTGAGTACCCAGAAAAGCGCTATATAAATGTAATGAATTATTATTATTATTATTTATTTTGTGAAATGATGATGTCATCACCCCATGTCTCGCGCATTCTCCAAGTCTTCTTCTCCGTTTTTAGTGTATCTCTGTGGCAGAATTACAGTGCTACATACTGGTCTTCCATGCATCGTTTTGGGTCCGTATCAGTGGTTTTGTGTGTACGCAGATATTTCTGGAGACAAGGAAAAAAAAAGACTGGATAGGGAAAGCTCTGGCTTTGTGTGGATGTGGCCTAGATGAGGTGAAATAAACCATGTGTATGAGTTGACATTCTCTTGATTTGGGCTTATACGTAGGTGTAAGTGCAATAATTCTGATGAAATACATTTTACAAAAATACATTTCTCAGATGTCAACAATCAATGTGATTACAATTTTGAGCAATCAATTGTTATTTTAAATTCATACAGCATGACGAATATGTTTTCATTGACCAAAACTAGACTCAAATTCCCAGACATTTAGACGACTAAAACTTGACTAAAGGAAGACTAAATATGATAACTTAAAAACATTTTGACACAGGACTAAGACCATGTTTAAAAATAGCTGACAAAATTAACACTAATGCAAAATGTTGCTGTATGTTTGTATTTATTTATTGAGTGTGACTTCAAAGTTCGATTGCACTTCCTCATTCAGAGTTGCTGCAGCAGATCTAAAAGTCGTTTCGTATACCTTGTCAGCTGTGTTCCTGCACCTGATGCAAATGTGCTCTTATCAAGCGAACTCAATAGATTTTATCCAGACACCTATTGAGATCTTGGCCTCTGAAAGCCGGTGTGGCTAGTGGTCTATGAGCGTGTTTTCTCAGCACCTGGGGGGAGAGCAAGCATCTATTAGTTTACGTCAAAGATTGAAATGCTTTCAGAAATCTCCCCGCATGCTTCTCTTCTGCAGGTTAACTTTCCTGCTGCTACATTAATCACCATGACAACTGCCTCCACTCATACTGTTATATGTCGCTGTAAGAGAGAGCGAGAACGTCTTGATAATTTTGTATTCCAATTTCACACTTTGTGCTTATAGTCAAATCTGTTCAGACAACCTCTAATGCAAAACAGTATGAGCTTGCAGAATAACCAGTTCATTATACATGCATTTCACAAATCTGTGAAATCTCACTTTGATGTGATTTAAAAACACATTTATGTTTTTGTGACTAGGCTTGAGAAAAAAAAAAAATCTAAGCATTGTAACAACAGGCAATATTGATTTTCCCTCAGAGATGATTAAATTAATATCTGCTAATGATGATATTATAATTAACTACATTTTTACATTTGAATGGTGCTTGCCTGTGCAAAACTCCCATGATGTTAGGGAGTTTCTATGCATTTTCTAAGGTATTCAGAGTAGTTTTAGTGTGTTGCCATGCAGTTGCTAGGGTATTATGTGTGGTTGCTAGGGTGTTACTAAGTGGTTGTTATGGTGTTCTAGGTGGTTACCAAGGTGTGAATGAATTGTTGGCAAGGTGTTGCAAAGCATTTTCTAAGCAGTGACGTTCTGAATGGATTTAGTGTGTTGATATGTTGTTATGGGTGGTTTCTATGGTGTTACTAAGTGGTTGACAAGGTGTTGATAAGTTGTGTCTTGGGCATTCTGAGTGGTTGCTAGGGTGTGGCCATATTTTTTATTTTTATTTTTTACAGTGTTGTTTGGCAGTTGCTATTGTCTTATGGGTGGTGCTGCGGTGTTACAAAGTTACTGCCCATGGTGTTCTAGGAGGTTGCCAAGGCATTGATAAATAATTGCTTGTGTGTTGCTATGCATTTTCTAAGGTGTTCTGAGTTGTTTTTGTATGTTTCCATGTAGTTACTAGGGTGTTATATGTGGTGGCTAGGGTGTCACTAAGTAACTCGTATTGTGCCTTGGGTGATTGTCAAGGCATTGATTAATGGTTGCTAGTGTGTTGCTAAGTATTTTATAAGGTGTTCTGAGTTTTCGGTGTGCTTCTATGGTGTTATGGATTGTTGCTTGGATGTTAGTAAGTTGTTGTAAGGGAATTTTGCCATGGTGTTGATGAGTGGTTGCTAGGGTGTTCTGAGAAATTGTTAGGGTGTTGTTATGAATTTCCTAAGGTATTCCGAGAGGTTTTAGTGTGTTGCTAGGGTGTTATGGGTGGTTGTTGGGGCATCACTAGGGTGTTTTGGGTTGTTGCTAATGTTCTGCTATGCATTTTCTAAAGCGTTTCTAAGAAGTTTTGCTTTGTAGTTACTAGGGTGTTATGGGTGGTTGCTAGGGTGTCACTAAGTGGCTGCCAATGGGTTATGGGTGATTGGTAAGGCATTGATTAATGGTTACTATGGTGTCACTAAATATTTGATAAGGTGTTCTAAATGGTTTTCATTGTGTTGTTACAGTGTTGTGGGTGGTTGCTTGGGCGTTACTAAGTGGTTGTGAGGGTGTTCTGAGACGTCATTAGGGTGTTTCTATGCATTTTCTGAGGTATTCTGAGAGGTTTTAGTGTGTTGCTATTCATTTGCTAGGGTGTTATGGGTAGTTGCTGGGGCATCACTAAGTGGCTGCCAAGGTGTTTTAGGTGTTTTCTAAGGTATTAGAATGTTGCTGTGTTAAGGTGTTCTGGGTGGTTGCTAGGGTGTTACTATGCAGTTTCTAAGGTGTCCAGAGTAGTTTTTATTATGTTGCTGTTCTGGGTGGTTGTTTGGGCATTGCTATTGTCATCCAAGCACATCACTTTAAAAAGGTGCTTGATTTGAGGTATCAACAGTAAGGGATGTTACATGACAATGTTTAATTTTTTATCTTAACAAGCACCAAAAAAAAAAAAAAAAAAATGTTTCCATTCATTTCTTGAACTCAGTGCATTGGAGATTCTTGACAGAAGTGGTTTGCTTAGGCCTGTAAAGGGTATATCTGAACTATCTTCTTTTGAAGTGTTTCTATTCAGAAATTTGTGCCTGCATTGTGTACATCAGTAAAGCTACAATGAGATATTGAAAGGTCGTTTCTAAAGTGCATGGCCTCCTCTAACAGCTTTATGATTCAACAAAGCATGCCTTTGATTCAACAAGTAACATGAAGGTGTGCATGCATGTATAATGTGTAAAGGGTTCATAAGGTCCAGGTAGCCTTACAGAAAAACAGCAAACACACCAGTCCTTTGAGAAAGGTCATCCTAAATATTTCCTTGGAACATAAGTACTTACCCTTACACCTGTCTATTTATCCCTGCCACAGATTAAGACTGAGTGCTACTGAAAGAAGAACATCTCTAACGCTTATGATCGTGTTCTTTAACTGCCATGGCCTTGGGTCAAACATGTCTGCCATAAAACATCTCCCACACTCTACTGTTTAGACTAATGTTTCATTTGAAGCACTTAGGAATGTTAAAAGCTTACCTAGCCAAGGCCTGACATAGAAGCCAATAGCGCACATCCTTTTTCAAAAGGTCCAAACACCATTTTCCTATGTATATTTCCTATGTATGCAAGTTTCATTACATTTTTGGTCATCGATTATGATTGTTATATGAAGCTTTAATTATTTAATTTAATTTAATTTATACATACTGTACATCAATTATATAAAGTCAAATATTACAACAATGAATTTTTTTCATCATGCCTATACAAACTCACTGCAGTGATGGTACGGTGTTCGGTGTGGTTGCTAGCTGGCTTCTCACAAGCTCTGGCTCATTCACAGTTTCTAGATATGGCCCAGGTCCCTCCTTCAATTTACCTTTTATATCATCCACCAAGAGAAAATCCTAACTGTGATTGCTTAGAAAACTTGCATCTCTTGAATATACATTAGGCAGCAAGTGAACATTTTGTCCTCAAAGTTGATGTGTTAGAAGCAGGAAAAATGGGCAAGCGTAAGGATTTGAGTGAGTTTGACAAGGACCAAATTGTGATGGCTAGACGACTGGGTCAGAGCATCTCCAAAACTGCAGCTCTTGTGGGGTGTTCCCGGTCTGCAGTGGTCAGGATCTATCAAAAGTGCTCCAAGGAAGGAACAGTGGTGAACCGGCCACAGGGTCATGGGCGGCCAAGGCTCATTGATGCACGTGGGGAGTGAAGGCTGGCCTGTGTGGTCCGATCAAACAGACGAGCTACTGGAGCTCAAACTGCTCAAGAAGTTAATGCTGGTTCTGATAGAAAGGTGTCGGAATACACAGTGCATCTCAGTTTGTTGAGTATGGGGCGGCATTAGCCGTAGACCAGTCAGGGTGCCCATGCTGACTCCTGTCCACCGCCAAAAGCACCAACAGTGGACACGTGAGCATCAGAACTGGACCACGGAGCAATGGAAGAAGGTGGCCTGGTCTGATGAATCACGTTTTCTTTTACATCACGTGGATGGCTGGGTGCGTGTGCGTCACTTACCTGGGGAACACATGGCACCAGGATGCACTATGGGAAGGAGGCAGTGTGATGCTTTGGGCAATGTTCTGCTGGGAAACCTTGGGTCCTGCCATCCATGTGGACGTTACTTTGACACGTACCACCTACCTAAGCATTGTTGCAGGCCATGTACACCCTTTCATAGAAACAGAATTCCCTGGTGACTGTGGTTTTTTTATATATATATATATATATATATATATATATATATATATATATATATATATATATATTACAAATATTATATACATTTTAAATCACAATTTTTATAAAAATAAAAAATAAAAAATGTGTGTATATATGTGTATATATATATATATATAAAAAGTGTATATATATATATATATAAAGTGTATATATATATATATATATATATATATATATATATATATATATATATATATATATATATATATATATATATCTCTCTAATTTGAAGCATTATTCATTAATTAAGCACTGTAGTTTATTACGTGTTAGGGGTTTATTCAAATTATAACAGGGTCACACAGATAAATAACAGTCCCAAACTTTTTTATGACACTCACTTTTTTTTCACAATAGCGGTAAACAGAGGAGACGATGTGTGACAGGAGTTGTCATGTTGTTTACAGAAAAAAAAACAGGGTGTGAACCGAGTTATCTAAGACCCTGTGACACCCACATCTATTCGCATTCATGTTTTCTGGCATTCTCGATCAAAGGGGTTTAAAAAAAAAAAAAAATTAAAATAGCAACAAACCTGTCATCAAGTGACATGCCCCTAGTGCTGTGAGCATCTGAAGGGGTGAAGTAAAGTTAAAAATGGGGGGTTGGGGGTCGCAACGTGGAAGCGATGTCAGATTGAATCAAAGTGTGTGAATGGCAACAGGTCATTTGCATTTTAATCATTGGAAGGTCAGACCGGCTTCCTCCGTCATGTTTAGCAGACTGTGATTAAACGCACGTTCTCTTGCAAAAGTAATTTATGGAGCACGAAGGATGCATTGACCCCTGTCACGATTTACACATCTCCTATGTCCTGTGGCAGCATATGCATGTCACACCGGTGTAATTTACACATACCTGATGAGCAGAGAGCAATATTAAGGGTGTGAAGTTAAGAACACAATTTTGTGGCGGTGAGGATGATCTGACACTTCACTGCACGCTGTCCATGTGCCGTTCATTAGAGAAGTGCAGCGCTTTAAACGATGCACTGATGAAATGCAGTAGAGTCGAGGCATAAACATACATGTAATATATTATCCCACAGTACTGTAATGTGTTTTAGAATATGTCCCATTTCCCCTGTCACGTACAGTATAATCTCAAATGTCAATGGAATACTCCTTGCAAAAAAACAAAAAAAAAAAAAAACTATAAACTATGAATAATAATAGTAATAAACATACTGTGGCTGTACCGGTGTAATGGCAGTGCTATTGTAGAACAGACTGGTGATAATTGTCACAGTTTTTAAATCAGTAAATTTTCTCAGGGTAAATCAATTTCTGTATGCATAAGCCTTCAAGTATTTACTAAAAAAAAAATATTGAACAATTTTCCCATTATTGCCCAGGGATAAAAGAATCAGTTCATTTAATACATGTTGAACAAGCAATAATGAGCATGTTGAACATATAATTGGACAACAAAAATTATAATTAATGAATAGCGTACAAAAGACAGAGAGACAGACAGATTAGATAATGACAGATAGATTAGATAGACAGACAGACAGACAGACAAACAGACTAGATAGACAGACAGACAGA
The DNA here is from genome assembly GCA_018749465.1 of Paracanthobrama guichenoti. Lineage (NCBI taxonomy): Eukaryota > Metazoa > Chordata > Actinopteri > Cypriniformes > Gobionidae > Paracanthobrama > Paracanthobrama guichenoti. The sequence continues at coordinate 8,370,409 of CM031966.1, read as the reverse complement.
CAGACAGACAGACTAGATAGATAGACAGACAGACAAACAGTCTAGATAGATAGATAGATAGATAGACAGACAGACAGACAGACAGACTAGAAAGATGGACGGATGGACGGACAGACAGACAGACAGACAGACAGACTAGATAGATAGATAGATAGATAGATATAGATAGATAGATAGATAGATAGATAGATAGATAGATAGATAGATAGATAGATAGATAGATAGATAGATAGATAGATAGATAGACAGACAGACAGACAGACAGACTAGATAGATAGATAGACAGACAGACAGACAGACAGACAGACAGACTAGATAGATAGATAGACAGACAGACAGACAGACAGACAGACAGACAGACAGACAGACTAGATAGATAGATAGATAGATAGATAGATAGATAGATAGATAGATAGATAGATAGATAGATAGATAGATAGATAGATAGATAGATAGATAGATAGATAGATAGATGGACGGATGGACAGACAGACTATAGATAGATAGACAGACAGACAGACAGACTAGATAGATAGATAGATAGACAGACAGACAGACAGACTAGATAGACAGACATACAGACAGACAGACAGACAGACTAGATAGATGGATGGACGGACGGACGGACGGACGGACGGACGGACTAGATAGATAGATAGATAGATAGATAGATAGATAGACAGACAGACAGACAGACAGACAGACAGACAGACTAGATAGATAGATAGATAGATAGATAGATAGATAGATAGATAGATAGATAGATAGATAGATAGATAGATAGATAGATAGATAGATAGATAGATAGATAGATAGATAGATAGGCAGGCAGGCAGGCAGGCAGGCAGGCAGACTAGATAGATAGATGGATGGATGGATGGATGGATGGATGGACGGACGGAAGGACGGACAGACTAGATAGATAGATAGATAGATAGACAGACAGACAGACAGACTAGATAGATAGATAGATAGATAGATAGATAGATAGATAGATAGACAGACAGACAGACAGACAGACAGACAGACAGACAGACCAGATAGATAGATAGACAGGCAGACAGACAGACAGACTAGATAGATAGACAGACAGACAGACAGACAGACAGACAGACTAGATAGATAGATAGATAGATAGATAGATAGATAGATAGATAGATAGATAGATAGATAGATAGATAGATAGATAGATAGATAGATAGATAGATAGATAGATAGATAGATAGATAGATAGATAGATAGATACTCGCCGGGTTCGGTCGCCGTTCAGGTCGCTCCGCGAAGACTGTGCTTTTATTTACTATTTTACTTTCTTTTACTCTCAATTTTTACAAACTTATCATCTGCATTGATCTGCTATGACAGCAAAACTCTTTTGGACATTGGTTACCTCTACACTGGACTGTTTCAGGACACTTTCGCCGATCCTCTGTGGCCATCTGAGATCCTTCGGAACGCCGAGTTGAACAATGGACAGACGGGTCAAAGGTGAAGAATCAAGAAACACAGTGGGAAACGCGTTGGGATACGCAACAGACTGAGGAAAAGGGCATCCAGCCCTCCTCTCCCGAGCATTCTTCTAGCAAATGTTCAATCCTTGGAGAATAAGATGGACGATCTTAGAGCCAGGATAAGTTTTCAACGGGACATGAGGGACTGTAACATCTTTTGTTTGTCTGAAACATGGCTCACGCCCGCGGTCCCGGACACAGCTGTGACGCCGTCGGAGAACTTCTCTGTTTTTCGGATGGACAGAACAGCCGAGGCCGGTAAATCCAAAGGCGGTGGAGTATGCTTCATGATCAACAAGAAATGGTGCGTCCCCAGGAACATCACCATTCTCTCACGATCCTGCTCGCCTCATCTGGAACATTTAACAATCATTTGCCGACCATTCTATCTGCCGAGGGAGTTTTCTTCGGTCGTCGCGACCTCTGTTTACATTCCACCACAGGCAGACACAGGGCTGGCTTTATCTGGCCTTCATGATGTTGCCAGCGGCGTCATAAACAAACACCCCGACGCTGCTTTCATCGTCGCGGGCGATTTTAACAAAGCAAACCTAAAGAAAGTCTTGCCAAACTTTCACCAACACGTCTCCTGTCCCACACGAGGAGCAAACACACTGGATCATTGCTACTCTCCGTTTAAGAACTCCTATAAAGCGCGGTCACTTCCAGCTTTTGGCAAATCGGATCATGCCGCCATTTTCCTCACACCTGAATACAGACAAAGGCTCGTTCAGGAACCCCCGGTGAGGCGGGAAGTTAAGCGCTGGTCGCCCCATTCAGAGACCGCGCTACAGGCAGCTCTGGATGATGTGGATTGGGACATGTTCCGAGCGAGTTCAGCTGACGTAAGCGAGTTCACGGATGTGGCGCTTGTCTTCATCAACACGCTTACAGAGCAAGCCACGCAAACAATAACAATAACGTCCTTCTCAAATCAGAAACCGTGGGTGGACAATTCAATCCGCGCTGTAGTGAACACACGCACTGCCGCTTACAACACCGGTCTCCTAACGGGGAATATGACTGAATACAGATCGTCCTGCTATGCTCTGCGGCGTGCAGTTAAAGCCGCAAAACTCCGTTATAAAGACCGAGTGGAGTCTCATTTCCAACTCAACGACTCCCGGCGCATGTGGCAAGGTCTGAGGTCCATCTGCTCTTTTGGATCTGAATCCTCTGCAGAGGTGAGTGCTGATCCGTTGCTTGTGAATGAGTTAAACTCTTTCTACGCTCGCTTTGACTGTAACCGCGTCAACGCGACTCCGCCAAGTGGCGCGTCAGAGGAATTACTCAGAGCAGCAACAACCACGTGATCTCTGTCTCGGAGGATGAAGTTCGAGGGCACTCAAGCCGCGTGGACGTCAGGAAAGCTGATGGGCCAGATGGTATTTCAGGCCGTGTTCTGCGGTCCTGTGCTGATCAGCATGCCGGGTTGTTTACATCTATCTTCAATGAGTCCCTCGCTACATCTGTGGTCCCCACCTCCTTCAAAAAATCCACCATCATCCCTGTCCCTAAGAACAGTAAACCCTCTTGCCTAAATGACTATCGTCCAGTGGCTCTCACATCTATAGTCATGAAGGTCTTTGAGAGACTCATTAAAAACACCATTTGCGCCTACATTCCTGACACTTTGGACCCTCTTCAGTTTGCCTATCGTCCCAATAGATCGACTGAAGATGCCATCTCTCATGTCCTCCACTCCTCCCTCACTCACATCGACAGCAAAAGTGGGAACTACGTAAGGCTGCTATTTATTGACTATAGCTCAGCCTTTAACACCATAGTTCCCATCAAGCTAACCTCCAAACTCCTGGATCTCGGCCTGAATCCTTCTCTCTGCCACTGGATTGAAGACTTCCTCACTGGCAGGCCTCAGGTGGTGAGAGTAGGCCAGTCCACCTCCTCCTCCATCACCCTGAGTGTGGGAGCCCCACAGGGCTGTGTCCTGAGTCCCCTGCTCTACTCTCTCTACACGCATGACTGTTTGTCCACACACAGCTCCACCTCTATCATCAAATTTGCTGATGATACTGTTGTCCTGGGCCTCATTTCCAACAACAATGAGACGGCATACTTGGACGAGGTGGAGCATCTAACATCATGGTGCCAGGACAACTGTCTCTCTCTGAATGTTGGCAAGACCAAAGAAATGATTGTGGACTTCAGGAAGAGACAGCAATGGACATACTCCCCCCTCATGATCAGCGGGTCACCAGTAGAGAGAGTGAGCAGCTTCAAGTACCTGGGTGTAAACATCTCCGAGGACCTGACCTGGACTGCTCACATTCAGACACAGGTGAAAAAAGCCAGGCAAAGACTGTACCACCTGCGCCAGCTGAGGAAATTCAGGGTTTCACCAGCTATCCTGAAAACTTTCTATTTAGGGGCGATAGAAAGTGTATTAACTCAGTGCATCACAGCGTGGTATGGGAACAGCACCAGTCATGACTGCAAAGCCCTGCAAAGAGTTGTGCGCTTATCCGAGCGTATCTCAGGGTCAGCTCTCCCGTCTCTGCAGGACATCTACACCAAACGCTGCAAAGGTAGAGCTACTAAGATCATCAAGGACTCTAATCACCCTGCAAACCCTCGTTTCACGCTGCTGCCATCTGGTAAGCGCTTCCGAAGCCTGATGGCCAAAACTGAGAGACTCAGGAGGAGCTTCTTCCCCCAGGCCATCAGACTCCTGAACTCAGTCACTTAACATCACGTGACCATCGACATACTGACATTGCACTGCACTTTCTGTTCTCGTTGTTACTGTGTAACAACCTGTTATAAACCTGTTTGCACATTATACTCTTATACATTTGTTAACCACATATTTATAAGTCTACAGTTTACTCACTGCACAGTTTACCTCACTTATTTTATTCCACTTCTTTATTCTTTTTTTTTTTTTTTTTTTCTACTTGACTTGATTATTTATAATTCTACAGATATACACTCACCTAAAGGATTAGTAGGAACACCTGTTCAATTTCTCATTAATACAATTATCTAATCAACCAATCACATGGCAGTTGCTTCAATGCATTTAGGGGTGTGGTCCTGGTCAAGACGATCTCCTGAACTCCAAACTGAATGTCAGAATGGGAAAGAAAGGAGATTTAAGCAATTTTGAGCGTGGCATGGTTGTTGGTGCCAGACGGGCCGGTCTGAGTATTTCACAATCTGCTTAGTTACTGGGATTTTCACGCACAACCATTTCTAGGGTTTACAAAGAATGGTGCGAAAAGGGAAAAACATCCAGTATGCGGCAGTTCTGTGGGCGAAAATGCCTTGTTGATGCTAGAGGTCAGAGGAGAATGGGCCGACTGATTCAAGCTGATAGAAGAGCAACTTTGACTGAAATAACCACTTGTTACAACCGAGGTAAGCAGCAAAGCATTTGTGAAGCCACAACACGCACAACCTTGAGGTGGATGGGCTACAACAGCAGAAGACCCCACCGGGTACCACTCATCTCCACTACAAATAGGAAAAAGAGGCTACAGTTTGCACAAGCTCACCAAATTTGGACAGTTGAAGACTGGAAAAATGTTGCCTGGTCTGATGAGTCTCGATTTCTGTTGAGACATTCAGATGGTAGAGTCAGAATTTGGCGTAAACAGAATGAGAACATGGATCCATCATGCCTTGTTACCACTGAGCAGGCTGGTGGTGGTGGTGTAATGGTGTGGGGGATGTTTTCTTGGCATACCTTAGGCCCCTTAGTGCCAATTGGGCATCGTTTAAATGCCACGGCCTACCTGAGCATTGTTTCTGACCATGTCCATCCCTTTATGACCACCATGCACCCATTCTCTGATGGCTACTTCCAGCAGGATAATGCACTATGTCACAAAGCTCAAAATCATGACAATGAGTTCACTGTACTAAAATGGCCCCCACAGTCACCAGATCTCAAGCCAATAGAGCATCTTTGGGATTTGGTGGAACGGGAGCTTTGTGCCCTGGATATGCATCCCACAAATCTCCATCAACTGCAAGATGCTATCCTATCAATATGGGCTAACATTTCTAAAGAATGCTTTCAGCACCTTGTTGAATCAATGCCACGTAGAATTAAGGCAGTTCTGAAGGCGAAAGGGGGTCAAACACAGTATTAGTATGGTGTTCCTAATAATCTTTTAGGTGAGTATATATATATAGTACTTTTTTATTCTATTTCTATTATAATTTCCTCCTTGTGTTTTTAACTGTGAATTTGCACTGTCCATGGAGCGGACCTGTTTACATTTCACTGCCGGTTGTATATTCTGTATATAACTGTGTATGTGACAAATAAAACTCTTGAATCTTGAATCTTGAATCTTGACAGACGGACTAGATAGACAGACAGACAGACAAACCAGATAGATAGATAGACAGGCAGACAGACAGACAGACTAGATAGACAGACGGATAGACAGACCAGATAGATAGATAGACAGGCAGACAGACAGACAGACTAGATAGATAGATAGATAGATAGATAGATAGATAGATAGATAGATAGATAGATAGAGACAGACAGACAGACAGACAGACAGACATACAGACTAGATAGATAGATAGATAGATAGACAGACAGACAGACAGACAGACAGACAGACTAGAGAGATAGATTGATAGACAGACAGACAGACAGACAGACAGACAGACAGACTATAGATAGATAGATAGATAGATAGATAGATAGATAGATAGATAGATAGATAGATAGATAGATAGATAGATAGATAGATAGATAGATAGATAGATAGATAGATAGATAGATAGATAGATAGATCTTTTGAAACATCATAAATGGCTTTACTGTCACTTTTGATAGATTTAATGTGTCTGCTGAGTAAAAGCAGTTTAAAAAAAACCACTTGCATATACATACAAAATCTCAAATGTCCGAAATTAATGTTTAGCCACACCTTCCATTACAATTAACCATTCACAATTGTTTTAACCTAAAATTTGCTTAATTTGTATTCAAAAATATATTTATTTATTAATTATTATATATTATATTTTTATATTAATTTATTATTATATATTATATTTTTTTATATTATTTCTTATTGAAATATATTTTATTCCCTGTGAAAAAAAAAAAAATATATATATACAGTATACAGTATTTTTCTTTTTTTTTTTTTTTTTTTTTTTTTTACATTTTATGTACTACGCCCCAGCATTTACTGATACTGATACATGGTACTGAATGATTAACATATTGTATATTCATACACCATAAAATAGGTACTTAAAAGAATATCATGATACTATTCTAGTCCATTAAACATGTTAATACCCTGGTAGACGTTTGTCAGTGCATCGTACTGGTCTGGACAGGCTGGTACAACAAAACATCTCCACAAAGGAGGTTGTTAAAATTCCACGTTTCCCTGCAGAGAAAGGGGACCCCAGGTCAAACGGGACCTTTCTTTCCTCAGGGCCAAACCCAAATGGCCAAGAGGTGACTTTCCCATAACAAACAGCCGTGGCCAAGCTGTGCCGTTCACATAATGTCTTTAGCAGATTGTCACCAAATAGCCAGTAAATGTGGTTGCACATGCTAAGAATTCCTCCCCCCCTTTCCACCGACTGCAAACAAGTACACAAAGCCCTGTGGTTAACTGCCATTTAGCTGATAGCTTCATTATATCCCAGCACTCCAAAGGGAGAGACGCAGTATCTTTTCCCATGGAATACTGCACTCATTCTGAGTCACATTTTCTGCCTTTCCAGAGTCTCTCACAGATGTCACCCGGCCTCCCCCGATCTTGATTCCCGCTGTAGAGTTGGTTCTCATACATTAGCAGTTTTTCATTTACATACCGTATCGCTCCTGTTCTTCCCGCCTGTGTACTCGAATAGGGGAAGGACAGTAGAGGGAGGACGGTTTTCCTTTTCTCACATGGCAGCCCAAATACTGTGACATAATTGTTCTGTTCGACCACATTATTAACAGTGACTTGCTGTGAATGCATCTTCCATGCTCGGATGGAAATTATGTATGGTGTCAAATTAGGCATTATCTTGGGGGTTGTTATTTATATAAATGAACTCCCATCCCTGCCTCTAAATATTTGGCCACCCATGTCAAAAACATGCCAACATGTACACAAAAACTGGTTGTTGGTGCATTTTTGGCATGACACTTGGTGCTGTATACAGTGAGGTTAACTAGTGTTTCCTAAGATCACAATAATGATTGTGCAAAATAATTGCTAATGCAAAAATCACTATTGCTCATATTTAAGATTATTGGAGGGGTTCCAGACCCTCATAACAGTTAGTTTTTCACTGATTAAATAAAAATCACAAATATTTAAAATATAAATGTATTTATACATTTTATGTATGTTGCTGGAAAATACAGTATGATGTTTTTCAGATTCAGGATTTTCAGATTTGCTAAACATTATTAACATACAGTCTCTTATTCTCACCAAGTCTGCATTTATTTCATTATTTCATTTCATTTAAAAAAATACAGTAAAAACAGTAATATTGTAAAAATATTTCTATTTTGAAATATTTTGAAATGTAACTTCTTTCTTGTGATCAAAGCTGAATTTGCAGCATCATTACTGCAGTCTTCAGTGTCACATGATCTTCAGAAATCATTCTAAAGCCCCATTTCCACCGAAATTACCCGGAACAGTTTGTCCCAGGAAATTGCAGGAACTTTTTTCCCTGCTCTCTGCATTTCCATCGCGGTCTAAAGTACCGTGAAGACTAGTCCAGTGACGTACGACTGCACATGACTTTCCAGAGCTCATCGGATTTCGTCTTCTGCAAATACACTTAATAAAGCTTGAATCTCGTCATCGGTCCATTGGTTGTATTTTTTTAATTCATTGTTGATTTGAATAGCAAACAACTCTTACTGCACGCACCGCAACAGATTTTTAGGTTGAAATAAAATGCTGGGTGAGCTCAACCAATCAGCATGTTCAGCGTCCAAGTCCCACCCCCGAAAGTTCCTGAACTCCTGAAAAAGTACTACCTCGCGAGTAGGACCGTTTTGAGGGGGACATTTTTACCCAGAACTTTATTTAGACCCCGGTTCCTGCGGTCGAAACACCCCAAGTACTGCGTGTTTGATGATGGATGATGGATGGATAGATGGATGGATGGATTTATTTGATGACAGATAGATAGATAGATAGATAGATAGATAGATAGATAGATAGATAGATAGATAGATAGATAGATAGATAGATAGATAGATAGATAGATAGATAGATAGATAGATAGATAGATAGATAGATAGATAGATCAATTTGATGGACAAACTAATATGGATAACTTTAAAAAAAAAATCTCTTATATCATGAACACATTTAATGTGATCAATATCTTGCCAGTAAGCAACCACCTTAACAACGCCCTAGCAACCACCCAGAACACCCCCATAACCCCATATGAAAATACATGTTATGATCTTTTCCATTTCTCCACTCTGCAAATTTAATTTGTCCTCTTTTAAAACTGACTGACCCATGGGATGTAACGATATTCTCAGGCTCTGATTGGCTCTTGACTACACCTCTCATTTTAATGCTCAGTCCCATTATTTATGCCACTAAAGAGATAGCAGCTGAATTCCCCGGCCGCTTCTGCTATTTGGAGAGGTGATTTGCCCACTCAGTGAGGTCAGTCCAGTGATGGTTCAGCATAATTAGGCCTGTGATCAGTACATCCATCTCCCTACAGCTCAGCCAAAGCAGGACCAGCTCAGCAAGCGCTGACCAAGCCGAAGATCAGCGCCCTTCTACGGGAAGTGTGCTAACGTAGCGGGGAGGATTTGACATGGCCGGGAGGGGGTTGAGGACTGACTGAGCATGAGGTGCTGTGAATAGTACTTTGGGCCAGACACAAAAAACTGTCAACGTGACTGAAAGAGTTGCAAATTTTCCCCGAGCGAGAGGGCAATGGGTGCGTAACGGTTTGAAAAAGCATATTTGGACTGAGTGAGAGTTGTTTATGTTATTCATTTCAATCTCTGTATGCTTAAAAGCCCCCTGAAAGCATTCAGAATTAATGATCCATGTTGAATAAAAGTCACATTTGTTAAATTAAGAAGGCAGACGCCAAAAATGTCCTGTTCAACAGGAGACCGATGTGCATTTCTTCCAAACCCACTTACACATATTTGTCTTCATTGTAGATTTTGACTGTGCAAAAGTCTGAAGAGTTTATTAATCATATATGTGTTTCTTCAAATTTGGACACTTTTATCTCCCAAGGGGTTGATTTTTTATTTATTAAAGACATTTTAGATGATTTTAGTGAAAATGACTGACAAATCTCAAATAGAATCACTAATAATATCATTTAATTACTTATCACTTTTGACCAATAGGTGGCGCTGTGACCAAATTGCTGTGGTGTGGTCAGTGTGGGGTGACAATAGGTGTGTTCGACTTGATGTGGCATATTCTGCTCTCTAATCGCTCTCACGGTACTTTGATGTCATGCATTGATCGGTCTGCGCAGCGCTGCTTCAAGTCGAACACACACACAAAAGCCCGCGTTTCCATCTCGGGAACTAGGGACTTTGGGGTGGTACTCTGGGTTTTGGCAATTCTGACTTTATATCTCGCAATTCTGAGAAAAAAAAATTGCAATCATCTTTTAAGATGTTTTATTCAGGGGCCGGAAACAAGCTTCCATAAGTAAGAGTTGTTTGCTATACAAATACAAAATGGAGTTTAAAAAATCCAACCAATGGACCAGCAATGAGGTTCAGGCTTTATTAAAGCTGCTGTCCCTAACTTTTTTTGTGTTCAAGATTTACAAAAATGATATGAGAATGTACAACATGAATCCATTTTCTAAACTTTGTTTTTGTCTTACCCAGAATCATTATTGTACACTTATAATAAGTGTTTATATTGGGACTATTTCAGACCAGTCTGGTCAGAATTGGCCCGCCAGCAGTAATATCTGGCCCGTGCCCGCAGCTGTTTTGATAGAGGCTGGTTCTTAAATATATCTGTCATGATAGTGTAACGGAGGCCAGCTAGTGGGAGCTGTACAGGTAAACTCCCCTCTAGTGAAAATCAAATCAGATGTAGTCAAAATGGCGGATTGTTCGACTCTGCCTGCTGCCCAGAATCAGTCTCGTGATTTTGGTCAAACTGTTCAGAAATAAGCAAAAATAGCCTTTTTCATATCTCCTGACCACTAGGTGGCACTTTGCCGAAACTGTGAAGGTACCATCAGGTCGTGGTTGTCATAACACACACCAAGTTTGGTCTGAATACGCTAAAGTGTACGGAGATATAGCCTCACTTTGGTGTGCTCTTTGTGGAAATCGTATTTCAGAACGGTTTGATGAATCAACTTTTTGTCGGCATTGGTCTGAAGCAGGGGCGGTTCTCATTCATTTGAGTGTTAAATGTAATTTTTCAGTAGCTAATAGCTCTGATTACGTCCACAACCGCAGTCTTTGATTATATCCGAATTAGGAATTCATTATAATGCAACCAAAGATAAATTATGACCAATGCAATGAACGCAGAGACAGTGTTTCACATACCACAGAGATACCCAAGAAAAGATACAAGTAAAAGAAAATTCCAGTCATATTAATCTATCCAATAGTGCACTGTTGCTTCATGACTATGCAAACTCTGCAAAGAGTCTGCTATCAGAAAACAGATTCAGGCTACAAAATAGCATGCAAAATAAATGGTTCCTTTTGCTTATATAAATTGAGCATGCATGATAATATTACAGATAAATTAATTTTCCTAAGATGATTTGTATTAGGCCTATCTGTAAGATTATACAGCAGATTTTTTTTAATTTTTTTTTAATCAGTTTGTTTTGTGATATAAAGTATGTGTCAAGTTTACAGATGCAGAAAAGTGCCTAGATTTTAAAAGTGTGTTATGTCATCACTGCTCATTATCACGCAATACAAGATTACTTGTCAAATAAATAAATAAACCTGAAATGCCTTTAGTTTACGTGTTGAGATTGCAGAGTGATACACAGCCCAGTAAAAATGACTTCCAATAATCCTGAAAATATGTTGAATGTTGTTCCAGACCTGTATGAGTTTCTTTCTTCTTCTACATAAAAGAAGATATTTTGAAGAATGTTGGTAACTAAATTGTTTCGGTGCCCACTGACTTCAATTGTATGGATAAAAAAAAAAAAAAAAAAAAAAAAAAAAACAATGAGCTGTTTTATATTTTCTTTTATGTTCAAAAGAATAAATGCTTGGTCATGCTTGGAATGACATGAGGGTGAGTAAATTGTGACAGAAATTGTATTTTTTGGTGAACTATATCCCTTTCGGATAAAAGTTAAAGTGTGCCTAAAGGCACAAGTAACTACATGAAACATGAGGGGAACAAGAACCACTTTAATTTACAGCCCGTAGATACACATTTACCCTGTGACTACATGAAACAAGAGGGGAACAAACACCACTTTAGTTTACAGCCCGTAGATTCACACTTACCCTGTGACTACAAGAAACAAGAGGGTAACAAACACCACTTTAATTTACAGCCCGTAGATTTACACTTACCCTGTGACTACATGAAACAAGAGGGTAACAAACACCACTTTAATTTACAGCCGTAGATTCACACCTACCATGTAACTACATGAAACAAGAGGGGAACAAACACCACTTTAATTTACAGCACGTAGATTCACACTTACCCTGTGTCTCGGTTACGCATGGTAACCCTCGTTCCCTGAAGGAGGGAACGGAGACGTACGTCGGACGTCACCGACGAATTGGGGATCACTTCAGGGAGCCCCTATCAGCTTCGAGATATAGAGAACAGGCCAATGAGAATTGGCATGCAAGTTTTGCATCTCGCGCTCCACCCCACGTCACGGGTATAAAGCGGAAGTGAAATGCAACGCACGTTTGTTTTTCACTGAGGAGCCGAACCAGTGACACGGCCTGCAGTGATGGTACAGCAATTGTGGCGACGGGACGTACGTCTCCGTTCCCTCCTTCAGCGAACGAGGGTTACCATACGTAACCGAGGCATTCCCTTTCAGTCGGTCACATTCAACGTACGTCGGACGTCACCGACGAATTGGGATCCCTTTGGAACACACCACAGTTGCTACCACTTCCAGCGCCCTGAGAGAGCCCCTCAGATCCCGGCTGGAGACTTACCGTGGAGAATACACATATGGGACCGCCGTGGGGGTCACAACATATGGAACCCAGCCTAACACAAGTTCCACCAATGCATACGAGCATTAGGCCTGGTGTCGGACGCTCCGCCACGTCCGACTGCCGAGGGTTGCGGAGGACTCGACAGGGTTTGCCATGCTGGGGAACTCGATTGGAGCATATAAGCACACGTATCCGTTCCAGGGGAAGGGAGTGGCGCAGCAAGCCAACACTTAGAACGGGCACTTCGGTGTTACTGACTATGGGAAGTGAGCACACAGGAAGATACCGGCTCTACATGTAGGCTATAGAACCTAGCGAACGTGTTGGGTGTCGCCCAGCCCACAGCTCTACAAATATCTGCCAGTAAGACGCCACGAGCCAGCGCCCAGGAAGAAGCTACACCCCTGGTGGAGTGGGCTCTTAACCCGAGCGGGCAGGGCACGTCTTGGGTTTCATACGCCAAGACGATGGCATCCACTATCCAGTGGGCCATCCTCTGCTTGGAGACAGCCTTTCCCTTCTGCTGTCCTCCGTAGAGCTGCTCTGAGGTCCTGAAGCTTTGCGTTCTGTCCACATAAGTCCGTAAAGCGCGGATGGGACAGAGAAAAGCTAGAGCTGGGTCTGCCTCCTCCGAGGGCAGCGCTTGCAGGTTCACCACCTGGTCCCGGAAGGGAGTGGTGGGAACCTTGGGCACATATCCAGGCCAGGGTCTCAGGATTACGTGAGAGTTACCAGGTCTGAATTCCAAGCACGATTCGTTGACCTAAAGTGCCTGCAGGTCCCCTACCCTCTTGATGGAGGCCAATGCAGTCAGGAGTCTTCAGAGACAGAATTTTTAACTCAGCTGACTGCAAAGGCTCAAAGGGAGGCCTCTGCAGTGTGGTCAGCACCAGAGACAGGTCCCAAGAGGGTATAGAGGGAGGGCGAGGCGGATTCAGTCTCCTCGCCTCCCTCAGGAACCTGACGATCGTGCTTCCCTAAGGACTTTCCGCCTACGAGGTCATGACTGGCGGTGATAGCGGCCACATAAACTTTGAGGGTGGAGGGAGACAGCCTTTGCTCCAACCCGTCTTGTAGGAAGGAAAGCACAGAACTGACCGAACAACTTTGGGGGTCTTCTCGGTGAGAAGAGCACCATTCGACGAACAGGTTCCACTTCAATGAATAGAGGTGCCTTGTAGAGGGCGCTCTAGCGGAAGTAATGGTGTCTACCACAGCTTGTGGTAGACCGCCTAGAACCTCCGCGTCCCGTCCAGGGACCAGACATGGAGTTTCCAGAGGTCCGGATGCGGGTGCCAGAGGGTGCCCCGTCTCTGAGTCAGGAGGTCCTTCGTCAGAGGAATGGGCCAAGGAGGTGCTGTCGCGAGGAGCACTAGTTCCGGGAACCAAGTCCTGTTGGGCCAGTATGGAGCGACCAACAGGACTTGCTCCTCGTCCTCCCTGACCTTGCATAGTGTTTGTGCAAGAAGGCTCACTGGGGGGAACGCATACTTGCGTAGGCCCAGGGGCCAGCTGTGTGCCAGCACATCCGAGCCGAGGGTCCCCTCGGTCAGGGAATAGAACAACTGGCAGTGGGTGGAGTCTGGGGCGGCAAACAGGTCTACCTGCGCGGCCCCAAAGCGACTCCAGATCAGCTGGACCACCTGGGGATGGAGTCTCCGCTCTCCCGGGAGCACTGGCTGTCGTGAGAGCTTGTCGGCCGCACGATTGAGCAGGCCCAGAATATGAATGGCACGAAGCGACATCAGATGCTTCTGACTCCATAGGAGGAGATGGCGGGCGAGTTGTGACATGCAACGGGAGCATAGACCACCCTGTTTGTTGATGTATGCAATGGCCGCAGTGCTGTCCGTACGCACCAGAACGTGCTTGCCTCTGAGCAGCGTTTTGAAGCGGCTGAGTGCAAGACGACCTGAAAAACGCAAAAACATACGTCGAACGTGACCAACTGAAAGGGAACAAGAGGGGAACAAACACCACTTTAATTTACAGCCCGTAGATTTACACTTACCCTGTGACTACATGAAACATGAGGGGAACAAACACCACTTTAATTTACAGCCTGTAGATTCACACTTACCCTGTGACTACATGAAACATGAGAGGAACAAGAACCACTTTAATTTACAGCCCACATATTCATGCTTACCCTGTAACTACAAGAAACAAGAGGGGAAGAAACACCACTTTAATTTACAGCCCACAGATTCATACTTACCCTGTGACTACATGAAACAAGAGGGGAACAAACACCACTTTAATTTACAGCCCGTAGATTCACACTTACCCTGTGACTACACGAAACAAGAGGGGAACAAACACCACTTTAATTTACAGCCGTAGATTCACACTTACCCTGTGACTACACGAAACAAGAGGGGAACAAACACCACTTTAATTTACAGCACGTAGATTCACACTTACCCTGTGACTACAAGAAACAAGAGGGGAACAAACACCACTTTAATTTACAGCCGTAGATTCACACTTACCCTGTGACTACACGAAACAAGAGGGGAACAAGCAATGGCAATTGTGAGCAGGGTGGCTAAAGGGGTCTAGCGTGGACCTTGAGTCTAGGGGGAGTTTGAAAAAGTTTCTGGTAAAAATCAAAATGGCGGATTAACTATGAAAAATAACGTTACAATAGGTGCCAACGCACCTTCGTTGATTGGCCCAAAATAAAATAAATAACTAAAATAAAAATAAAATAATTAAAAAAATAATTAAAATAAAAATTATATATATATATATATATATATATATATATATATATATATATATATATATATATATATATATATATATATATATATATATATATATAAAATAAATAAAAATATCAAATTAAAAAAATGTAATAAAAGAAAAAAAAAAAATGTAAATTAGTAAATCATAAAAAAATTTAAAAATCATTACACACAATTCAATCTATGAAATTAGCCCTAGCAACAGGAGGAGTCAAACATAATAAATTGTAAATTCCACAGAATGCTATTAAACTCAACCCTTGGGGGAAAGATGAATACTTGTACACTTGCATGCATGTGCTTTAGTATTTTAGTCAACACATCAAAACATGTGCACTTATTTAAAGCATGACAAAATACTAAAACGATGATTTAAAAAGTATATTTAGTAAAGCTTTTATTTTGACATTTTTTTAAGTCTGTCAAGTGTACTCTCTTTAAGTACACTTAAGTGGTCTTTTATTTCATTATAATTATATTATCTGCAATCACTTTATATATAGGGTTTGAAGTACACTAAAAGCAAACATTTGAAACAAATAAGCACACTTTTTCACAAGGAAATACATAATTTGAGATGTGGTGGACTTGATTATGTCCTGTGATGTATATAAATTCACTGTTGGACATTGTTAGTAGACAAATGAAATAATCTAGTGAGTGTGTGAAACAATGTTTTAAGAGAGCTTATATTTTATTGGTCCACAGAACCAAAAATAGCTGAAGAAAGAAGCGCATATTGGATTCCAATAATAATCCTCCCAGTAAAGACTGTGGCAGTGTCTGCGTTTCCTGTCTGGTTGTGTTGTGGTTGCTCAGATATGGAATCACAAGCACTTGTGCCAGACTGCTTAGCATAGACTCTGTAGTACCCGCAACCCCCGTCTTCCTCTGCGCCCCCATGGCTCGGGCCGCGGCTCTAATGAAGTCTATGAGATACTGTATGCCTGTCATGCCCCGCTGCTCTTCTGATCAACAGAGTGAGAACATTTACTTTCACTGCATGCCAATTAAGCCCATCGCCTTCCTCAATGCTTTTCCCACCATCATTAAACCAACGGAAGCGGCACACACTGCAGCATGCAGAACCATGCAAAGGACAGCATGTTATCAAAACCTGAGTATCTTAATGATTGTGTTTTAATTTGGTATCAAACTCAGGTTTAGACTGAGCAACTCAACCAAGAGTGAAACAAACCTCAATGTTTTTGCTTTCCATCACCAGGATTCAATGTAAAAATGCCTCAGATATTTAAAAAGTAAAAAAAAAAAAAAAAAAAGACATTTAAATAATTAGGCTATACATCATTGTAATATGTATCTAGCAACACAACTGTTTTAAAAATTAATATTTAAAAAAAAAAAAAAAATGTATTGAGCATCAAATCATCCTATTAGAATGATTTCTGAAGGATCATGTGACACTGAAGACTGGAGTAATGATGCTGAAAATTCTGCTTTAATCACTGGAATACATTACAGTTTAAAATCTATTAAAATACAAAACAGTAATTTTAAATTGTAATAATATTTCACAATATTACTGTTTTTACCAGTAATTATGCATAAGAGACTTCCAAGCTTCCTAAAATCTGACAGTACATGTTAAATTATTAAGAGCTGTATAATTGAATATAGTGAGTAGCCAACTATTTAAATAATTGTTGTAAGCAAGGATTTTTATTTCAAATAAAATAATTCAACTGAAAAAAAAACACAAAAGGACATAAATTAAGTCTGTGTTTAGAAAAAAAAAAATTCTGGTAACACTTTATTTTACAGTGTCCTTGTTACATATGTACTTACCATAGTAATAACAGTAAATTATGCATAATTACATGTAACTAACCCTCAACCAAACCCTAATCCTACCCTAACCCTATAGTTAGTACATGTTGTTAATTAATATTACTCAGTACTTAAATATATAATTACACTGTAACAATGACACCTTAAAATAAAGTGTAACCCATGTTCTTATAAAGGAAATGATTGGACCTCAAAACTTAATTCCAGGAGAAATATAGTAACACTTTATTTTAAGGTAACGTAGTTACACGTTACTACATGTACTTACCATAGTAATAACAGTAAATTATGCATAATTACCAGTAACTAACCCTAAACCAAACCCTATAACTCTATGGTAAGTGCACTGTAAAAAATTATGTGACCAATTAGTTATGACAACATATGTTTTTTTACATTCCTTTAACTCATCAAAATAAGTTAAGCAATTTTCAACTTTTTTTAAATAAGTTATACAAGATTCAACTAATTTGTTTAAGTCAGTTTAATGTAATTTAAGTTGAAATGACTTAAACATCCAGTAACACTGTATTTTACAGTGTCCTTGTTACACGTTACATGTACTTACCATAGTAATAATAGTAAATCATGCATAATTACATGCAACTAACCCACAACCAAACCCTAATCCTACCATAACCCTATAGTACATGGTGTTACTAAATATTACTCCGTACTTAAATATATAATTACACTGTAACAATGACACCTTAAAATAAAGTGTAACCAAACATCCAAGTTGATTGTACTTAAAATTTAAGGCAGCAACTTTTTTTTTTTTTTTTTACGTGTGTATAGTTAATTAATATTACTTATTTGAGTATGTAACTACGTCACCTTAAAAGAGAGTGTTACACTTTATTTTAAGGTGTCATTATGTATTTAAATACTGAGTAATATTTAGTAACTATAGGGTTAGGGTAGGATTAGGACTAGGGTAGTCTGTCTAAGTAATATTAACAACATGTACTTAGTTGTAGGATTAGGGTTTGGTTGAGGGTTAGTTGCATGTAATTATGCATAATTTACTGTTATTACTATGGTAAGTACATATGGGACAATGTCAAATAAAGTGTTACCAAATAAAGTGTAACCGAAAGTTAATTAAAAAGCCAAAAATTTAATTGTTTAGAAAAACATGAAAAATAAGAAAAATAGGCTTAGATGTCATTTTTGAGATTCCTAAAAGAGTGTGTAGCCTGGAATCTGTTTCTCTCTCGCTCCCCAGTTGAAACAGTGCGAGATAAAGGACACTTTTGTCTGAATTAATATGCTGCTCATGCACAGAGGGCATATTATTCCCTTTTATTTGTGTCAGAGCGGTGGGAGGAACCTGGCGGTCTCAAAGCTGAGACAGCGTTGGCAGGCTCGCCGCAGACATCTCCATGCCTGCATATCTTTACAGCAAGAACCATTTCCCTTTGAAGGGCCAGATATAGACAGATTTCACCTATTCATCCTTCAGAAGAGCCCTGAGTTTGCTGTTTCATAGGCCTCGCATTCATCACGCACGCTCACAGGAAAAAGTCGGAGCAGCTATATAACAAATCAGAAGTAACACACAAAACTGCATTCATCATTAATAATGGACAACTTGGTGCAGGCTGGTGTAGTGCACAAGAAAACCAGGTTAGGATTTATAGAATCAATATTTCATGCCGAACATCTGTCTGTATATTTTTTGCCAATGCATTCAGATGTCATTACAAATAACTGTCAAAGCGAGGGTTTAATCTTCCTGCCTTGCTGAGAACAATGAAATATTTATAGAAACTCACTGTATTGCTATTGTCCGAAATTTGACAGAACAAGGACAGAAAATAAAAGTGATCATGAGTAAAGCAAGAGAGTGAATGATGGACTGTATAAGATATTATTAAAACCAATAAGTCATGAGAGGCCGTATGCTAATATGGGGTGTTCTGATTGACTGCTCTGATAAAAAGTCATTTGTGAAACTAACATTGTATCTCTAATATGTTCACTGTTTAGTGAAAGCAGAATAGAGAATTCTTATATAGTATGTGAGAGGTTATAAATGCCAAAAGCAAAGTAAACTGAAAATGTGCTATTTTGTTATATAAAAGTATTGGACCCACTTTATATTAGGTGGCCTTAACTACTATGTAATAACATATGAAGGAATAATTTGATACAATGCACTTATTGTGTACATGCATGTTTTTACATTGTACTTACAGGTAACACTTTATAATACATGTGCACTAATATGCATTAATTAATGCTTAACTAATGCACAGATAATCATGAGTTACTGCATGACATTTATTAATGATTTCATGATAATCATTTATTAATGATTACTGCATCAGCAACTAATGAACATTCTGTATGATTAATAGATTAAATAATATATGAATTGTTATTAGTTAAATGTGTCATAATGTGTTAATTCCCTAATAACATATTATATTAACTAATACTGTAAATGCATATATTAATTACCACAATGGTCAAAGCTATGTACTTCAACTTCCAGTTATCTGCTTTAATTGATCATTACCTAATGATTTGCAAAAGTATCATTATGTTATGACTTTACTTGTTGAGGCACATGACTATTAAATAATTGTTAAGTAATATGTCATTGTGGTTATGGGTTTTAATTAATTTTGAATTAGTTAATAGTCATGGGCCTCAACAAGTAAAGTTATAACATGATGATACCTTTGCAAATCATTAGCTAATTATTAATTAAAGCAGACAACTGAAAAATGAAATGCATGGTTTTGACCCGCTGTGGTAATTAACACATTCATTTACATTATTAGTTAATATAATATGTTATTAGGGAATTAATACATAATGACACATTTAACTAATAACAATTTAATGATATTTGACTTAATCTATTAATCATATAGAATGTTCATTTGTTGCTGATGCAGTAATCATTAATAAATGGTTTAGTTCTTCATGAGTTAACTCATGATTATCTGTGCATTAGTTAAGCATGAATTAATGCACATTAGTGCACCCACATTGTAAAGTGTTACCTACTTGCATTCTTACCTACTTGATTTCTGTAGTTACATTTATAATTACACTGTTGCTACTTCCCTTACACCAAACCCTACCCTTAAACTTACCCACACCACCACAACTGTCCCTAACTTTACCCTTAAACTTACCCACACCACCACACCTGACCCTAACTTTACCCTTAAACTTACCTACACCACCACACCTGTCCCTAACTTTACCCTTAAACTTACCCACACCACCACACCTGTCCCTAACTTTACCCTTAAACTTACCCACACCACCACACCTGTCCCTACCCTACCCTTAAACTTACCCACACCACCACACCTGTCCCTAACTTTACCCTTAAACTGACCTACACCACCACACCTGTCCCTAACTTTACCCTTAAACTTACCCACACCACCACACCGTCCCTAACTTTACCCTTAAACTTACCCACACCACCACACCTGTCCTTAACCCTACCCTTAAACTTACCCACACCACCACACCTGTCCCTAACCCTACCCTTAAACTTACCCACACCACCACACCTGTCCCTAACTTTACCCTTAAACTTACCCACACCACCACACCTGTCCCTAACTTTACCCTTAAACTTTAACCCTACCCTTAAACTTACCCATACCACCACACCTGTCCCTAACCCTACCCTTAAACTTACCCACACCACCACAACTGTCCCTAACTTTACCCTTAAACTTACCCACACCACCACACCTGTCCCTAACCCTACCCTTAAACTTACCCACACCACCACACCTGTCCCTAACTTTACTCTTTAACTTACCCACACCACCACACCTGTCCCTAACTTTACCCTTAAACTAACCCACACCACCACACCCGTCCCTAACTTTACCCTTAAACTTACCCACACCACCACACCTGTCCCTGTCCCTAACTTTACCCTTAAACTAACCCACACCACCACACCTGTCCCTAACTTTACCCTTAAACTTACCCACAACACCACACCTGTCCCTAACTTTACCCTTAAACTTACCCACACCACCACACCTGTCCCTGTCCCTAACTTTACCCTTAAACTTACCCATACCACCACACCCGTCCTTAACTTTACCCTTAAACTTACCCATACCACCACACCTGTCCCTAACTTTACCCTTAAACTTACCCACACCACCACACTTGCCCCTAACTTTACCCTTAAACTTACCCACACCACCACACCTGCCCCTAACTTTACCCTTAAACTTACCCACACCACCACACCCGTCCCTAACTTTACCCTTAAACTTACCCACACCACCACACCTATCCCTGTCCCTAACTTTACCCTTAAACTTACCCACACCACCACACCTGTCCCTAACTTTACCCTTAAACTTACCCACACCACCACACCCGTCCCTAACTTTACCCTTAAACTTACCCACACCTCCACACCTGTCCCTAACTTTACCCTTAAACTTACCCACACCACCACACCTGCCCCTAACTTTACCCTTAAACTTACCCACACCACCACACCTGTCCCTAACTTTACCCTTAAACTTACCCACACCACCACACCTGTCCCTGTCCCTAACTTTACCCTTAAACTTACCCACACCACCACACCTGCCCCTAACTTTACCCTTAAACTTACCCACACCACCACACCCGTCCCTAACTTTACCCTTAAACTTACTTACACCACCACACCTGTCTCTAACTTTACCCTTAAACTTACCCACACCACCACACCCGTCCCTAACTTTACCCTTAAACTTACCCACCCCACCACACCTGTCCCTAACTTTACCCTTAAACTTACCCACACCACCACACCTGTCCCTAACTTTACCCTTAAACTTACCCACACCACCACACCCGTCCCTAACTTTACCCTTAAACTTACCCACACCTCCACACCTGTCCCTAACTTTACCCTTAAACTTACCCACACCTCCACACCTGTCCCTAACTTTACCCTTAAACTTACCCACACCACCACAGCTATTCCACCTCAGTATCAGCAGAAGTGTTTTGCAATACAATATGAACACAATAAGTATATTGTACTTATTTTTTATACCAAAGTATATGCATAAAGTGACAAATTTATCCATATCACTACTGTCTGTATTTCTACTTCTTTTGCACGCTACATATTTACAAGACAAACCTTGAAGCAGCTGGGCTACAGCAGCAGAAGACACACTGGGTGCTACTCCTGTCAGCTGAGAACAGGAAACTGAGGCTATGATTTGCACGGGACCAAAATTGGACAATAGAAATTTCTGCTGCGAATTGGGAGTAAACAACATGAAAGCATGGATACATCCTGCCTTGTATGGTGGTGTGATTTCCCTGGTACACTTTGGGCTCCTTTTTATTAATTAAGCATTGTTTAAACACCACAGTCTACCTGAGTATTGTTGCTGACCATGTCCATCCCTTTATGACCACAGTGTATCATCTTCTGGTGGTTACTTCCAGCAGGATAACGCAGCATGTCACAAAGGTTTTTTTTTTTTTTAACATGATAATAGCCACAATTCCACCGCAGGAACTTTCCCCTGGAACTAGGGACTTTGAAAGTCGCGCGCAGTCCTACGTTACCGGACTAATCTTCACAGTACTTTAGACCGCGATGGAAACGCAGACATCAACAGGTCTGGGGTGAAAAAAGTTATTTCGGTGGATACGCGGCTAATGTGTTCACTATACTGAAATGGCCTCCACAGTCACCAGATCTCTAGTCTCGCATAGCCAGACCTTCAGATTGACGGCAGAAGGACTCCATAGAAGCTTTCATTGGCCAAGGACCTCCCAGAGGCCATCTGAATGACATGTAAAGCAACCAGTCACAGTTTGTTTTGTTCCGCGTAATGTTTAGAGGCATGAAAATGTAACGTCGATGTCTACAATAACAGACCGGTGTGTAAAACTCTTGGACGTATTTTAAAGAGTCTATGCCGCAAACTTTACATACTTCACATACTTTTGAAAATCCAGCGTTTAGTTGATTCTGATAAGCACTCGTTGTTTTTCCATGAGGGGGTTTGGCATCACAGCATCTTTTTTTCTAGACGGACCATTAAAGAACACAACACACACGTCTCCTGGACATTGTGTAGAATTCAACCAATTAGATGATGACTTCTAAAATCCTGATGTGTTTCCAGTTAAGTGTGCCTGTGCATCAGACGTTCAGCCAGTGATCTGTGGGCGTGACGTCTGAGACTGAGACTACCAGATCTCAATCCAATAGAGCAACTTTTGGGGTGTGGTGAAATGTGAGATTTGCATTATGGATGTGCAGATGGCATATCAGCAGTAACTGTGTGATGCTATCATTTCAATATGGACCAAAATCTCTGAGGAATGTTTCCAGCACCTTGTTGAGTCTATGGTAAGATTCAACAAGGTCAGCATCTTTGTGTTTTCATATTACTACTACTCATCATAAACCAAGTACACAAGTACAGAGAATGCATGAAAGCCCAGATATGTTCTTGATATCGAGGATGCATCGAGTACAGACCGGTATAAATCACAGAAATCATTGCGGGCGGACGATGTATGGTAGCCTATAAGCTTTAAACTTCACTCAAGAGATTCCCACTGAAAACTTGAAAATACGTGACGGCTAGTGAAAGGAAACATTTGTTTTGTTTGGCATAATTTTAATAAAGTTCTAATACTTGGAGAAAGCCCATAGTACTTTTTAATTGGCATATTTAAAAGAATCTTAAAGTTAACAAAGAGTAATATTATTAACTCTTTTAACTCTTTCCGCACCAGCATTTTTAAAAAAAAGTTGCCAGCCAGTGCCAGCATTTTACAGTCTCCAGAATATTTTATTGTATGATTATCTGAACATGCAATATATAAAGTTATATAAGATATTATAAGGATATATAAGAACAGACCTACTGCTTTTAAACAAACAAACAAAAATAATTTTATTCTAGCTTCATGCATTATTCGAAAATGGGTACTTTTCATAAAAAGCAACATTTTGAGCGAAAAGCTGAGAAAATCACGTTTTTATCAAAGACTACATCCAGATCAGATTCAGAACAATGATCAAAACACAGATGTCCATGTTGCCCATCAACACCCCAAAGCTTCACAGTCCTAAAGCTCATCTTGGGTCGACATTTAAATCAGTATCATTAGGCAGATTTGATTTATATGCTGTTTAATGTTGATGATCGTGTTATTTTACATATGCATATGATTACATGTGATATCACTTGTTTCTGCTTCTTGTTTCCTGTGTTTTGATCAGGAGATTAAGTAATCTTTCAGAAGATGTATCATAGCGCCCCCTACCATATAACCCATGTTTGGCAGGGAAGCGTTTTTCTCACAAATAACAGAAAATTCTGTTTTTGGCTGCGAAAGAGTTAAATATAAATTTACATAAATAGTCATGTACATAAAAAAGACATTAAATAACAACAATAATGTAAGTAAATGTTTTATTAGGTTATAACACCTGTAATGTTATGTTTTATTTATTGTGCATTGAATGGTGCTGCCTAATATGTGCTCAGTCAGTTGAGCAACAAGATGGGACAGTTGTGGGACAGTTGTGGGGCAGTTGTAGCCTAATAGTTAAATAGTTAAAGAGTCAGACTTGTAACCCAAAGGTTGCGGGTTTGATTTTCAGTACCGGGGAAATGACTGAGGTGCATTGAAAAAGGCACCTCACCCCCAATGGCTGCCCACTATCGTTAGTCATTTTCCAGTTGCTACTTGCATGCTGTTTGACTCACAGGCAGCTGCTGCCCAACACTCAACCATGTATTTGTGAGCATATTCTGAGTATCGGTCAAGTCTTGCTAGTTCACACGCTTGAGAAACTTCTTACAGTCAAAGTGCTTTTCATGCAAAGTATTAGCGTGAAGTTAATTTTGTAAAAGTTCAACAATATTGCCAAGAAGAAGAGAAAACACTGTTCTTAATTTATTTGGTAATCTTTACATACAAGCTATATGCTATAAGCTATACAATTTATAAGCATATATTATTATTTGTACTAAATTACATTACATTATTAGGGAAATTTATTATGTTAATATTTAACACCTTAAATTCACTGGTATGGTATGGTATGTTATGGTTTGGTATGGTGAAAATGATGAAACTAGAAACGAATAATTAGAACAGAGAGCGAATGAAGGACTGGTGCCAAGCATTAGTCTCTCCTGCAGCCTGGGTCCATTGCATCTGGCAGAGGCCGCGGTTTGGACAGCACTTGCATTCTTCTTCGGTTTATCCCAGGGCACTCACAATTAAACCCTAATAGCCCCTCGCACAAAAAGAGCACTCAGAAAACGGAAACGAAGAACAGTGCAACCACTCATGTCAAATTATTTTCAGGACTTTTTATAAGCAAGTCTGTTTTGGGGGAATGCCTAATATGCCATTACATAGAAGCTGTTGGCCTGGGATTTGCCTCTTGATCTTCCACAGCAGATACAAGGCTGTTTTTCTCTGCTTGGACAGCTCTCGGCTCCTTAATTGGACGTTTAAGGCCGGTTTTAGATGGGAATAAGTATTCTCTTGTGAAGTCTGCTTTCTGAGTGCGGTTTTAGGATTATATGTTGTTTTATCAAGGAAAGTGGTGAGCTATCGGTAACACTGCAGATACATTTAAAACGTAATGTATTTACATTCTTAATGCACTTTCCTACTCTTACTGTACATCATTCATTGCAGCATGTAAGATATCCCTCATTGCACACAATATTATGCAATAACATTGCACATAAGTTATCACTCAAATCAGAGGGAAATGATAAGTGAAAACACTGATGTAGAAGAACCTACCCCTGGCTGTAAGCCTAAACTTGACATAAACTGTAAACTTGTCCCTCAAATCTGATTGGGTGCATCTAGGAACATGTTGTACTTGAAATAAGGTTCTGCTAATCTCTCATTCTAAAATGAAATAATTTCCACTGACTCTGAAACAACTTTTAAGAACAGGTGGCAGTTTAAAGTTGGCGTGAAACAGAAGTTTCATTTAAGTTTCGATAGTCTTTTCTTCCCTATTGTGACGTTTATCTAAGTGAACCGGCTTCTCAAACAAGAACAAATGTAGGGCGGAGCTTGATTTTGTCCATTGGGAATTGATTGGATGGTTTGCTATTGGTAGATCTCATGTGAGTGACATGTTGTCCCGCCCTCGCACCAGTAAACACGTCGTCAGAGAAGAGATGTTGCTGCAAGAGGGAGGGGGAAGATGTTTGATTAAAGATAAGAAAAAATAGAGATCAGAATGGATTGGATGTTTATTGTATCAAGTAGACCCAGCATAAACGGATACAGCATTGTGCAGATAAGTTTCCTCAGTATTTCCAAATATAGGGCTGGTTTTAGGTGACAAGCCATTCTACCTCTGTTAGTTTTGTAGAACACAATATGGCGTGACAAGATTACAGTCTTGCAGTAATGTAATACTCCTTGTATGCTGCATATAGTCTGCAGAGCTTCCACAGTGGGAGAATCGCTGTCTTAAACAGCATATGGGATGGAAGCGGTCCAAAAGCTCATGCAAACGATTTCCAGCCTCAAAATAAATGAAATCAATGAGCCCGCCAGGCCTCCCTGACCCCTGCCGAGAGTGAGAACATGACTTTAGTTAGGTGTGAAAGCCAAAGCGAGGTGAGAAACCAAAGGAACTTTCTAGATGACGGGTATGTTTTTTTTTTTCTTCTTTGGATTCACTTGTGGGAAAGGACTAAACATATTCATATACTTGACACTTTAGACATTCCACTAACTATAAGTGACTTTGCAACTACATGTCAACTAGCAGTCTTTAGAGTATTAGTAGACTGTCTGCTTAATATCTGCTAACACTTTATTTTGATGCTCTCCTACAGACATTTTACTGACTATGTGTAGCTTTGCAAGTACATGTCAACTTATTCAACAGTCTACTAATACTCTAAGTCACTAATACTTTAATTTACTTATAGTTAGTAGAATGTCTAAAATGGACCATCAAAACAAAGTGTAACCCTGTTAGTTACTATTACAAGCTCATACAAACACAAAAACTAGTGTAGTCTATGTATGCCTACATACCGGTTCTCTGTAAAAAATATAAAACCGTTCCGTTCTACCCACCCACAGTTCGGCACACACTTGCACCGCGGTTCAAATCTGACGACGCATCTATAATATGGTTTGTTGAAAATAGCAACGTGTAAAGCAGACGGACTGAGTTCGGATAACGAATGTTCCAGTAGATGTATTTGAATATGGCTTCCCAATACGTTACAACAACATTGATGATCAAAAAAACGTGGACAAAACATTCATTCTTTGTAAACTTTGCTCAATGCAAGTACCATATGCTCGAACATGACCAGCCATTTACGCCGTCATCACTCGGGTGTTGAACTGAACAGAACACGTTGCTTTCTGTGTTTAAACTAAACTCATTTGCTAATTTAAACATTCAAGAGCAAGACGTGAAAGACAACTCGAGTGCAAATATATAAAAATGCCCGTCCTGGCGATTATCCAAGCAAACATAGTCGGTTTTGCTAAACAGTCGAGAAAGACGCATGTGTACATTATCAGTATATTGGACCAGTGCTCTTAAAGTGACAGCAGCCTAATATACCTTCTGTCTGTTTTAAAGTTAATCAAACAACAAAACCACTCGCTGCTCTTGACTGAATAGCTTTTGTGACTTCAATTAATGATTACTCTTTATTTAATTTATAGAGTGAAGATTATATGCAATGTTATTTTACATTTGATTACTTTATTCAATTTCTGTACCTGAAAATTACTGTTAGATACCCAAATGACTATTTTATTTTATCTTTACTCTATTGTATTTATTTGTGCTGTTGCTTGTAGTTTGATTATTTGTTCTTATTTTCCTTATTTTTATTTGACATCTTCCCTGAACATACCGAACCGTACCGAAACCGTGATTTTATTTGAGGATAAATTAAGTCTTAAAGTTTGAAAACCAGTTAAGTCATTACTTTCACTATAAACCCCCGTTTCCCCTGAAATTACCTGGAACAATTTTTCCCAGGAACTTTTCCCCCCAGACCTGATGCTGTCTGCGTTTCCATTGCGGTCTAAAGTACCGTGAAGATTAGTGCGGTGATGCAGGACTGCGCGCGACTTTCCAGGCCCCACTGGATTTCGTCCTCTGCATATATGCTTAATAAAACCTGAACCTCGTCGTCGGATAATCAGTCATATTTTTTAAACTCCATTGTTGATTTCAAATAGTAAACAACTCTTACTGAACGCACCGCAACAGACTTTTAGGTTGAAATAAAATGCTGGGTAAGCTCAACCAATCAGCATGTCCAGCATCCAAGTCCCACCCTGGGTTCCTGAACTTTCAACTCAAAAGTACTACCACGCAAGCAAGGCCATTTTGAGGGGAAATTTTTACCCGGAACTTTATTTAAACCCCGGTTCCTGCTGTTGAAACACACCAAGTACCACCCAAAGTCTCTAGTTCCTGGGGAAAGTTCCCATGGTGGAAACGCAGTTCAAATGTCCTTTTTGGAGCTCAGAAGTTTTGGAAATTTCATAACATTGACTTTCATAACTTCCATAAAATGAAGGGGGGGAAAATAACTAAAAACAGTGTTCAAAATATCTTCAAGTCATAAAAGTTTGGAACGACATGAGGGTGAGTAAATGATTGCAGAATTTTCATTTTTGGAATGAAGCAAATATTAGATAAAAACTCTTAATATCACTTCTTTAAGATATCATAATTTCACTTGTCACCTAGCAGAGGATACAATGAAAAGACCCTTGGAAGACAGTAAGCAATCATCTAAAACGATAGGAAACACCCAGAAACCGGTGGAAACACCATAGCAACTGCATAGCAACAGCAACAACCCCTCAGAAGACCATCCAGAAAAGTGCTGAGTAGTTCTGCACAGACAAACACTTCCCACATTTTCTTTAGAAAGTGTTATATTGCTCCAGCAGAAGCATAATGCTGAGCTTCAGGCTTCATTATGGTCTGGTTTTCTGGTTTCTGAGTGCTAATGCTTTGCCAACTAATGTGCTGACTGTCATAGAACTCTCCTGTGATTGATTCATGAAACCAAATACTGAAGCATGCACATACAAACGGTTGAGAAATAAGGTAAATTGAAACTACTTTACCTGGTGTTTTTTATTCATAATATCTTTATAATCAGTTTATGATGAAGGTAAATATGATGTTATTACACTCAGTTCATATACTTTGTTGATACTTCATTTTGGCAATTTACTGCTTAGAAAATACAGCCTTGACCTAAACTGGTTCAAAATGGCCTGTATAAGGTTTTAAACTATCCATTGCTGGTTACCAAGCATGGCTACGCTGGTCAATAACCAGTTTGTGCAAGACCAGCATTTAAAACAAGTTTAGACCATCTTCATATGGTTCAAACCAGTCCAAATGGTTTGTTTTAGCAGGAAAGGCACTTTGTAGCATATATTAGAGATGATTCTGAATTAACATGTTTGTAGTTCAGTGAGTTAACAGGGTCTCTATAGAGGCCTACATTAGCAGTCCATCAGCCCTGTGGGATTTTCATGGTCTGTTTCAGCACAGTTAGATCGGTGGGCGATGAATACTAATGACGGACATTTTTAGAGGTCCACTTGAGGGGAATGGAGACAAAGAGTCCATTTGACATACTTCACCATGTCAACTTCAGATGAGAGCACTTTTGCCTTGAGAGCATTGGTCAGCTCTTGACAAAGTGAGGTAAAAAGGAAAAAAAAAAGTGCTTGCCAATGCAATCTTAACCATTTTGTGGCTTCCTAGAACACATATTAGGAAACTTTCCCACTGACATAACAGTACTACAGGAAACCCACTACAGTAAAACAAAGGAAGTTACAAGATCTGGGGTTGGCTTTTAAAGGGCTGTTTACGCACTGCTTTGGCTTTTGAAGTGGAGTGGGAGTTAGGACATATGATAGGTTTCATGTCTGGGAAACCACAATCACAAATTTAAAGGGGTAGACTAAACCACCACATTGGTATTGTTGGCGATTACTTGCTTGGTTGCTCTCCTGACAGAAAAACTGATCTAAAAACACCCAACTCTACTTTAGAAAGTATTTTGTTGTTTTAAGATGGTGCCACATTACATAATACCTAAAAGTAATCCTGAAGCCTTGCCGTCAAGACCACTGCTTTTAAGGGCTTGGAGCAAGGCTTTCCTCTTTCGCCATGGTGCTGTGTTTTCCTTCCTTTCAGGCCATCCTGGGAACCTGGAAAAGTAATTACATCATTGTGCCCGGTCTTTCAAACTCTTCAGAGTTGAACTGTGGGAATTGTGATACAGGAAGGAAAAGATTGCAGGTGTGTTTGGAATTACTGCGCAAGAACAATGGAGGAAATGTAGAATAGGCCACCGGCATCATGCAATTGTGGACTTGTGTACTCGTTGTGGTACGGCATCTCTTGTGTTGTTTTTGTCCAACATTTACTTTACACTAGGGGCCTACAAAGTATTATGTATGAGTTCCCAACTTCTCATGAGCTGAATGTAAGTTTTTTTTTTTTTTTTTTTTTTTTTTACACTGCATATTTGCAAACCTTGATTTAACATTCTTATTTGCAATGCAAGGTTAATAATAAGTACATGTATGTCAAGCATGCAGCCTTTTAATTTATTAAAGTATTTGTCCATTTGTGAAATTGTGGCCAATGAAATGTTCTCTGGTTATCTTAAAAACAATGAAAAAACAAACAAAACACAGAAGAGAATTTGTATGATTTGTACGATTTAGGGTGTACAACACTGTATGACTTCAACAGATTAGATTTTTTACATAAGATTTTTTGATTTTTAAATAGATGTTTGGGGGGTGATAGGGAGCAGGATTTATGGTTATGTTTAGGTCATAAAAGTTTGACCCATCATACATATTCGTATAATTTTGGACAAGTTCCCATGACAATGGGTTAGCTTGTCGTTACTTTCAATTCTTTCCCGCCAGCGTTTTTGATCATTTTCACAAAAATGTCATGGTCCCCAGATGTTTTGTTGTATGAATATCTGAATATGCAATATATCAAAAGAAAGAACAGACCCAGTTTTATTCTAGCTTCATACATTCCTTTTTATAAACACTTAAATATGGGTAGGATTCATTAAAAAAAGCAACATTTTGAGCAAAAAGCACAAAAATCGTGTTTTTGTCAAAGACTACATCCAGATCCGATTCAGAATGATGATCAAAACAAAAATGGAGTAGATCGAGTCCATCAACACCCCAAAGGGACCCATTTTATATTAGGTGGCCTTAACTACTAATGTATTAACATTTGAATTAATCTTGATACAATGCACTTATTGTGTACATGCATGATTTTACATTGTACTTACATTTTTTAAAAATGCCTGCATGCATGTACATCTGTACATCTGTAGTTGATTTCTAATTACAGTTGACATTTATAATTACATGTTGACCCTTCCCTTTTACACCTAACTCCCTAACTTTACCCTTAAACTTACCCACACCTCCACACCTGTCCCTAACTTTACCCTTAAACTTACCCACACCACCACACCTGTCCCTGTCCCTTAAACTTACCCACGCCACCACACCTGTCCCTAACTTTACCTTAAACGTTCCACCCCCTACACCAAACCACACCACACCTGTCCCTAACTTTACCCTTAAATTACCCACACCACCACACCTGACCCTAACTTTACCACACCTGTCCCTAATTTTACACTTAAACTTAGCCACACCACCACACCTGTCCCTAACTTTACCCTTGAACTTACCCACTCCACCACACCTGTCCCTAACTTTACCCTTAAACTTACCCATACCACAACACCTGACCCTAACTTTACCACACCTGTCCCTAATTTTACCCTTAAACTTAGCCACACCACCACACCTGTCCCTAACTTTGCCCTTGAAACTTACCCACTCCACCACACCTGTCCCTAACTTTACCTTTAAACTTACCCACACCACCACACCTGTCCCTAACTTTACCCTTAAACTTACCCACACCACCACACCTGTCCTAACTTTTACCCTTAAACTTACCCACACCACCACACCTGTCCCTAACTTTACCCTTAAACTTACCCACGCCACAACACCTGTCCCTAACTTTACCCTTAAACTTACCCACGCCACCACACCTGTCCCTAACTTTACCCTTAAACTTACCCACGCCACCACACCTGTCCCTAGCTTTACCCTTAAACTTATCCACACCACACCTGTCCCTAACTTTACCCTTAAATTTACCCATACCACAACACCTGACCCTAACTTTACCACACCTGTCCCTAATTTTACCCTTAAACTTAGCCACACCACCACACCTGTCCCTAACTTTACCCTTGAACTTACCACACCACCACACCTGTCCTAACTTTACCCTTAAACTTACCCACACCACCACACCTGTCCCTAACTTTACCCTTAAACTTACCCACTCCACCACACCTGTCCCTAACTTTACCCTTAAACTTACCCACACCACCACACCTGTCCCTAACTTTACCCTTAAACTTACCCACACCACCACATCTGTCTTTACCCTTAAACCCCACACCACCACACCTGTCTCTAACTTTACCCTTAAACTTATCCACTCCACCACACCTGTCCCTGACTTTACCCTTAAACTTACCCACACCACCACACCTGTCCCTAACTTTACCCTTAAACTTACCCACACCACCACACCTGTCCCTAACTTTGCCCTTAAACTTACCCACACCATCACACCTGTCCCTGAACCCTTAAACTTACCCACACCACCACACCTGACCCTAACTTTGCCCTTAAACTTACCCACACCACCACACCTGTCCCTAACTTTACCTTAAACGTTCCACCCAACTTTACCCTTAAACTTATCCACACCACACCTGTCCCTAACTTTACCCTTAAACTTACCCATACCACAACACCTGACCCTAACTTTACCACATCTGTCCCTAATTTTACCCTAAACTTACCCACACCACCTCACCTGTCCCTAACTTTACCCTTAAACTTACCCATACCACAACACCTGACCCTAACTTTACCACACCTGTCCCTAATTTTACCCTTAAACTTACCCACACCACCACACCTGTCCCTAACTTTACCACATCTGTCCCTAACTTTACCCTTAAACTTACCCACACCACCACACCTGTCCCTAACTTTACCCTTAAACTTACCCACACCGCCACACCTGTCCCTAACTTTACCCTTAAACTTACCCACACCGCCACACCTGTCCCTAATTTTACCCTTTAAACTTACCCACACCACACCTGTCCCTAACTTTACCCTTAAACTTATCCACTCCACCACACCTGTCCCTAACTTTACCCTTAAACTTACCCACACCACCCACACCTGTCCCTAACTTTGCCCTTAAACTTACCCACACCACCACACCTGTCCCTAACTTTACCCTTAAACGTACCCACACCTCCACACGTGTCCCTAACTTTACCCTTAAACTTACCCACTCCACCACACCTGTCCCTAACTTTACCCAAACTTACTCACACCACCACACCTGTCCCTAACTTTTACCCTTAAACTTACCCACACCACCACACCTGTCCCTAACTTTACCCTTTAAACACCCACACCATCACACCTGTCCCTGACTTTACCCTTAAACTTACCCACACCACCACACCTGTCCCTGACTTTACCCTTAAACTTACCCACACCACCACACCTGACCCTAACTTTACCCTTAAACTTACCCACACCACCACACCTGTCCCTAACTTTACCCTTAAACGTACCCACACCTCCACATGTGTCCCTAACTTTACCCTTAAACTTATCCACACCACACCTGTCCCTAACTTTACCCTTAAACTTACCCATACCACAACACCTGACCCTAACTTTACCACATCTGTCCCTAATTTTACCCTTAAACTTACCCACACCACCTCACCTGTCCCTAACTTTACCCTTAAACTTACCCATACCACAACACCTGACCCTAACTTTACCACACCTGTCCCTAATTTTAAAACTTACCCACACCACCACACCTGTCCCTAACTTTACCCTGTCCCTAACTTACCCACAACTTACCCACACCACACCTGTCCCTAACTTTACCCTTAAACTTACCCACACCGCCACACCTGTCCCTAACTTTACCCTTAAACTTACCCACACCGCCACACCTGTCCCTAATTTTACCCTTAAACTTACCCACACCGCCACACCTGTCCCTAACTTTACCCTTAAACTTATCCACTCCACCACACCTGTCCCTAACTTTACCCTTAAACTTACCCACACCACCACACCTGTCCCTAACTTTACCCTTAAACTTACCCACACCACCACACCTGTCCCTAACTTTACCCTTAAACGTACCCACACCTCCACACGTGTCCCTAACTTTACCCTTAAACTTACCCACTCCACCACACCTGTCCCTAACTTTACCCTTAAACTTACCCACACCACCACACCTGTCCCTAACTTTACCCTTAAACTTACCCACACCACCACACCTGTCCCTAACTTTACCCTTAAACTTACCCACACCACCACACCTGTCCCTAACTTTACCCTTAAACTTACCCACGCCACCACACCTGTCCCTAACTTTACCCTTAAACTTACCCACACCACCACACCTGTCCCTAACTTTACCCGTATCCCACCTCAATATCAGCAAAAGTGTTTTACAATAAATATGAACAAAAAAAAGAATATTGTACTTATTTGTTGATGTAAGTACATAGTAGTGAAGGACACCTAATATAAAG
Organism: Paracanthobrama guichenoti; assembly: GCA_018749465.1. NCBI lineage: Eukaryota > Metazoa > Chordata > Actinopteri > Cypriniformes > Gobionidae > Paracanthobrama > Paracanthobrama guichenoti. Next base: position 8,335,434 of record CM031966.1, on the reverse strand, counting down.
TGGGGGCCCCCAAATCTTGACAGTCCTATATCTCATATTGGGTCGTCATTTAATTCTGTAACATTAGGCAGTTTTGATTTATATTCTGTTTAATGTTGTTGATCGCGCTATTTTACATGTGCATATGGTTACATATGAGATAACTTGTTTCTATGTCTTCTTTTATGTGTTTTAATCAGGAGATTCAGTTCTCTTTCAGAAGATGCATCATTGCGTCCCCTAGCATATAACAGTGAAAACACGGAAACACAGATGTGTGTGGTGGGGAAAGAGTTAAATACGGAAACTAAACTGTTTCTGATTGTTTATATATCGTTAGTAAAACTATTCGTTCTTAAATCGACAATTTATGTCAGAATGATTTTGCAAATGGTTTTAAAACTATACAACTGAACAGTGCAGAATTAATTTGTTTTCTCATTGGCAAAACCATTCTTCCATAAATCTCACAATAAATACTTATAATGACAAACGCAGAAATTCAGTCTGTTTTGTGTTTCATTTGAGTCTCCAAAAAGTTTTGTTCTGCACAAATATTTAACGAAGCAAGCATTGTTTTTTTTTGGTTGTTTTTTTTAAATTTATGATTCATTCTTTTAACCTGGGGATAAAAAAAGATGAAAACATAGCATAGTGGCATAGCAAGTGACTGCCAATCATCTTTAGTTTACGTTGACCATGAAACAAAAGGGCAGCTTGCATATAAACCTTTGACATTGAAAAATATTCAGACTCTGTTGTGGCTTGTACAAGTTATGTTTATACTGTGAACTGGAGGTCAACTTCCATTCAAATAATGACCAAACTACCATTTTTATGGACATATGAAAAATGTCCCCACTTCTACTACTGGTTACCCCCGAAAATAGTTATAATAATGTCCCAGTAGAGCTGCAAACAAAAGGGCATTGGCTACAATGCATATACACATACCATTTTTCATGCTTTGTGTATTGTAATCCCCTTAGCAGCATTGTGCAGTTCTCCTCTGACAGCAACATAAAAGGCTTCTGCTTTGAGACAACATGTGTATGAAGATCCGTCCTCCAGTCAAAACATCTTAGCTTTATTGACTGCTGCTGTGTCTCGCTAATAAAAGAGGGCACGTCTTTTGTTTATCCACAACACCCCTCTTAGCTATGAGCGTTGTCTATTGGATTGCCTTGAAAAAAGGGAAGCAAAATAAATCAAGAGCGAGTCATTTTGGTGCCAGGGAGGTATTTATCTCACAGATGCACTGCAGAACACATCTCCCTCAACGCTTCACTCTAGTACCCCTGTAGGGTTCACATTCTTGTTTCTCATAAACTCTGTATAGGTAAAAAGATGAATCGTACATACAGCAGATAGTACCCAAAGAGCCTGGCTCATTCTGCATTTGAATAGTTGTACACCTCCACTGAAATGTCACAAAAAGAAACAAGTATTTACAGCTGTTTAGGAAGTTGTGTTTATGCTAAAATACATAGTGAATATCCATAGACGTATCCTGTATGTATTACAGGCAGTTGTGTTTGCTTAAATAAGCATAACTATTACTTTTTCTTATACTTATGATTATGGATCTGAACATATTTTTTTACCTTGGAGAGGAGAAAAAAAATCTTGTGAAAAAGTAATGTACTCAAGTCATATTTAGACTTGAATATAATTGAGCCTTGGAGGGAAGGATCTTTTCATTGGAGCTAGTAAAGAACCACCTAGCAACCAACTATTTAACCAACTAATATGGCTTGAAAACGCATCTTTTTCTCTCCACTTTGGCCTTCCATCCACATTGAGTCTCCTTTTGGAAACGCTTTCCCACATTGATAAATGTTCCCACATTGGGCTGTAAAAAAGGAGGTATTTGAAAATGATGATGCATGTTTAGACATGTGACACATATTGTGCCCATGGATATCTATGGTTATACCGACACATTGCATTCCTGCAAAGATGACTGAAAATTTACTCGTAATTTATGTCCTGCAGAAACACATGATGACAGTTGCATTTTAGAACATGTAACCTGAACACAACACTAGCTGCATTTACATGGACCTTAATAATGTGATTGTAATTGGATTGACAGATCAGTCAGACTCAAAATCTTTAATTTAAACACCATAATCAATCCGAATTAGCTCGGTCCAAATTAAATTGAGATTGGATTGGTAGGGGTGGTTTAAAGCTTTTCTAATCCGATTGAGAGAACATGTAAACACTTGATCGGATTGAAAACCGAAACTAGAAAGGACTGTGCATGTGCATTGACGTACAAAAATGGGCGTAATGACGTGATGTGTGGAATGAGCTGCGGTTGTTATTATTAATAAAATATCATAAATGACTTTATTATGTCTGCTCTCTTTGTATCATCTTTTGAAGTTGATTTAAGCATTTTCAGATGTTTCAATGTGGATGAGCAACTTTTGGAAAACACACTAGTGTGGACAGGGAGCTTAAAGAAATGAAAACAGCATTTTCAAATGTATCCGGATTAAAGTAGACGTAGCCTTGAACATCCTAGCAACCATATAGCAATGTGTTAACAGTCATATCAGTGATTTAGAAATGTCCTAGCAACCACCCTATAGCAAATATAAAGTTCTGTCTTGAAAATCTAGATGGTCAGCACTTGCTGTAGCAGTGCAGCGCACTTTCAGAAACTCTCCACCTTCCCCAGCTGTATAGATCTGCTATGGGTAATTCATGTACGCTATATTGTACAGCAGCAGCATGTCTTCTTCACTGCAGTGTGTCTGTATGTATTGGCAGTAGCAAGTATCTGTACTCCGCAGCAGCAGCAATAACAGCCAAGACCAAACATATCAACATTGTCATATCCATTACCACACCAAACACAGATAGTTGTCATGAGAAAACTGTAAAGCAATGTGTTACTACTCAGAACATCTTAGTAACTGCATAGCAATGCTCTGAAAACCACACACAACATCCTATATTGTTGCCAGAGGTTTAGATTTTCTAACTACTGCAGATGAATCACGCAGCGGTTTCACTTTATTTTCATGGTCCCTTTAACAGATGCTGTTGACTAGTAACATTGCACATGTCTACTAACTCTCATTAGAGTGTTAGTTGAGTATTAATAGACTTAATTAATAGTAGGGCTGTGTGTCCACCAAAGTGTTTAGCCAGCTGAAAATTCTAGGTGCTCTACTTAAAATGCCTAGCTGTTGGCAATTGAGAGCGTTTTGTCAGCGCAGCGTTTGGTTTTTTTCAGTCGAGGCTCTTTGCTACTGGTTTCTGTATTGTTTCTATATAAAAATGCAGATACAATGTAATGCATTTAATCTGGCACTTGTTTTAAATGATTTTGTTCTGTTATTATGCTTGTTGTTGTCATCTGTTGACGTTGTACAAGCAGAATGTGGCGGTTGGTCGGTGTTGTATTTGCCCCGCCCCTCCACTGTCATTGGACAGCTGGATAAAAAGTGACAGTGAAGAGCACTGCGTTTTACTCAAAGTTTAACATTCTTAAACTCTTGGCAACTGGTAAAAAACGCAGAGTGTTTGACAGAAAATGCAGAGTGTTTGCTCATGACAGAACATGCTAATCGATGACTTAAAGATGGTTAACTCCACATCAGATACATAAATTCATCAACTAACCATTCAGAAACGCTCTGTTGCATTCTACATGTTGTCACTTCTTTGTGAGTCTCTCCATCATTGTCCGACTCCATTTTGAACATAAAAGGCTGAATAGTTTCTGACATTTTCAATGTGTGTCTTCGTGAGGTAATTGGAGCTGCTAATATGAGCTCTTGAAGCTCTGCCCTCTTCCTGAAAGGGGGCCGGAAGCAGCAGCTCATTTGCTAATTTTTGCTCACCCTCTTTTCACTCAACTTTTATTTTGGATGTGATTAATCAATTTGACAGCACTAACACACAATGATTTGAAATACACTTTAAAGTAAAACTTTCCATTTGACATTTTGATATGATTACAAAGTGTAGTTTTTAAAAGTGTACTTAAGTATGTCATAAAAGTGAACTCTCTTTACACTTAAGGCTTTTTTATTTAATTAATATTATATTATGCAAGAAATAAAAAATACTCAAATTACGTACACTTCTTAATTTTCAAAAAGGTTAATTCCCTTTCAAGGGAACTCGCGCTGCGTCATCACTTTGGGAGCGGCTCTGCGTGATTGCGCCGTGAAGCACGTGTGTAATCAGTCCAATGGAGAGACGGAACGTCATAGGCGGGTGACGTCATAGACCCGGAAGGTATAAAGCATACCGGCAAACAAACGCTGCTACCTTCTGTTGCCTTCAGCAAGCGCTCTGTGATTCATTGTCCTTGTCAGCTCTGTGTTTGTGTCAGAGTTCAGATTTTTCTTGTTTTCTTTTTGTTTGCATACACAACTGACATATATAAAGAAATGATGGCAAGTGAACAGCATTTCAGAAAGTGTGTTCCTCCCTGCTCTCGTTACATCACGAGTGGGGATTCACACTTGATGTGTGTTGTTTGTTTGGGAGAGCAGCACACTTAGTCGGCTCTTGAGGGGGCTGGCTGTGAGCATTGTGAGGCTTTGCCTCTGAGAGTGTTGCAATCCCGCCAGGCACTCTGAGAGGAGGGCGCCACGGCTCGCGTTCCCTGTGGCACAGGCCCCGCTGCTGCCGAGGCACAGCGGCAGCTTGTGTCGTGGGGTTCGCAAATGGACCTTTCAGACAGGTCAGAGATGGGTTCAGCCCTTTCTCTGCCTTTATCTAGCAGGCCCGCAGCTGCTTCTCTGGGTTCGGGAGCCCGTGCTGTGGTTTCTCCCACCCAGGGTGCGGCTTCGGTGCTACAGCTGTCCAGCTCTGAGGAGTTGGATGTCTGTAGTATCAAAGCAGGGGTTGAGGACTCGCCACTTCAAACCCCTGCCAGTGAGGAGCTCATGGAGGTGCTGAGCAGAGCTGTGGCTAAACTAAACATCAACTGGCCACAAGATAACCAGGAGCGCGCCTCAGTTAAAAGCAGGCTCGATGAGCGCTTCCTGCCAGCTTTCTCTGCTCAGCCTCCGTGACGGGGCTTGCCATTTTTCTTCACTGAGGTGTCAAGATCATGGAAGTGGCCCATGTCTTCTCATATATTCAGTCCCCACACATCACTATACAGCAACATTGTTGGTCTGAAGACACATGGTTATGGTTTGATGCCGAGGGTGGAGGAGGCGCTTGCAAGCCATCTCTCCCCCGAGTCAGCATCGACCATTAAAGCCCCATCTTTGCCCAATAAGCCACTCAGAGCTACATCAGCGCTAGTGGGCAAAGTGTACTTGGCAGCGGATCAGGCTGCCGCATGCCTGCACACTATGGCTATCGTGCAGGCATACCAGGCTGTCCTGCTGAAAGACCTGGGGGAAAACTAGGAGATCAGAGAAGATGTCATCAGTGAGCTCCAATCTTCCGCAGATTTAGCTCTCTGGGCCACCAAGGAGATGGCAAGATCTATAGGCCGTTCTATGGCAGTCCTGGTGGCCACGGAGAGGCTTCTATGGCTAAACCTTACGGAAATTAAGGAGAAAGATAAGTCCTTTCTGCTTGATGTCTCCTGGGGGCCTGTTCGGTGACACAGTCACTACTGTCACTGACAGGTTCCAGGAGGCAAAGAAACAGTCTGCGACGCTCAAGCAGTTTCTCCCCTGTAAGTCCCAGGTCTTGTCTGCTGCTGTGCTCCTCACACCGGGCGCAGCAAAAACAGAGCGTCACCACCTGCACTCCCTCTCAGAAAGGGGAGGGGGGACAGTGGGCGGCGCCCTCAGGCGCAACCTTCCAAGAGTAAGATCATTATCCAACTGTCATGAGGACCATCATTATCTTGAGGAAGGCTGCGTCTATGAAGCCCTGACACCAGAGTGCCCAGGGCAGTGAGGGGCCCGTCTGCTGGTAGTAGCCCCGTTCTGGACGGCCTGAGTATGGTTCTCGGACATTGTGTTGCTCCTCGACAGCTCTCCCCTGGAGATTCCGTTCAGGAGGGACCTTCTCTCTCAGGCTAGCGGTGCCATCCTGCACCCTCGCCCAGAGCTGTGGAAACTGTGGGCGTGGCCTCTGAGGGGGCCCAGCTCATAAGTTCTGGTCTCTCAACCAAGGTTGTTGAGACCATTCTACACTCTAGAGCTCCCTCCACGAGGAAACTGTAGGCTCTGAAGTGGAGACTCTTCACCTCATGGTGCAGAGATCGCCTGTGGGATCCAGTTAACTGCCCCGTGAGTGCGGTCCTGGAGTTCCTGCAGGAGAGGTTCTCTGCTGGGTTAGCTCCCTCCACAATAAAGGTGTATGTGGCAGCCTTAGCAGCTTACCACACTCCTTTGGGTAGTGTTTCATTGGGGCAACACCACGGTGTTGTTAAGACCTGCAGTATGCACCTGGGTGCCGGCCTGGGACTTGGCCATTGTCCTTCAAGGCCTTTCTGAGGCTCCCTTCGAACAGCTCGAAGAAGTTCCTGAGAAGTTTCTCACTCTTAAAACCATCTTTCTCCTTGCAATTTCTTCTCTGAAAAGAATTGGGAATTCACAAGCCCTCTCTGTGGCACCCTCGTGCTTGGAATTTGCGCCTGGTATGGCTAAGGCCTCCCTACACCCTAGGCCGGGCTATGTTCCTAAGGTTCCCACTAATCCTGTGAGACCCATAGTACTTCAGACCTTTTGTCCTCCTCCGTTTCTGATGTCAGACCAGGAAAAACTTCTCTTAAACCCTGTTCATGCACTTGATGCGTATGTCCACAGAGCTGCCCCGTGGAGGAGATCAGAACAGTTGTTTGTCTGTTACGGGCCACCCTTGAGAGGGGGTACGGCTTCAAAGCAGAGGATGAGCAAGTGGGCACTATCTCACTTGCTTATGTGACAGCCGGGCAGCCTTCTCCTTTGCCTGTCCAGGCCCACTCAACAAGTAGTATGACTGCCTCTCAGGTACTTTTGACAGGGGCCTCCCTGCATGATATTTGTGATGCGGCAGGATGGTCCTAACCGCACACTTTCGTTAGGTTCTACAAGCTAGACATTAATACTACTCCAGGGGCTCGGGTGCTCATCTAGACAATATCACAGGCGGGCATCTGGCTCCTATAGGGACGTGGGTATTCTCGTTCCCAAAGCGGTGACACAGTGCGAGTTCCCTTGAAAGGGAAGGTCTCCTTAACCTTAGTAATCTTTTGTAACCTTAGTTCCCTGAATAGGGAACGAGACACTGCGTCACCCTGCCATACTCCCCGCATGCCCACAAGCATCTTGCTTCAGCCTTTTACAGAAGCTAGTGGCATTTGTTTGCCGGTATGCTTTATACCTTCCGGGTCTATGACGTCACCCGCCTATGACGTTCCGTCTCTCCATTGGATTGATTACACACGTGCTTCACGATGCAATCACACAGAGGCGTTCCCAAAGAGGTGACGCAGCGTCTCATTCCCTATTCAGGGAACTAAGGTTACATGTGTAACCGAGACGTTTTATACATTTATTTCAACACAGAATAGAAAAAAAAAAAAAGACAATATTCATGTATATTTTGTGGTAGATTTTCTACAATGGTAGATTTTGGTATGTACAAATAACAGCCTGCAAGATCTGATCAATGACCCCTGGAGACAGTGACGACACACACACACACACACACACACACACACACACACACACACACACACACACACACACACACACACACATCCGCCCCTACAAATTAAGAATGGCACAACTCAGAAGTAATGGGTTGCAGGCACTCAAAATTGTTTTCTGTAAATCTGTGGTAACATCAACAGGATACCTGATATCCAATTGCGGAGAGAGTCTGTCGGTAATCACATTACGATTAATAACATTATGATGATTCATTCCAGTGAAACATACGTCCACCGTTAAACACAGCCTTTTATCATTTGTCTGCATGAAAGTTGCAGAATGGGATATCGCAGCCGCCCTGCTATCACTTATCTTCAATATGACACACAGAATACATAAAAAAATATGGACATATGGCCCAGCAGAGATCAGATATTCAGTATCATTTTCATCCAGTGATACAGACACCCATAATAGCCTTGATAAAAAATGGCAGACATCCCAGTTACCATATCTGGGATCAATTTCTTCCAACTATTTTTTTGTATTACAATATCAGATTTATATTTTATATATGCCTATAATCCCCTAGTGTATACTTTGAAGTGTAAAATATGCCCTCAGCCACAACTTGGCTCCGAATCCAACTGTCTGACTGCTTGGGTGAGTAATTCTCACCTGAAGTAAATTACATAACAAATGGAGCGAGTCGACAGTGTCTTTACATCCCTCGCTGACCTCAGATAAGCCATTCCCCTGATTTCAGAAGAACCGTGTGATCATGACTGTGACTTACACTCAACAGCCAATTTAATCTCAAAATATTATTTTTCCAGACGATTTGAAGCAAGGGAAGAGGTTCGGTTTTGACATTGGTAAGGTCATTTTAAAATCAGTCAACCTATAAAGACGAAATCACGTACAGTATTACAGCTGGGCAGTTGTTCTACATACACATTTATTTTAAACAGAGTAAACATAAAGGAACATAAATAATTAGCTGCACTTTATTTTGATGGTCCCTTTTAAACATTCTATATAAGTAACTCTGCAACTACATTTCAACTAATTATCATTAGAGTATTAGTAGACTGTCTGCTTAATATCTGCTAACTCTTTATCATGATGCTTCTCAACAGACATTATACTGATGAGTAAATTTGCAAGTACATGTCTAACCCTATGGCCATGTGTCCACCAGAGCAGTTTAGTCAGCTGATAATCTATAACTCGCTCATGTGGGAACTGTTGCAAAATCCCTTCAGAGCCAGAGAATATCTATCTTCTGCATGAAGATAGAACAGGTATAGTTTAGTTTAATTACAGTTATAACTTTTGTTGTCATCTTGCTTTATGACATGCTGTTGCATTTGTGTTACTTACTTTATTGCAATAACAGTGAAAAGACAGATTTGAGCAGACTCCTAAATGTGCTCTACTACAACAACTCTTCCTCTTCTCAACATGGCCTTTGTTGCATGTTCCCAGGGGCAGGGTTTATGTAAATTTTAGGGTTTGTGATGTCAACCCAGGAAGAAGCTTGTGTAGTTCCTACCAGCCGTTTGTTGTAGTCCTTAAAAATAACCTTTTCTTAAAGAAAATATCTCCCTTTGCATTGAACTTTGAGTGTGCTGTTTATGCTCAAACAGCAACATTACACACTAACTAAAGCTAAAAAGTGAAATCAGAATCAGCCACCCCTTCAAATAAGTACACTTATTTTGATCTGTTGAAGTACACTACTGAAGTACATCTCAAGTACTTGATTATGATTTTAACTGCAATTTTAAATTATTTGTTGTGATTTTAAATGTACTTACTTGCACCTTTATCATTACAAATGTATAATTACAAATATATTTAAATATATGACATAATTACCTTTGTCTTTGAAATATGCGAAATGTGAAAGTTTTATGAAATGACATAAATATGAAATGACATATAAATATGAACTTAAGTCATACATACGTTAGTGGGTCAGAAAGCATTCTAAAGTTCAACCAATTGCATTAAATATAAATGTGAAATATTTAATACATTGACATGCAATTAAGTGCATAAAACATTACATACAGTTTGCATGTAAGTATATTCTTTGAAAGTATAAGCACTCTTTTTAAATGTATGCTAAATTTATTTATTTTGCACAAATTAATTTTCAAACAAAGAGAGAAATGTTGATAATATTATTCATTATACATTACAATACCTAGTAAAAACACTTTTTGTTTATTAAATTACCTGACTATTAGCTTAGCAACACACTAACATTCAAATTGTGAATATTGTGACAGGGCCCTTTTTTAATCAGTCCCTCCAGGATTTTGCGATATTTTTTTTGAGATTTTTGCGATCAAAATGGTCAAAATGGTGGTCATTTCCAGAAATGTGCGAAAATATTGCAATTTTTTTATTTATTTTTTTATTAGGATACCACATTTACCATATTATGTATTATGTTAGATGCACAACAGTCATACACGACAATAGAACAAACTAAATGCACAAATCTAGTTTATTTTGGTATCTTACTAAAAAAAGGCTAGTCCAGTGGTGTACTGTAGCTTTAATAACATGATCACTTAGGGTGGGAATTATGACTGGGAAAAGTAAATCACAGCAGTAAGCAATTGCCTAATATAAGTAAAAAGTTCTCAAATAATTAATTTATCAAGTAAAAAGTCAGTAATAAAAGAAGAACTAATAAACAAATGATAGGAGGACAAATAAATACAACATAAAGATACAGATACAAACAGTGCTTTACGTTAAAGTAGCTACTGTTTGTGTTTTCCAGTTGTTGTTGTTTGATGGGTATAGGCTATATTAGGTTGCTTTCACTTTAAAGACCTACAGTAATGCACGGACCCAATACTGTCACACGTCCCAAACTTATTCACTCAAGACATAACCGCCAAGACGGACATTTAGGCATAATTATGTGTGTATTAAATAGAACACACAAAAAAGAGAAGGAATGTTCAAAGTCCCGAAAAAGCCTTTGAACAGCTATTATTGAAAATATCTATGAAATTATAGTGCACCCTTTAAGCTCACCTTATAATAAGTTCTTTAAAAAATACAGCAGTGTAAAACCACAGACATCGGACCGTGTGTCAGTAGCGAATTGAGTTTGTGGTATACAGCGCTTTTTTTAAATCTTTTTTTAGTGTTATCTTTTATTTGGTCATTCATCCATCTTGCGTAATCAATTCGCCCGGTCCTTGGCACTTATGCGAGACGGCAGGTGAGAAGATTCGCTTTTGCGTCCGAATCCACTTTTGCTAGTTCAATGGCGAAAAAAAAAAGGTTTGGGCGCCAGGCGTATGGTCCAAAAGGGTTGTAGTCTCTTAATGAGTCATGAGTGTGTTTTGTGCATAACGTGCATTAAACCAATCAGAGTCTCATCTCCCATTCCCTTTAAAAGCCAGTTGCGCTCGCACCATGGCGGTTTCGCTATTTAAATGACGGAATTTGTGAGCGGAAAGACTGAACGCTTCTCCAGAAATGAATCCTTTCATTTTTTATATTTAAAAATGTTTTTGTGCTGTTGCCTTGTGTGTTTAATAAGCAGATTGTATGCACGCTGTGCACCCGCCTATAGGCGCATATTACTAACACAGCATTTAAATAACACAAAAAATACTGCGCTATTGACTTTAGACCAGGTTTTTGTCGGTCAATGGCGCAGTCGTTTTCAGTTCCTCAAAATAGCAACATGCCAACAATGCGGCTGAACACGCCTGGTTTTCATACCAGCACGCCCATGGGCGAACAGATAGGCGCGAGTGCATTTGCTATTTAAACAACACTGGACG
>CM031966.1:8249060-8319060 GCA_018749465.1 Paracanthobrama guichenoti | reverse complement strand
AAAAGCGTGCTTAATTGTACTGAATGTGCACTTATAGTGTACTTAAAAGTATATTTAGAAAAAAGTACATGCAGATATAATATTACAGTTTTTACGATTGCTTAAACACAATTTTAAAAACAAGGCTCATTTTGTCAAAACACTACACACAATTCACACACACAAGTAGTAGAACACCTCGGTTCTTTTGCAAAATGAAACCCCTCTTTCAGAATGTTACAACAATTTAACAAAACCCAATTTTGACACCGTATGGCACACACATGGTTCATACATTCTGATTCTGTTTGATTCATTTACACACTCTGTTCTCAATCTTAAACACTTGTAAAATGTCTACTTTTCTAATGATATAATCTGGGTTTGATTTTTTTCTGAGATATTGTTAGAGTAAAGTATATGAATATACTGACCAAACAGTACACACAAGACTAGTACTGCATATTGATGAAAATATTAATTTCTCTCCACATTGTAATATCATTAGATTAATTTATGCATTTTCAAAGTTTTTTTTTTTTTTTATATATCTGCTGAGGTTGGGCTGAACTCTCTGTCCAGCCTCTCTCAGTGTCAACCCATAGGTACTAAGTACTCATGGTCAACCAAGGTTGCGCAAATCGCATCTGATAAATTTGGTCCCTGTCTTCTTTGTCCACTTCTTACTCCAGGTCTACCACTTCCTACCCCCTCTCCCCTCTCACCCTCTCTACCCCTTCCCCTCTCTACCCCTCTTCCTCCACGGGCTCCCCCTCTCATCCTCACTCTTCCTTTTACTGCGATATTGCCTTCCATTTTTGTTGAAGACAGGTGAATTTACCTGTTGCATTTCTATAGTGCTTAAACCTGATTGGCCCCACCTCGCAACTTACAGGACTTAAAGGATCTGCTGCTAACATCTTGGTGCCAGATACCACAGCACACCTTCAGGGGTCTAGTGGAGTCCATGCCTAAAAAACCCAAAATAACTAATTGCGCTGCTTGGTTACTTTTGCGTTACTTTTTCTCACCTTTTTTTTTAATAACAACAAAAAAGTTCCTTTCACACCAAAAGTGACATGAATAAGCGCAGGCTAAAGGAAATGCTCATTTACACCTGTACAGTAGAGGACGCAGCTTAAACAAGCCTCTGTGCTGCCATTCTGGATTAAAGAAGAATGTGATCTCTTTTTTTTTGTTTTTATGAGAAACAAATGTGTTGTTTATTTAAAGTCAATTCCTTTGCTTATTAGTATGGTTGAATTGCACCATTTAAGGTCAGCAACAAAGACACTGGTTAAAGGGATAGCTCACCCAAAAAATTAAAATCCTGTCATCATTTACTCACCCTCAAGTTGTTCCAAACCTGTATGAGTTTTTTACTTCTGCTGAACACAAAAGAAGATATTTTAAAGAATGTTGATAACCAGACAGTTGACAGTAGCCATTGACTTCCACAGTATTTTTACCCATACTATGGTAGTCAGTGGAGCCCAGAGATTGCATGAGAGTGCATGCATGTTCACATTTAGTCTAGAACTACAATAACCATCATGTTCACACAGCGCACACAACGTCTCTGCTCCTGATTTCCCTCAACAGGAGAGCCGTCAGTCAATAAATGGGAAAACAAAGTAACTTGAGTTACTTATTTGAAAAAGTAACGCAGATATTTTGATGTACATTTAAAAGTAATGCATTACTTTACTAGTTACCTGAAAAAAAGTAATCTGATTACATTAATATTTGAGTTACTTTGTATTAAGTTGTAATGGGGTAATGAGTTACCCCAACACTGGTTGCAGCACAACATTGTGATGCCAGAGGTCAAGGAATCAAGGTTTAGTCCAGTTAGCCACTAGTGGTAAATGCCATATTTAAACCATTTTTTAAAATGTAGCCATATTTTTTTGTTCATAAAAAGTGCGTTTATAATATTATAGTATTTTCAAAATGTTCCCCTTCCTGCGTCCTTACACCTCACAGCACATGACAGTTGTTAGGCAGGGGTTTGTGCATTCTCTACTGCATGTAAAAATGTATACAATGTATAATCATGCATTTCAATGTTTTCGCATTCGCAGCGCGGCTTGATGTTTTGCATACATGAGCATCTTTCAACTACACACGCATACCCAGAGGAGACAAGGTGAGAACGTGAGCCTGGGAACAACAAACCTCTTTCCCCTGGAGGGATCAGATGTATTCATCCTAAAGCAACGCTGGAGACGTGATCCGTAGCTGCTGCTCTCAGATCAACCTATTTGATCATGTGCTAATGTTGCCTACGGTATCGGGTCGATGGTACAGTAGACTGCTGACTTTAAAGAGATTTCTCTAGCTTCCTTCACTCGCATTAGAAGTTTAGTGTCACTTGCTCTACTGGTTCCATTGTTATTCTCCATACACTGAGCTGTTGTTGTCCTGTGACAAAGGAGCTTTGTGGCAAGAATCTTCCTCTTGTTTGACCTGCACAATTGTTGTGACAGTCTTTAGCAAATTCCTTATTGGTTTTGAGCCGTGTTCGGCACCTTAGCTGTCAATGAGAAGGTCCAGATTATGGCTAGAGGGCTCAGACAATAAAACCTCAGTCACAATTCTGTGACAGTTGCCAATACACATGTAACAAATTCCACTTCCAGCTTATAGGAGTCCAATTTAGGTCAAAAGCACCTCCTGTCTCCTTCAGTGAAGAAATACTAACATTTTTACAACTGTTTGTCAAGATTACGCCTCATTAACATGTCACATCAATGCATCCTTGCTGAGCAATATATATATATATATAATTCAGCAAGGATGCATTGATCAAAAGTGAGAGTAAAATACTTTTACATTTTTACTAAAAACATTCTATTTCAAATAAATGCTGTTCTGCTGAACTTTCTATCCATCAGAGAGTCTTGAAAAAAATAAATAAAAAGGTTTCCACAAAATATATTAAACCTTCCAACTATGATACCAACCAGAAATGTTTCTTGAGCATTCAATCATCATATCAGAATGATTTCTGAAGGATCATGTGACACTGAAGACTGGAGTAATGATGCTGAAAATTCAGCTTTGATCACAGGAATACATTACATTAGAACATATATTAATAGAGAAAACAGCTATTTTAAAATATAATTCTCCACAATATTTTTTTTTTTACTGTAATTTTGATGCAGCCTTGGTGAGCATAAGACATTTTAATGTTTCAAAAACATTAAAAATCTTTTTAAGATGATTTGAAATGGCAGTATGTCTCGTGATCAGATTAACCGAACAATTTTAATACCAGCTGTAAACAGGCTCTTGGAATAATATCTCCTTACAAGCTGGAAAAAAAAAAACTGTCTGCATTTCCTCAGCTCTTAGTTTTTTGTAAACAATTTTACACCTGCAAGGTGACAATTTGGATTCTGACACATTCCGAGCCTTGCAGTGAATAAACTTTAGTGTGTGAAAGCATGTTTACGTTTGTTTTTGAAAGGTTTAACTAATGGATTTGACTGACTCAAAGGCCAGTGCAGTCAAGCTGTTTGCCTTCAGTCTTTCTTTTCTGAACTAGTCACTGCATGTGGTTATTGTCTCATTCTTTTCCTCTCTCACTTTTGGTTTGCACTCTTGAATAACCTTCCCCCATCACCCCATCACCATAAATAATATTATTTACAAATACATTTTTACATTCTGAAGAAAAGTGGCGGCGTACTTAAGTGGTACTTGCCTATGGCAAAAATCACTGTTATGACGATAGCGTGCAGATTCTTTTGAAGTATGTTATTTCCGCAATAAGTGCTCTTTTTAAAGGTGTACTAAAGTGTACTGAATTTTCACAAGGGTAGTGTAACAGTGCAGGCTGGCTTAGCAAGTGCACGATGAAGGAGATGGTGATAACAACAGTCTTTAATCCAAAAGCAAACACAGAAGAGTAAGACACTGTTAACCCAAACATTAACCGACGAAGAACTGAACAGAACAGGGAGTATAAATACACCAGCTTAATGAGGACACTAAACGGAAACAGCTAACAAGAGTTAACTAATTATAACCATGGTGACTAACGAGAACTCATGCAGACAAGACAGAACTGAACTAAACTGAACATGCATGTGACAGGTATGAGTTGTTATACGGTTACTATGTGGATTTTAGCATGTTGCTGGGTGTTTTGGTTGGTTTTTGATTAAAAATCAACTTCATTAAAATTCACTTGATTTGGCCCAAGTGAAAAGAGCTCATCCCCCAGCCTTTATGACATTCTTATGGAAGCTTGTTTCCGCCACAAAAAAAGGTAATTGCGACTTTTTATTTCACACTTTATAACATGCAATTGTGACTTTACTGTATATCATGCAATTGCAAGAAAAAAGTAATAGTAAGAATAGCGAGAAGAAAAAAAATCAGAATAACCAGATATAAACTCACAATTGTGAAAAAAAGTCAGAATAGCAAGAATCAGAGAATAAAAAGTCAGAATTACAAGAAAAGTCAGAATAGTGAGAATATCAGAATAAAAAGTCAGAATTGTGAGGGGGAAAAAAGACTCACAACTGCGAGAAAAAAGTCAGAATAGCGAGAAATAAACTCGCCATTGCGAGAAAAAAGTCAGAATTGTTAGGAAAAAGAGAAGAGCAAGAAAAAAGCCAGAATAGCTAAAGAAAGTCAGAAGAGCGAGAAATATACTCGCAAATGCAAGAAAAAGTCAGAATTGTGAGGAAAAAAGAGAATAGCAAGAAATAAACTCGAAAATGCGATAAGAAAGTCACAATTGCACATTTTTTCTTGTAATTCTGACATTAGAGCACACACAATTGCAAGTTTAAATCGTGTCATATTTTTCTTTTTTTTATTCCATGGCAGAAGAAAGCTTCCGTCCATTCTGGTGGCCTCAGGTACTTTAATGTAACTTTTTATCAATTTTTTATCATCAGACAAAATGTTTGAAAACCATAGCACTCACATAGTATGTGCTTTTGCAAGCTGCAATAATAAAGTAATCCATGACGAATCACACAATTTTACACTTGCATAAATTCTTCCTCTTGAGCAAATTCTGACAGAACAATAAGCCGCGCTATCTGTGTTTTAACTGGCGCTGGGAGTACCTACTGGAGCACAGCCAAAACAATTCATTCAGATGGAATTTTGGTTCACGCCCATGTTATTTCACTCGTATTTTTGAGTGAACATTGTGTTCCCTGCACAAACGTGCTCACGGTGAATATGGCGTACAGGATGGTGTTGTCAGTCTTGGTCGTGTTGGAACATGAACACAAGGCTGTTTTCATTTGAACGGAGGGAAAAAGACAGAAAATGTAAAGCTTCATGCTTTCAGCCCCTTTGACCTCCTGTTATCTGCACTGTACCATCATAAATGTGACCTTCAGTTCTGTTTTACGATGTGCGACAGATCAATGGTGCGTATTCAGAAGCATAGACTAAGGTTGCACTGGTGAATGTCAATGGATCAGTTACTACACACACCTGCTCGCCTCGTATAAAAGGACACCTACACTTTAGGATGTTATCATTGCATTCTCAACTAAAAAGGCTCCAGACTTGGAAAAGTCTCCCAACACAATCAGTCAATGAAAGCCTCCCAGACATCCCTTCACCATATAAGGCTCATGACGATTTGTAGATAGTATCTGCGTGGGTCAGCCGTTCTTTGAATACTTTTGACATGTATGCTGAGCATACTAGACATACTTCCTATCTCACTGTCCCAGTTTCAGCTTTGTTGCTATGACGACCGCACATACACTCATGATATGGTATGCAAGAAGTCGATTACATCTGTGTTATAGCTCATGGATTGTGTCAGTATTATTTAATACATGATAACATGATAAACCAGTCTCCACTTTTTTTTTATTCAAAATTTAATTCATGAGTCCAATTACAATCATGAAAAATGCACAGTGCCAAGAGACTTTACCAGAGCATTGCAATAGAGTTGTTCGGTTTTCCAACAGGTTGCTAGAGTGTTCTGGATTATTGTCGGGGTGTTACTGGGGGTGGTTACCAGGGATTTTCTGTGTGGTTGGTAGTGAGCTCTAGGTGGTTGCCAGGGAATTGCTATGTCGTTCCTATGCTGTTCTGGGTGGTCTCCAGAGCATTGCTTGAGACTTTTAGATGGTTGCTATGGTGTTGCTGAGTGTTTGCTAGTTGTTGTTAGGGCATTGCAAGGCAGTTTCTAGGCTGCTCTGGGAGACTGTGTTCTGAGTTGTTGTCAGGGCATTGCTATACAGTTTCTAAGGTGTTGTGGCTGGATCTTAGGATGTTGCTAGTGTGTTCTGGGTAGTTACCAGGGCACTTCTTGAGTCTTTTAGGTGGTTGCTAAGGTGTTGCTATGGTATTCTGAGTTGCTGCTAGGGCATTACCATGCAGTTTCTAGGTTACTCTAATGGTTGCTAGGGTGTTGTTATGCAGTTGCTAAGGTTTCCTACATGGTTGCTGTTAAGGTGTTGAGGCTGGTTGCTAGGGTGTTCTGGGTGGTTGCCAGGGTGTTGCTTGAGTTTTTTAGATGGTTGATCTGGTGTTACTGAGTGTTCTGAAATGTTGCTAGGGCATTGTAATGTAGTTTCAATGGTGTTCTGGAAGATTATGTTCTGAGTTGTTGCCAGGACATTGCTATACAGTTGCTAGGGAGTTGCTAAGGTGTTGTGGCTGGTTGTTAGGGTGTTCTCGGTAGGTACCAGGGCATTGCTTGAGTCTTTTAGGTGTTTCTAGGGTGTTGCCAGGGCTTTGCTGTGTGGTTCTCTAAATAGTTGCTAGGGTGTTGCTATGCAGTTTCTAGGGTGTTCTGGGTGGTTGCCAGGGTGTTATTATATGGTTGCTAGGGGGTTTCTAAGGTGCCATAGTATTAGTAGTGTTTGCTGAAGCAAACATCAATAATAACATACTGAAGTTGGGAAATCCAAATGTGTTACTTATTTTAATGTCATTATGACAAAGTCACACTGGCGTTGCATCACCAAAGTTTGTGTTCTAGACTAGTTGGATAAGGAATGACATTGTTGCACATGTGTAACTATGCATGGAATGCCTCTGTGTGGCTGCTTTCTGTATCGTTGCACAAGGTTAGGTTTGATCTCAAGTTCAAGCTGAGTAAATTCTTTTCACTGTGATAAGCAAGCATTTATTGGATGGCTCTTACACAATGTCCTGGTCATAGTATCACAAAGAAAACTCCTAGATAACAGCCCTGAACAATAATATCTTCTCTGCTCTGAGTTTGTTTCTGGAACTTTCTTTGTATTTGATCCAATTTTATCCGTGCTGAGGTGATGCGGCTCTTAACCTGAGCTATGGGAGAATTGCACTTGAGCTCTTATTTCCCATCTGATAGGATTCTGACACTTGATTGACACCACCAGTAGAAGCTTGGGTTGGTTTTACCTGACATTCCCCAGGCGTATTTGAAGACTCCAGACCAGTAATTATGGAACAACAACTTGGGTTTCACTTTATTTTGATGGTCCCTTTAACAGATTCTGTTGACTGTACGTAACAGTGTTAGTCGAGTATTAGTAGACTGGTAGGGTTAGGATTAGAATAAGTTGATATGCACATGCAAATTTAATTATAGTCAGTATAATGTCTGTTGGGGGAGCAACACAAAGAGTTAGCATATATTAAGCAGTCAGTCTATACTCTAATGAGAGTTAGTTGACATGTAGTTGCAAAGTTACTTAAAGTCAACAGAATGTTCAAAAGGGATCATGAAAAAAAAAGTGTTCGTTCTGCTTTTGTCCTGTATCATATATATGGAATATCTGTCACTGTCATGGTGCAGCAGCTGCTAGTCAAAACATGCCGCATGTGCAAATGAGCCACAGAAAGATACTGGAGGCTTAATTAGCACTGTACGATTTTGTCCCCTAGTCGAATGCCTTTTGCACTCTCATTGTTTTTAATTACTGCAGGAAATTCAGCAGCGATCGGCACAGCCATTTAGAGACTTTTGCTGGTTCACTTGAACAGGCTGACAGAGTTGACTTCCCGCAGTGCAGTGTTTCATGTTGTGCGATCATGTTGTGTTTGGTAACACTTTATTTTACAGTGGCCTTGTTGCATATGTTACATGTACTGTAGTAATAACAGTAAATGATGCATAATTACATGCAACTGACTAAAAACCAAACCATAACACTATTGTTGTCACACTCTGTGTGTACTTTTAGTTTGTTCCCTTTGTTCTAGTTTTCACACATTAGTTACTAGACACTCATGCTCATAAACACACCTGTTCAATATATAGTTTATCACTGTGTATTTAATTTCCTCCTTATGTTCAGTTCATTGTCAGGTATTGCTCTTACTTTGTCTTATTCCATGTGTATTACCTGAGTTTGTTTTATTAATAAATGTTTTGTTCAATGGAACCTTTTTGGACTCGTCTTCATCATCATCTGGATTAAACGATGACAATAGTAAGTACATGTTCTTAATTAATATTAAGGGTGTAATTATACATTTATTTATGTATATGTCCCATCCTGTCTTCCTGTTTCAGTAGAAATTACGTCAACATGTTGAATAATGCTGTGCATTTCAAGGCACTTCAGAGGGACTTTAAAACTTGACACACAGATCCATTATACTGTTACACATGCATTTTCTTTCTCAACTGTTTATGTTCACTTAAAACAGAACTGACTGTGTGTACATGAATACTCGCCAAGACCAGCATTTTTACATTATTTTGTGTGTATTTGACTGTTTAAGCATAATAGCAGCAAAAAAGAACTCAATTTAATACTGAGAGGTGGCTTTATGTGCACACACTTTGGGTGGGAATGCGGTAAAATTATGCGCAATATCCCACACTAAATTCAAGTCCTGTAAAACCAACAATATTCATCCAGAGCAAATGAAACGAGTGAGTGAGGAGAGGCGGGTGTGTGTGTAACTCGCTGTCGGAAAGATGAGAGAGAGAGAAAGAGCAGCTGGTATCATGCAGGCTATCTATTCTGCAGAAAAAGAGTATTGAAGCGTTTCAGATATTTCAGTATCAATATGTATCGAAAGATGCCTTTTTAAAAGACTACATTTGAAAATGGTACATACTATATATAAATATAATTTGTACACATGCATTTGGTGGGTGTTAATATCAAGCCCTGTCTGCAAGATTTTAAGTACTGAGCATTCAACACAGTTAAGCATTTAAAAGCATTCTTTTTCACAAGGGAGAATTGACATTTTTGGGGTAACTATACCTTTAAGGCCTAAAGATCTCTGTGTTTCAGGGCTGACAGGTGGATTTCTACTGAGTGTGTGACTCTGGAACACAGCTGGAATCAGGTTAACATTCACAAGATCATCTCGTTAACGCACTACCGACTCGGCTGTTCCCTTCCGATTCACAATATGCCTTAAGCAAAACTCTGGTATTTTTTTATATAAATTTCAAATATCATGTGCCCAGAACTCTAAGCACTGGATAATAATAGGAGAGGGAGCAATATTCGATACCCTGCCAAAAAAAATCAGTGTCGCCTGTTAGAAAAAGTCTTTCCCATTCTTTATTCATGCTACATCCCAGGCAATATCGTTGTACAAGGAAACTTTATATCACCAAGAATAAAAAAAAAAAAAGATAAAAAGAAACAGAGGGGTATAAATCGATGTGGGCTGTGAAATCTGACCCAGTAAAAAGTCTTCTCATTGACAAGACGGGCGGCCAGTGTATGCAGCGCTGCTGTAGTAAATCGTAGCAGATTTCTCCCTGGGGACATGTGGTGAAGTAGAGGGCTAGCGTTTGACAGAAACATTATTCAAATCATCCTGCTCACTTTTCGCTTCCTTTTTTCTTGAATGCGAAAGTCTGGCATTTAGCTGCATTTACAGAGAATGCAAAGAGAAAAGGTATATTCTGTCCTTCTTTCATGGTCAGAGGTGTATGGCAGACCCCCTGAGCGTGTTTGTTTATGAATTAAATATTTAATTTGGACGCGTTCCATTCCCTGTCGCCCAGTGCACGGCACAACAATGAAAAGGTCATGTCACATCACTCTAATCACTCTGAACGTGCTACTATGCAGTTCCTGTGTATGCGGGTGTTCGTGTAACTGAGAAAGAGAGAAATACAGGTTAGGGAGAAACTTTAACATCTAACAGCCTGTCCAGTGAACACATTGTTGTTTTGACAGCTATGATGTAACAAGTCCTTTGCTCTTCACTTAATTGCACAAGTGGAGTGTGAAGCAAATTCCAAAAACATCTCACAGGCATCAAAGATAAAATGGCAAAAACCACTTGGCATGAACGCTCTGTTCCATTCTTTTTTCACTTAGGGATATGCACAAATACATACAAACCAGATTCCAAAAAAGTTGGGACATTGTACAAATTGTGAATACAAACAGAATGCAATGATGTGGAAGTTTCAAATTTCAATATTTTATTCAGAATACAACATAGATGACATATCAAATGTTTAAACTGAGAAAATGTATAATTTTAAGGGGAAAATAAGTTGATTTTAAATTTCATGGCATCAACACATCTCAAAAAAGTTGGGACAAGGCCATGTTCCCACTGTGTGGCATCCCCTCTTCTTTTTATAACAGTCTGCAAATGTCTGGGGACTGAGGAGACAAGTTGCTCAAGTTTAGGAATAGGAATGTTGTCCCGTTCTTGTCTAATACAGGCTTCTAGTTGCTCAACTGTCTTAGGTCTTCTTTGTGGCATCTTCCTCTTTATAATGAGCCAAATGTTTTCTATGGGTGAAAGATCTGGACTGCAGGCTGGCCATTTCAGTACCCGGATCCTTCTTCTACGCAGCCATGATGTTGTAATTGATGCAGTATGTGGTCTGGCATTGTCATGTTGGAAAATGCAAGGTCTTCCCTGAAAGAGACGACGTCTGGATGGGAGCATATGTTGTTCTAGAACTTGGATATCCCTTTCAGCATTGATGGTGCCTTTCCAGATGTGTAAGCTGCCCATGCCACACGCACTCATGAATCCCATCCCATCAGAGATGCAGGCTTCTGAACTGAGCGCTGACAACAACTTGGGTTGTCCTTGTCCTCTTTAGTCCGGATGACATGGCATCCCAGTTTTCCAAAAAGAACTTTTTTGAATTTTGATTGGTCTGACCACAGAACAGTTTTCCACTTTGCCACAGTCCATTTTAAATGAGCCTTGGCCCAGAGAAAACGCCTGCGCTTCTGGATCATGTTTAGATATGGCTTCTTTTTTACCTATAGAGTTGTGTTCACCGACAATGTTTTCTGGAAGTATTCCTGAGCCCATGTTGTGATTTCCATTACAGTAGCATTCCTGTATGTGATGCAGTGCCGTCTAAGGGCCCGAAGATCACGGGCATCCAGTATGGTTTTCCGGCCTTGACCCTTACGCACAGAGATTGTTCCAGATTCTCTGAATCTTTGGATGATATTATGCACTGTAGATGATGATAACTTCAAACTCTTGGCAGTTTTTCTCTGAGAAACTCCTTTCTGATATTGCTCCAGTATTTTTGGCCGCAGCATTGGGGGAATTGGTGATCCTCTGAACTAAAAGCTGAACTATTTTTAACTTGACGTCATCTTAAAAAGACGAGAAACAATTAAATGAAGGTCAAAGGATTAAATAAACAGATTAATAGTAGGAGATAGGTGTATATAGTAACTGTTATTAAAAAAAAATGAATATTGTAAAATATTTTAATTATCTTTGGTAAAGCAATAATGAAAACTAAACTAAAATACTGTAAACTATGGAATCTTGTTTCCACCATGGAATTCTCAGAAGTGCAGGATATAAACTCGCAATTGCGAGAAATAAAGTCTTGTGAATTATGACTTTTTTCTTGCAATTATGACTTTTTTCACAATTCTGACTTATTTTGTGCAAATGCAAGTTTATATCTCACAATTCTCACAAATTTTTTCTTGCAATTGACCTGTCGGTAAGCCCCACCCCCCTTAGTTACTGTTGCTAACTCGGACAAACAAACGTTGCTAACTGTCTTACAACGACAGTTTCAGTGTGAAAACCCAAGTTGTTTTTGGACACAGAATGTAGCTGACCCCCTCCGATTGATGGCCAAACTTAAATGATGGTTTATCAAGTTTATTGCGTCCTTTTTCACTCAAAAAAAAAAAATCATCGTAAAAGCTGAACAAACAAAGCATTAGAAGGGCACATAAATGTCTCATTCACAAACTCTCTCTCTCCGTTGCATTATTATTAACATGCACAGCAAATTATACAAAACACTGAACTAACACAACTAACAGTAAACAAACATATACAGACCTTATGCCTTTTTGGGGGTGCTAATAAACTGTAAACTTTGAATCTGAAAACAACTCCGATAAACCGCTTCGTAGACCATAGGCTAATACACATCAAAATATGTGTCCCTCCTTAGTAAGACAGATAATGCAGACCATAAACATATCTAAACTCACAGAAATTTGTGTTTTTGACCTACACTGTTAACGTTACATGACGTGAGAACATGATGAGAGTATGACAACCAGAAAATTCTCTCAGGATACCTGGAATCAGTGTTACAGTACTCCAGACACATAATTTTACCATTTTTGTAGCATAAACACCATCAAACTGATGAGAGCTTTGGAATTTCCAATGGTTCTCTATGGCACTGAAACTTAAAGATGTCCAAGTTCCGGTCCCCGTGCAAATGATACTCAACTGCCATTGGCTCATCTCCGATAGGTCAATTCTGACTTTATTTCTTGCAATTCTGACTTTTTTTTGCAATTGTGAGTTTATATTGCAATTCAGATTTTTTCTGACTTATTTCATGCAAACGCGAGTTTCTATCTAATTTTTTCTCACAATAAATTTTTTCTCGCAATTACAAGTTTATATCTCACACTTCTGACTTCTTTTTCTCGCAATTTTGTCTTTTTCTTGCAATTCTGACTTATTTCATGCAAATACGAGTTTACATCTCACAATTCAGATTGTTCTTTTTTCTTGCAATTTTTTACTTTTTTCTCGCAATTCCGTCTTTTCTCGCAATTGCGAGTTTATATCTCACAATTCTGACTTTTTCTCACAATATCACGTAATTCTAAGAAAAGTCATAATTGCAAGAAGAAGAAAAAAACACTCAGAATTGTGAGATAAAAGTTGCAATTACCTTTTTTTTTCTATTCAGTGGCAGAAACAAGCTTCCATAATAAACTAATCTGGAACTACAAATAAAATAAAAAACACTAACAATCACATAGTGAACACTAATCTGGAACTGACACATTGAGAATAAATTAGAAATAAAAAAAATAAAATAAAAAAAACTAAACTATAACTAATTAGTTACATATTCCATCTATCGATAAAGTGTTCTCTAAATGGTTAAATTCTGTGCTGGTGAAACCCCCCAAAAAAACCTGAGAGTAAGGCGTGCTTGTGTTGCTTGGAAGAATATCTCTGTAATGCACTTTGCAATGCTTGTGGTGCAACACTGAGCCTGTGTCATTCATCAATGCTTTGACACAGGAAGCAGACACAACCCTGCCTGTCAGACACCAAGATGGAACAAGGCCATTTTTTACTGCATCAAACTGTAATCCACAGCAAGACAGCAGTGAACAGTCATCCCCATCACACCCTTAGAACAGGTACTGTAAATGACATAAACCTCAGAATGACTCAATTCTGGAAAACATTACACACTGTGCTTTTGCTAACCTATCATCTCGCGGCTCAGGTGAGTCACGGTCATGTCAGACAAGTCAAAATGTGATGAATTAGAAAAGTCTATAGTCTGACTTCATGCTCTCAAATGAGCCAACTGTGAGTCACTGTCGCCAAATCATCAACACTTTGCTCCAGGTTTATGGTTCAGTTTATACTGTTTAATCCTGCATCACGCTGAGTGAAAAGGACAGAAGACCCTCACAGTGCAGCAGCCAGCCCACTTATCTACCATCAGCATAATCTGTACACATAGACCATTCAGGCTCTGCTGCAGCACAATGCCTTTGTTTGCCTAGCAATAGAAACCAGTTGTCCACTGCTGAGTCAATATTTACACCCTGTTGGAATGTGGGTTGCTCTGCCTCCCTAATACTAGAGCCCAAGCTCATTTTCAATCTCTCTCACTCTCTCTTTTTATGCATTGTTCTCCATGCTTCTTATGAAGTGCACAAACACAAATCCCCCTGGGCGCAATGTAAAGGCCTTCCATCTGCGGTCACATAATCATTCTGAGTAGGTGAATGTTTGGGGGCTTTCACAATGGACACGTTTGTTGTGATCCGAGTATGAGCATGATTGTTCCCAGCGCCCCCCTCAGCGTTGGTCTAGTGCATTTGCGTTCATCTTTCGTCATCACAATGTTACTGAATCACTATAATTTAGGTCTCATTTTAGTGCTAGTTACAAGTGTGTAAAATTAAAAAGGTAATGCTGTTCTCAAACAGGTTTCCTGAACAACAATGCGTCGGACAGGTCAACGTTATTAAAATGTAAAATGGTTATAAAATTGTTAGGACCATAGACTCTAAAAAAAAGATGGACGATGCACCTTCACTCACTTCCATTGAAGCCGGCAATGTCCCAATATGGTGCTGACATCCTGCGCTGATTACGCAGACTCTGAACCCAAGTCAAATAAACAGTTAGGGAAATGTAGAAATTAAAGTTAAAGCTCCAATCTCCTCCCAAAAATCCCGAAAAAATCTATTGGTGCCTCAGTGACTTCAATCTGTCAATCTCAGCTGTCAATCATGATGTCACACCCACATTTTTATAGCATCAAATAACTAAAACCAAACTTATTTAAAAAACAAACACTTGAACTTACAGCGTGATAAAAACTACCTGAAAAAAAAGTAGTGAAGTGAAGTAATTGAAGTGTAATTCAATTGTTTATTTTGTCTCGCATCCCATTAGATTACATGGAGAGGGTGGGGTTTATGACCTATACTGCATCCAGCCACCTGGGGGCGATCGAAACATTTTGGCTTCACTTTTCAGGACTTGTGCAGCACACCAGTGGTTAGGATCAGGGGATCATCTGGGATCGTGCAGAGCCTCTGAATCCCTTCAAAGCCCTTTGAAACTCCATTGATTTGGACCTTCAACCTGTTGGTTGCCATTGAAATACATTATGTGGAGAAAAATCCTGGAATGTTTTCCTCAAAAAAATGTAATTCTTTTCGACTGAAGAAAGAAAGACATGAACATCTTGGATGAGATGTGGGTGAGTAAATTATCAGGAAATTTTCATTTTTAAGTGAACTAATCCTTTAATTAACCTTTATAAATGTGTCTTAGAAAGACAAAACAATGGTACTGACATATTTTAAGATATGCCAGTGCAAGTTGCTTTGAGTTAAAGCAGCTCAAACGTAAATTTTAGTCTGGGACTAGACTTAAGTCTTGTCTGTGAAATCAGGGGAATAAGATTTTTCCATTGGCTTTTGGATTATTTCAGAAAATGCTCTGTGACCAACAAAAGTTTTGTTCATCATTATAATTTTTTAAAATAAACACTTTTTGAAGCCTAAAACAATCGGCAGAAGCTCGCACGACTTCCTCCATTCCTAACAAGCAATTTTGCGTTTAAAAGATGTCTAATAGCCATCCAAACACAACACTGATGCCTAGGCTAAAAACAAGGCAAAATTTGGGCTGTCAGTGAAAATTGAGTAGACGTCTAACCATAGCCCAATAGACTAGTCATCTAGAAAATGAACATATCAAATAAATGAAACCAGACACCTTGTAATCACTGTTGACTTTGCTTACATGATGGGATATCATACATCTTGCAAGTTAGTTTGGCAAAAACGACATGTAACTAAAATTAAGGCTATTTTGGCTAGAAGTGGGTTACTCATATCCGGACTATATTGGGTCTATAGTTAACTGAGACAGTCAAATGATGGCTGTTGCTTGCTGGATAGGCTTCTGAAAAGTCTTTCAGTCTTTATTTATTTTATTTTTTTAAATGGCAGTTTCAACTGGAATAGTTTGCAAGAGCATGATTATAAACAAAATGCGACTGTGAAAGCAGACTAATGAGTAGATGAGTTTACCTGGTCGGCGTGATGTTTAATGTCCATGATTACCTCTATAGTCCCATTTAGCCACTTGTTATTACTGATGTTTTTTATTTTATTTATTTTTTTATGTTGAATAAAACATGTGAATATATTGAGCTTGTGTTTATCATAGACCATATTTCAAGCATTTAACCAAAAACTCATTGACTAAAGGACGATGGAACAAGATGTACCAAAATGATAACTCACTTTCCGGGTTTGGCCTAAAAATATATGTCATCCCGGCATGGTTGCCCTCCAGGGGAAGCAGTGTTAGCTAGCAATGAGTTAGAGATAGGACAATGTGTCTTTGACCAGAATTTTGTCACAGGCCCATCAAAAGATGTTGATCAAGGAAGACGTCCTACTTGGCAAAAATTACGGTCACCATCCCCTGACTGCCGGGACAGATAGAACTGGCAATCAAGCCAAGGTCTTCACCACCCAGCGGATGCCTCTGCCATGAGCTCACTACATTCTCGCAGAATGACCCCTTTGTTGCCAGGGCTGCTTGGAGGCCGTGAATGGATTACGGAAGGAATGTGCAACATTGCAACTGCAGAGCTGATGAACTGGTGCTTGTCCTTGAGCTGCTATCCCTTGAACCACCTCCCCCTCTTCCTCTCCTCTCAGCACAGGTGTAATAAGTAGGAAACAGGATGTCTCCAGGGTTGTTAAGCAACCCTCCTTTTGCATTGGTATCATCAATGCCATCTGATTTTGTTATTTAAAAATAAATGTGGTAATGCGTCCATTGTAAATGAACTGTCCATGGAGGGAGCTGGTCCTAGTCAGGAGGATTCATGCTCCAATCTCCTACCCCCGTTGACCTTCCATTTATTAAAGCTGATATAATTTATTGCTTTCAGACCTTGTTTTGCCTTCGCTTCAAATATAAAGATATCTTAGTGGAATAATTATGCTGGTGAAGGAGGTTGCTCTTCTTGTGGTGAAAAGTTATTTTAGAAGGCTACTACAAGTTAGGTAGTTATTTTATGTGAATGTGTTTTTCAAACAATGCAAAAACCTTTGGACTAAACAAATACAAAAGGCATTAATCATACAAGCTCGCTCAGCCTTGAACAAGGCTTTGTAAAACTGTATTACATCTTCATTGTTAAATCCAAGACTGTCATACATTTTCTACCTTTTGTTCTTTTATTCAAGTTTTACCTTGTTATCACTCCATGCATTGTGCATGTTTTCCATTACATCCGTACCGCCGGTGTTATCTGTTCTTGGTAGTAGGCCTGTCTGTTACGCGCTGTTCCAGGAGCTTGAGAAATCACTTCAATGCTATGCATGCAACCTGCACATATTTTACGAGGAATGTACACCGTGTCTGCTGTCCCACAGATTGCAACTGCGATGAACAATGTTGGTATGATGCTAAAATGTGACTGACAAATTATTGGAAGGCTGGGAATCCTAGGAAGAGGTTAGAGAAGTGAATGTCAGTCAAAAATCCAATTTAACACTGACTAATTTTTTTTTTTACTTTGATCTTAGGTCATTGCGAACCTCGTGAACCTTAATAAATGTAAAATTCCAAATCCGTCAAATGTATTAAAATAGCAATAGTTCTTTGAAATCGATTTGGATTAATTTATAGAAAATTTACCACAGAAACCTCTCATCATGCTAGATTAATATTTCTACGTTAGCAGAGTAGCCTGAAAATGATTGTGCTAAATTGTACTTTGGAACTTTAATCAAGTGCCATAGCTCCAAGAATAATCTGAAGAAAGATTCTTTTCAGCAATCAGAATAATTAATTATCCATGGTGCAGAAAACTATATACTAGAGATACTTTGATTTCTCGTGCAATATTGAAATGCATAATCAAATGAGGTTTATTATTTTTTCTCCCCTTGTTAGATTATATCCAGCCTCAAAGTGACTGTTAAATGAACAAAGCAAAGGTAAAATATGATTCACCATCTAATCAACGTCCAAAAAACAATAGGGGAAGCTTTCAAATTCTGCATTCCTGTGTGTGCTCCTATTGGCTTTTGGGCAAAATTATGAAAAACAGCAGCAGTTCCTGTGGTCAAAGTGTGAACCACACTGGGTAGTCAATTGTCAGTTAAATGGAGCACAGTGCAATAAGCACCAGCACAGCCTGTTTGCTCGCATATCCCCAAATCCTTCCCTCCATAACCCCCATCTTTCCTCCCACACATTTACCCTGTAGGGTCCCAGTCGGGTGGAATACAGCACGAGTGGATGTGGCAGGTTGCCATAGAAACTTAATAAGCCACCGGCTGCAGAGAGACTTAGCTGGGGTAACTACTGAACCATGGTTTTAAAAGGTAATAAATTGTAAGCAGGGCAATATGTGGAAAGAGAGCCAGAAAGAGAATGGATGTCAGAAGGAAAGAAATGTGTTGTTTCGCCTGAGAATTGGGGTGTGGGTGAGGTTGAAACTGAATTAAATAGTTTGTCAAGCATGGCCTCAACTGTGAGCGCCACCAGAGCCACGAGGCTGAAGGTTAAACGGCTGTCTGTGATGCCGATGTCGATTGCTTCCCTTTTGACGCGTGTCACTGTTCGTCTGCGGCGTCCCCATTCTTTATCCTCTCCTACAATTGTCATTGCCTCGACTGGAATGCCCATCATGTGCACCTGTCTGCTGGCAAGAATTGATGTGTGGCTCGCTGTCATAGCTCAGATAGCTCCTACGGCTGCTCTGTTGCCAAGTATCCTTTGTGGCTGTAAACCTTTCATTAGCGCCAGTGCTGTAAATCTATCATTAATTATTGGGCTTGGCATTTACAGAGGGACCTCTGATTGATAGCAGAGACGGCAACAAGCATGGTGTAGACTGTTTAGAGAGCAGATCCATAATGGCTGGCAACAAGGTGGAATTTGTCTAAGTTTTAATATCCAGAGGTCTTGCATCTTGCTAACAGTATCACATCACAGATCGCAGGAATTGGCTTCCAGGTGTTCATTTACATGAGCTGGTGTTCATCTACAGGAGACTCGGTCACCTCTCCACCAATCAGCTGGTGTGTGGTGGGCGCTCTGGCGCAATATGGCTGCCGTCGCATTATCCAGGTGGATGCTGCACATTGGTGGTGGTTGAGGAGATTATCCCCGCTTCCATGTTAAGCGCAGAGAAAAGTGCTATAAAAATGTAACAATTGTATTATTATTACATGTGTTGAAGTCTTTTTCCCTATGTGAGTTTGGTGAAAGGTGGCATAAGTGTCCTAAGTGGCCATTTACTGTTATCCTGAGGTCAAGCAAAACTCTTTAAATTTTTCTGAACTCAAGACACATGTATAGGTTGTACAAGGTTAGTTGTTTTAGAAATGATTGTGGGAACTCCATATTTGATCTCTGGCCCCATTTACACCTGGGCCCAGTTGCATAAATGAATCACTTGTTAAGACATTGTCTGAATTAAAGGGTTAGTTCACCCAAAAATGAAAATTCTGTCATTAATTCCTCACCCTCACGTTGTTCCAAACCCATAAGACCTTCGTTCATCTTCTGAACACAAATTAAGATATTTTGATGAAATCTGAGAACTCTCTGATCCCTCCATAGGCAGCAATTTAATGAACACTTTCAAGGCCCAGAAAGGTAGTAAAAACATTGTTAAAATAGTGCATGTGACTCCAGTGGTTCAACCTTAATTTTATGAAGCAACGAGAATACTTTTTGTGCCCAAAAACGAACAAAATTAACAAATTTATTCAACAAATTCATTCTAGCCTGTGCCAGTCTCCTATGCTGTTTATGTTGTAAATACAGTGCAGCTCCCGCGTCATCATCACATGCATGCGTCGTGCTCACGTGAACAGCATCGGCTGCTGTAGAACTCGAAAGCACTGCAATGTTTACAACGTAAACTGCATAGGAGACTGGCACAGGCTAGATTATTTTTGTTTTACTAGAATGAAACGTGCTGCAAAACACACAAGAATGAGCCTCATTGGTTCTAGCAGAAGCTCAAACATGCTGTGTATCATGAGAATGAACCTCATTGGTTCTCCTTGAAGCTCAAACGTGCTGCATAACATGAGAATGAACCTCATTGGTTCTCGTTGAAGCTCAAACGTGCTGCATAACACGAGAATGAACCTCATTGGTTCTTGCTGAAGCTCAAACGTGATGCGTAACACGAGAATAAACCTCATTGGTTCTCGCTGAAGCTCAAATGTGCTGCGTAACACCAGAATAAACCTCATTGGTTCTCGAGGAAGCTCAAACGTGCTGCGTAACATGAGAATAAACCTCATTGGTTCTTGCAGAAGCTCAAACGTGCTGCGTAACACCAGAATAAACCTCATTGGTTCTCGCTGAAGCTCAAACGTGCTGCGTAACACCAGAATAAACCTCATTGGTTCTCGAGGAAGCTCAAACGTGCTGCGTAACATGAGAATAAACCTCATTGGTTCTTGCTGAAGCTCAAACATGATGCGTAACATGAGAATAAACCTCATTGGTTCTTGAGGAAGCTCAAACGTGATGCGTAACATGAGAATAAACCTCATTGGTTCTTGAGGAAGCTCAAACGTGATGCGTAACATGAGAATAAACCTCATTGGTTCTTGAGGAAGCTCAAAGGTGATGCGTAACGAGAATAAACCTCATTGGTTCTTGCGGAAGCTCAAACGTGCTGCATAACACGAGAATGAACCTCAGTGGTTCTTGCGGAAGCTCAAATGTGCTGTGTAAAACAAGATTTTCAATTCATATGGATTACTTTTATGATGTCTTTATACCTTTCTGGGGCTTGAAAGTGCTAGTTGCGTTGCTGTCAAGGGAAGGACAGAAAACTCTCAGATTTCATCAGAAAGATCTTAATTTGTGTTCTGAAGATGAACAAAAGTCTTACGTGTTTGGAACGACATGAGGGTGGGTAATTAATGACAGAATCTTCATTTTTGGTTGAACTAATCCTTTAACTCAGCTAGTTCAAGGCTCTTTTTTCCAGTAGGGATGGATTAGAGTTTGTTTCTATGCCACTGTGTTTACTTCTAAAGGTTAGGATATAGGGGGAAGTTCATATTGGCTCATTGCTGAGAGTCAGTCACCATGCATTGCATATGATTAGATGTGGGCAACTCTCAAAAAACATGTGCATGCATTTCATCAAATGCCGCTTATCTGAGCCTTGCAGTTAGTCTCAGGTCTGTAACTGTTGCAGATTACTCTGGCTCAGTCTATGAGAGCTCGGGTTGTTACAGCCATTGTTCCGGTGTGCCTGGGGACTTGACCACTCAGCAGGTTTGATGAAATCGCTGCTCTGGCAGTGTGCTGGAGAGAATGGGGTTATGTTAGGTGGTTAACAGGAGATGACTCCCGAGCATCAGCCAAAACAGTTTATTTTCCTCTCCGCCTTTATAAGATAGACCGAAAGATCCCTCTGAGATTACTCAATAGAACAGCTCTCTTAAGTTGTCAGATGTTGCCTGCTGTAGCAATTTAGGAATGTTCTTTGTTTGGCAAGTGCCTGAAATAAGTTCATGCTGCTTGATGGCGTTCACTCAGGTGCTTTTGAGGATAACATGTTCTTATAATGCTGACCCTATAGCGATAACACTATTAGGGTTCATGGAGAAAAATCTGTAGGTGCACTCAACTAAATTACTGTTATGCCTAACCTGAGGCACATTGGATTACCTTACCATGAAGATAAACTTGATACCAAGAAATGATTTACACCAGATAGTTATCATAAGGATTAGGTAGACAGAAAGACAATAAGACCCATGTCCATGTTCTAGTTGGATTAGTCAATTATCTGTTTGCACAGATTCAGTTCATTTGTTTAATTTCTTTGCTTATCTGTTCGCAGATAATCTATTGTTCTTCAGTTGCATGAGTGCTGTTGTAAATTACTTTTTGCATTAAGCTCAAATCTGTTTAGTTGCTTGTAGTCTGAACAGATTATTTTTTTATTTATTTTTTTACAAACTGCATATGAAGTTTGCAATGCAATTAAAATTTTGGATCAGAATTTCAGTAAACTGTGCATTTAACATCAAATATATAGTGCAGTAGTTCATTTTACATTAATGTTTTCTTCTTATTTTGAACTATGTATGTTGTGAATGAATGGTTTCAGACAGCATGAATATTCCTGATTCGCATAATGGTAAGAAGTCATTATGGCCATGAGCAGAGGTAAAATTTCCACTTTGACAGCTGTTCTCTTCTCTTGTCTCCTGGCATTGTGGTGATACTTGAGTCATTACTATGGCAACCAGTGTATGTATACCAGATATTGACTACAATGTTTGAACAAACAGATCCATCACACAGCAAATTACAACACTCTTTCTTCTCCATCATCTGATGAATCATTGCTTCTAATATTACTAGAACGTGTTTGTGCAAAATTCTGTTATACCACATATTTTCCATTGGCTGTAGTGCAACACCATTTGTGGAAGGTAAATGGTGGTGACTTTTATGAATTAAGTCTAACGCCCTGTTTACACCTGGTATTAAGATGCGTTTTGGTTGATCAGATCACAAGTAGACGAGGAAGATACATTTCTGTTTACACCTGGTGTTTTAATCCGTCTCTTTTGTCCACTTTCAATCACTTATGTCCTGATTTCTTCGAGGGGAGGGTCTATGGGCGAGTAAATGTATGTGGTTTTTTAGGTATTTCGATCAAATGGAAAAAATAAACTCATATGAATGCACCTGGAGACGACGGAAAAACACACAGAAAGCATCAGCTTTCGTTTCTGTTTGTGTTAGAAATCAGGAATGGTGAGCGAATAATGTGCTTGGTATGTTTTTTGTCTTCAAACCAAACCTAAGTCTTCAGCTGACAAAGTTTAAATCCCATCTGGTTAGCGTACATCCCATAATGTTTACGCGTTGGGTCAGCAGGCGGAGAGTAGGCGTCTTTTGTGGCTGTTCGAACGAAGTTTTCGACTACCAAAAAGTGGACAAGCTCAAACCATTTTAGACCTGATTACACCTGTCAAATAGTTAATGAACGCAATTGCAAAATCAGCCCACAGATAGCTACAAAGAAACACTAGTCTTGCAGTGAAGCTCTTTTCTCTTAAAGAGTTTGACGTGCATTTGGTCCACTAGCTCTCCAAAGCCTTCTCTACTCCTCCCCCAAACCTGCAACACAAACTCTGATCAAGAAACTAAAAAAAAGAAAAGAAAAAAACATCAGTGTGTGACAACTCTCTCCCTCTCATCTCTGCGGGAATCTGGTGGGGGCTTTTTGCAACCCACCTGGCCTCGACTGAATCAACCGCAGCTCAGCATCCATAATGAGGCAGAGCTCCTGCAAACTCAGCTAGCATGTTTTCAGCACAGACACCCCACTTCTCTTGATCCTCACTCACAGTGAGGCCTGTTTTCATCCGCCCGTTATTGTTGGAAGAGCAGTTCACCGCAGACTTCTGTTTTTCCTCTTTTTTCTCTCACTCCTTTTTAAGTTTCAATGTTTTTTTTTTTTACTGTGACCACCCGCTGAATGTGTCTTGGTAGTTTCTTTTTAACTCTATTCCCACAGTGGCCGCAGGATGTGCCAAAACAGTCTAAAAAAGAAATATTTGTTTAATTTTTATCCCATTTTTCAAATGTCAGCCAGAACCACACATTTTACAAAACAACAATGCACTTTCTGTTTCATGAATACTTGTGACATACAAAAATGCTTTTTATAGCTGCAATAAACAACTCCACAAATAACTTTTTTCTGTTTAAACATTACAACCTGCTGGAAACACCAACATTTTTTGTAGTGTCCCTAGTTTGGTTTTGCATGTTAACACTTTTACCTGTCAGCGCAATCAATTTCCGCATGTCTTGGCAAGAAAAGCGGAAGAAAATCAAGCGTAGCATCAGTTCTGGCAGGTCCCATTAGTCAAGCTCGCATCACCTTATCACGTCTACCTATAGGAATACAACGTCTATCACAGCATATATATACACTCACCTAAAGGGTTATTAGGAACACCTGTTCAATTTCTCATTAATGCAATTATCTAATCAACCAATCACATGGCAGTTGCTTCAGTGCATTTAGGGGTGTGGTCCTGGTCAAGACAATCTCCTGAACTCCAAACTGAATGTCAGAACAGGAAAGAAAGGTGATTTAAGCAATTTTGAGCGTGGCATGGTTGTTGATGCCAGACGGGCTGGTCTGAGTATTTCACAATCTGCACAATCTTTTCACGCACAACCATTTCTAGGGTTTACAAAGAATGGTGTGAAAAGGGAAAAACATCCAGTATGCGACAGTCCTGTGGGCGAAAATGCCTTGTTGATGCTAGAGGTCAGAGGAGAATGGGACGACTGATTCAAGCTGATAGAAGAGCAACTTTGACTGAAATAACCACTCGTTACAACTGAGGTATGCAGCAAAGCATTTGTGAAGCCACAACACACACAACCTTGAGGCAGATGGGCTACAACAGCAGAAGACCCCACCGGGTACCACTCATCTCCACTACAAATAGGAAAAAGAGGCTACAATTTGCATGAGCTCACCAAAATTGGACAGTTGAAGACTGGAAAAATGTTGCCTGGTCTGATGAGTCTCGATTTCTGTTGAGACATTCAGATGGTAGAGTCAGAATTTGGCGTAAACAGAACATGAGATCATGGATCCATCATGCCTTGTTACCACTGTGCAGGCTGGTGGTGGCGGTGTAATGGTGTGGGGGATGTTTTCTTGGCACACTTTAGGCCCCTTAGTGCCAATTGGGCATCGTTTAAATGCCATGGCCTACCTGAGCATTGTTTCTGACCATGTCCATCCCTTTATGACCACCATGTACCCATTCTCTGATGGCTACTTCCAGCAGGATAATGCACCATGTCACAAAGCTTGAATCATTTCAAACTGGTTTCTTGAACATGAGTTCACTGTACTAAAATGGCCCCCACAGTCACCAGATCTCAACCCAATTGAGCATCTTTGGGATGTGGTGGAACGGGAGCTTCGTGCCCTGGATGTGCATCCCACAAATCTCCATCAACTACAAGATGCTATCATATCAATATGCTTTCAGCACCTTGTTGAATCAATGCCACGTAGAATTAAGGCAGTTCTGAAGGCGAAAGGGGGTCAAACACAGTATCAGTATGGTGTTCCTAATCATCCTTTAGGTGAGTGTATGTAGCTCCTCAGTACTATCAGCAACTGTCGTGTTCGCCAGAGCTCATTTACCCTCCTCCATCCCCAGCTCCTCCTCTCCTCCAGTCAGGATTTGGTATTTTAATTCCCCTTGAATCAGACTAAATTCCTGAATTATTTTGTATATTTAATATCGACATTATCTGCAATACATTATATATTGCTGCTCTCCCTGCTCCCATGCTAGGCTGCATGGATGCGCAGGGAGTTCTTGCCCAGAACAGAACCATACCATACATCTAAAACTGTATGCTAATAGTCAATCAATCATCTTTGACGAAAGCGGTCCTCACAGAAACACTCTTATTATGACAGTTTACTGATTTGCATTTAAACCTTTCATTTGCAATTTCAGTGTTTGTGTTGTTATTTTTCTTATTTATTATTTATTTTGGTAACACTTTAATTTAGGGTCCAATTCTCACTATTAACTCTTTCCCTGTCAGTGTTGCCAGCCACTGCCAACGTTTTTTTGGTCATTTTCACAACTTAATGGCCCTCAGAATATTTTGTTTTATGAATATCTGAACATGCAATATAACAAAAGAAAGAACAGACCCTCTGCTTTTAAACAAATTCTGTTATTCTAGCTTCATGCATTTTTTTTTATCAACACTTGAATGTGGGTAAGTTTCATAAAAAAGCAACATTTTGAACATCTGGATCAGATTCAGTACGATGAACACCCCCAAAGCTTGCAAAGCCCTAACGACTTCCTGGGTCGGCATTTCACTCGTTTTGATTTATATGTGGTTTGTTGATGATCCCATTATTTCTCATGCATCTGCTTACATATGAGAACGCTTGTTTCTGCTTCTTTTTCCTGTTTTGATCAGAGGATTCTGTACTCATTCAGGAGATGTGTCATAGCGCCCCCTACTGTATAACAGTGAAAACATAGAAAGCTGTAAAACTTGTCAATGGCAGGGAGAGAGTTAACTAGTTGCTTATTAGCATTGATATTACTAGGATATTGGCTGTTTATTAATACTTATAAAGCACATATGCCTTATTCTGCATGACAATGCATCCCTTAATCCTAGCCAATACCTAAACTTAATAACTACCTTACTAACTATTAATAAGCAGTAATTAGAATTTTATTGAGGCAAAAGTCATAGTTAATAGTTAATAGTGAAAATTGGACCCTAATCTAAAGTGTGACCATTTGTATTTATATCTGTATACAAAATTATGGCTGCTCTTCTTGCTAACTTGGCAGCTAATTTTTTTATTTAACTCTTTCCTCACTATTGGCGAATTTTTTCGACTTTCTGTGTTTTCACTGTTATACTGTAGGGGGCGCTATGATGCATCTTCTGAAATCATACAGAATCTCCTGATCAAAAGACACGTGAATTAGAAGCAGAAATAAGCAATAACATAATGTAATCATATGCATATGTAAAGTAATGCAATCATCAATATTAAACAGCATATAAATCAAAACTGCCTAATGTTACTGAATGAAATGTCGACCCAGGACGAGCTGTAGGACTGTGAAGCTTTGGGGGTGTTGATGGACTCAATCTACTCCATCTGTGTTTGATCATCACTCTGAATCCGATTTGGATGTACTCTTTGACAAAAACTGAGGTGATTTGCAAGAAGCTCCTCTATCTGCCAACACTGAAAACTCCACCAGCAATAATCCTGCGCTTTGCTTCTCCATTAATTCAGAATTTTGCGAAAAAGCAAATGATTCCACACTACCATTTCGCGCTGCATTATGAATGTGTTGTCTTAGCAGCGGTAATTTTAGGAAAGCAAAGTGAGTGGAAACCCCGGTGTTTTACTTTAAAGCACCGAGCTGGTGCTCACAGCTGGAAACCACTACCATAACAAATAATACATGAGCGGCTAGCGAGAAGGAGTGCAGTCTATGCCATACAAACAGGAATAAATCATTACAGAGCTGATTCAGTGCGAATGGAGGGAACCTGCAAGACCCTCTCTACATCTGCCTCTAGACTCGTCACCTCTGAACCTCCTGAAATGAAACTGTTTTCACTGCTCTGCCATCTGATTTGTGTACAGAACCCAGGCGCTAAACAAAAGCGTAATTTTCCATCATCATAATTACACTCTGCCTAACGAGAACTATTTTCAGCTCTTATTATTTTTACCGACTAGTCTCTCCGTAGGTGCCGCCTCAGAGACAGACTTCGCCTTTGCTGTCATTCAGATTTCCCTCATTGGCCAAATGCTGATTGTGGAGTCTCGTTTTTCAGAGCACATCAATCATTCTTTAGCATTAGCGTTCAAAGGGCCAATTAGCAAAGCTCTGAGGCACTTAGAGTCACCGAGTGCAAGTCTTCGATTAGAGCCTGACCTCGCTGCAATTTGCATGGACAGCTAAGCATCAAATAAAAGATACAGGATCTTTCACATAATGATGTCTAAATGGATATTAGGGTGGAACTGTTGAGCCTTCATCTGTGGATATTAGCAGTAACGAATGGAAATATAACAGTCTAAAACAGTGACTGGAAACAACAAGGGAATGGAAAGTTAAAGTGATCAGATCAATGATACCTAAAATTCTGCTATATATTATGTGAGCAAGTTGATAAAACGGTGTGTTTATGTGCATCTTAAATTTTATGGATTATCATGCTACAAATATATTGATTTCAATCAATTACATCACAAGAAGGGAAATGCAAGTTTTATTGTTAAATTTATATATATATATATATATATATATATATATATATATATATATATATATATATATATATATATATATATATAAAAGTCAGTCTTATTCTTTGGTGCAATCCATTGACAAAGGATCATTTCAAAGGTGGTTTATTAGTCATTTGGGAAATTCTATTTAATGAATTCCTGCTTGATTGCAAACGAAACCAGCTTTTTCCACACCCTCAAAATGCATCATCATTGATTTTACCATAGGTAAACTCGGTTCTTACTGTATTAAAACTGTTTGGCATAGTAAAATCACTGTCATAATATTACTATTAAAGGGGACATATTATGCAAAATTCACTTTTACATGGTGTTTGAACGTGTGTCGGTAGTGTGTGTACACAACTACCCTATAATGGTACAAATCCACCTAGTGTTTTTTTTTATTTTTATATCTCCATAAATCATAAGCAGTGTCTCAGAACAAGCCGTTTTTGGTTTCTGTTCAATGTGACGTCACATTGCACAGGCCCCGCCTACAACTGCATAGCTCCGCCCCTCAGTGAGCTGTACACAGTCCACCATGTTTATCTCCTCGTCAGAGCATTTAACAGCAGCATTCAAGTAAGAAATGTAATCTTCTTAAAGCTACTAAAGTTATTCAGCCAAGAGCATTGAGTGATTTTGTTTTTCTTTTGTTGTTTGATTCATGTTAACAGGAGTAGGTACTGTATATTTAATACACAGAATATACATACATGTGATTTCTTTACTTGCTCTTTATGTTCACAGACTTAACGACTGTGTTTAAGTGAACTTTGTGTTTTTGACATAACCTGTGTATTTGAGCGCAATAAAACGTGAAAGAGAACTTTTAATTAATTTAATACTCACAGGACGCGCCATCTGACATCCAGCTTTCTGTGCGCGTGCTTCGGATGTGTGCACTCAGAAAACCATATATCAGAAGTTTAGACTGATATGGCTTTAAAATGTGTGCAGATAAGGACCTTTCATCATGATGAAGAACTGCAATGTCACATGAGCGTGACTGCTAAAGAGATGATAATTAAAACCAAACAGATGTTTTAGTTTTTGGCAGTGTATCCAAGGTACAAGCTGTAAAGGCTCCGCCCTCTTCTGGAAAGGTAGTGGGGAGCAGCAGCTCATTTGCATTTAAAGATACATGGCAAGAAAAAAAAAAAGCATGTTTCTCCTTTCACTCAAAAATGGGCATTTACAACATGGTATAATAAATTATCTGTGGTGTATTTTGAGCTGAAACTTCACAGACACATTCTGGGGACACCTGAGACTTACATTACATCTTGTAAAAAAGGGCATAATAGGTGCTCTTTAATAAATCAAAATACACAATTCTAGTAACAGTTGATGTTTTTCAGATTCCTGGTTGGTACACAGTGGCATTTTACAACTACTTTGAATGCGGCTCATCCAAACAGAATTCAAAATTTCGACTATCTGCTTTATAACGAGCTGATTTTTAAAATTCTTTTAAGTTGCAGTATGATATGTTTGCAGTGTCTCTCAATATAAAAGTCCAGCCATTTGACCCTTTTTATGGGCAAATGAGTCTGGTCCCTTCCTCACACATGGCCTGATTTCACCATAACAAGAGTATTGTTTAATGAAGCAGTACTAATCACGCAAGGTCACCTCGGTGGCTAACTGCCTTTCCACATCTATACAGGTGCGAATACGGGTGTCCAGTCCTTTCTATAATATAGCTTCTTTTTTTCTGGGTAAACTCTATTAAGTTCCACATAATTGTGTGTGTTCTCCATGGTGAATATTTGATACCCTGTTTGCCCTCTGACGCTGAGCAGACCAAAGTAATCAGTGCTGGGCTTGTCCATGGATAGACATCGGTGTGTGCTCAACGGATGGCCACTCACTGGACCAATTACTTTATTAATTATTAATTCATCACAAAGGTCAACTTCCCTTGATTGTTCCCGCAGAGCTGGTCAGGACAATGTGACTTTTGTCTCTTTGAAGTGGTTAATAGGAGAATTAAGGGGTCTAATAAAAAAAAAAAAAAATCACATGTATATTCTCTGTTTCAAAAACTGGCAAGCAGCCTACAGTATATAGATAGCACTTTAATGCCTGCTACAGACTGTGTGATTTTGGCAATCCTATAAGATCATTATGAATCACACTGCACAACATGGATCTAATAAACTTGGATACAACATGTACGGTATGTAGAAAATACAATGATGACAACTATTGAATCGTAGGCTACGACGCAAATTAGTATTTAAGAATAAAACATCATCAGCATGCACTAGAGGAAAACAAATAGAGCGAGATGAATCGCATTTGGCAATTGTGTTTTTTATGTGTGCTGAGAAAAAGAGGATATGGATGTGGTCATGGCTAGGGAAAAGAGGACAACTTGGCATGCCAATTTTGTTAATGGAGCTTGAGGCAAGTAGTTTTAAGTTTTAGCGTCATGTCACGTTGATCAATACGTCATTGCATGTTGCAGTTTTATTGGCTAGTCAGTAGACGTAGGTCGTAACAGCAAACACACTTTGAGATGATCGTGCTAAATTTCTGACAGTGTCAGAAAATTATCACAGGCAATCCTTGGTCGCAAGACCATTTTTGAATCTCTCTCACTGTATGATATAGGACCACCGTTTAGGAGCCACGACCACAGAAATCACCACGATTGAGAAATCACCAAAATCGTACAATGTGTACCATGCTTTTGTCCTTCACAGCAAATACAATCTCAAAATTCATAACAATTTGTTTGGCAGAAATACCTAAAGGCATCAAGATAACATAACAAAGACATTTATTTATTAACAGACCAGAAATGGAAAGCAAAATAGAGTATGATGAGGTTCTTTGGCGTAGCTCACATTCAGAGGGTAACTCTGCATTTCCTGCCTGGAGATGAAGACAGGGGTGCAGCCGACCCCCCCGGGAGGTAAGGGCAGGGACCATCCTGGTGGTGGTGGGGAGGATGGAGGTGAACGTTGGCGTCATCATCTGCAAACTCAGACATGTGTAAGTACCAATGTTTTATATGTTTTATACTCCAAGTGTTAGTTGATGATTGGTTAGATCTGATTGGTAGAGTGACGTAACATTTGAGTCTTCCTGGCAGAACTTACGCTAGAGCTTTCATTTATGTGTATCATGTATTTAATGTGAGCAATGCTATTTGTGTCACCTGTTTGCAGCCGCCTACAGTATGTAGGGGAGAGCGGGACACAACCTAACGCTTTTTGACTTTCTCAGTTTGTGTAAATCCACTTGGGGTTCAGAGTATTTTTTTCCCAATATTCATTTCACACGTCTAGTAGGTTTTGTTTCATTAATACAGTGTATACTTTTTGATTGATTTACCCCGAAAGAATGGAAGTGAAATGTGACAACATGCCCCATAGGTGGGGTTCATTGTAACATGAGCAAATGACAGCTTAAGATGTTATCAGATATAATCAAAAACATATCCAAGACAAACTATAATATTTTGTCAATAAAATACAAGTACCAAATTTTTCAAATAAAATAATGGCATTTTTTAATCATTAAAAGTAAACTAATTTTTGAGTATGACAACAAACACATCACTAAACACAGCTATACAGCAGAGTTCAAAACATAATGATAATGAATCATTTCTGAACATTGACTCTCAGTCATTATTCACTCTTTTCTCATGGTTTCTCAAAAGAATTCATAAAAGTATAGAATATAATAGCGTAGTTCTAATAGGGGCTCATTGTAACGCAGTGTGACAACATGCTGGGATTTAAACCACGGCTTGTGTCTAGATAAGCATTAAATAACTATATCAACTGTTAAATAACAGATATAAGATTAAAATAATACCAGATTTGTCTAATTTTAAATAAACACAAAAACAGAGATGAAATATTAACTTAAGCAGGAAATTTACTTTTGCTATGGTGAAATAAATGTTTTTATATATATATATATATATATATATATATATATATATATATATATATATATATATATATATATATATATATATGTATTGATATGGCAGCTAGTAAATACACAAAGTTTGGTCATCCTGGCATGTGTGGAAAGTGTTAAACCATGTGTGTTACAGCTAACCCCGCGTTAGGTTGTTCCCCGCTCTCCCCTACGTTTTGAAGGAAGCTACCTATGTAGACAGCAAAGCGGTTCTCTAGGTTCAGAGTCATAGCATCTATCCAGACTAAAACATGAAGTTTTAAATGAACGAGATTCTTCTACACTCTCGTTCAGCGTTGATAATTAAGGCTTAATGTCTTGTACCTCCTAACAAGGCCCAGCTGGAGTCCCGCGTGGTTCTGTTTAATTTGAAAGTCCGGCAGTTTGTAATGTTTAATGTGTCATTTCTACTGACCTTCAGTTAATGGTTCTGCCATACCACTGAAAAGGTCATATCTCTATTTCCTCTTTATTGCCAAAATGAGATGCAGAGCGACCCCCTGCCCTCTTTGGTGTGACCAGCTCACAATTACAGTGGTGACTGATTAAATTACCACCTCTGCACACCGAGAATACCTCATTCCTTTCAAATGATCACAGACCCTCCACAAAATCTGACCTGGTTTGTACCACTGAGATGAAAGAGACCACCTACACTTCCTAATGCCGACTGCGTGAGATGGAAGAGGCGGGCGCTTCGTGACTCGCATGGATTTAATTAATGTTAATTCGTTTTTTGTTATATTAAAACAATGCATGTTAATCTGACCCGGTAAATTATGAATTGTCAAGCCTGTCTTCATTTACATTATATT
Organism: Paracanthobrama guichenoti; assembly: GCA_018749465.1. Lineage (NCBI taxonomy): Eukaryota > Metazoa > Chordata > Actinopteri > Cypriniformes > Gobionidae > Paracanthobrama > Paracanthobrama guichenoti. The sequence goes on along the minus strand of CM031966.1, from coordinate 8,286,468 downwards.
AATAGTCATATTAGCATTAAGTGCATAATTAAATTTGATTACGAATAATTATTCACATAAATTAGATTTAGGCTCAAATTATTGCTGTTAAAGTCTGTGAAAAGCTATTTAGCAATGAGAAAATGCATTCGGCAAATGCTCTTAGTATTCGCGTCGTCTGCGCATACACAGACGCACAAGATCCATTCCCTTAAAATCATTACGGCCGCATTGATATTGAAATTTGCATAATTTAATGCCTTAGTCCTCCAAACTTCTCCTTGGTAGTTTAGAGGATTTGTCCTTCTCAGTTTAAGCAATAAGCTGAGTTCTTGAATGAGTTCGTGTTACTCATGATATCATGCCTAAAGTTGTTTACATAAGCACAATTTATATTTGTGATAGATATAACTGGTTGAGAACTAGGTACGCTTGGTAACATGAACAAGTTTTTGACAGGCTCTTTTTATTGAACTGACAACTGTGTCTATTTTACATGTTTTGCTTGGATGGTGAGTGGCTTTAAACTGTGTGACTGACAACAGAGATGCACATTCTCCACAGCCCAGGGCTGCTTACAGCAAATATAGCACATTTAAAAATGACTTTTTTGCCATAAGGTATGCAGTCTAGGAGAAATGAAAAGAAATAACTGGCAACATCCTATAACTGACCCTGGTGGGCAAGGACATAGTGTTGGTTTGAACATTGGGGGGTTGAAAAGTGAACCGTTTAAGGGGGTCCCGGGGCATACGCTCCCTCATGGGAATTATTTGTTTGCTTGTTTATTTATTTGTACAACTTTTGTGGTATCATCCACATGCAAAGTAGGTTGATAACATAACTGCAATAAAGTAATAGCCTAGTTAACAATTATTTGTTTACAAAGCATATGTGATGTATTTTATATTATTTAAGCACCTAAAACCTTATCAGTTGGACAGAACTTTACTTACAGTATAGCTCGTCTGTTTGATTGGACCACACAGGCCAGCCTTCGCTCCCCACGTGCATCAATGAGCCTTGGCCGCCCATGACCCTGTGGCCGGTTCACCGCTGTTCCTTCCTTGGAGCACTTTTGATAGATCCTGACCACTGCAGACCGGGAACACCCCACAAGAGCTGCAGTTCTGGAGATGCTCTGACCCAGTCGTCTAGCCATCACAATTTGGCCCTTGTCAAATGTCAAAAGAGTCTATGTCTTTAATATGAAATATGAGCCTCTATACATCCACTGTGGGGGGAAAAAAACATGTACACAGGAGAAAAACATGGATTATCATAAAAATTTCACACTTCTGTTTCATTCATTATACTTTCACCCTCAAGCAGAAACTCCACGTATGCCTCAGAGAGAAGTAATATAATGACCTTCCAGGAAATCCTTAATGTGAAGCTGGCGCTGGCGCTGTAGCTGAATAAAAACAAGACAAATGCTTTGACTGATTAAACATAAAGACAATAAACTTATGACTGCAACAATATATGGTGTATTTCAGGTATTTTCATAATAATAAAGTATATTATAATGCAATGCTAATCGACATTAGCACGATCACTGTGTAGAATAGGCCTACTATAAAATAATATATTGTCTGCCTTATTCTGTGATAAGAAGCCACATCAGCTCACAAAAGGAAATTTCAAACACTCGACTGACGATATGAAGTGAGTAAAAACATGTTATTAAACTTGTCTTTTGTTGGACAAAAGTAGTACCATTGATCCTTGAACCCTTAGCACATGCGTATTGATGAAAAGCACAGAGGATAGAGCAAAACAAGACACCGGTCATGAATTTGAAGTCTAAAACGAGAATTTGTCAAAGTGAAATGGTGGAAATGGTGGATTGACGAGAAGAGGGGCTTGAGTTTGTTGCCCAGCCGTATCCACGAGAGTCTTCAAAGCTTGAGATGCTCCAGTACATCGCGTCAGGGGTCACTCTTGCGTACCGCTGACCACCAGAAGCTAGTTGTTTTAGTCTGTAAAGGTAAAAAAAAAATTTACACAAACGTGCCATTTCGCTTCAGAAGGCCTTTATTAACCTACGGAGCCGTGTGGAGCAGTTATATGATGGATAGATGCACTTTTATGCACTCTCAAAAATGACCCAACATTCACTGTCATTATAAAGCTTTGAAGAGCCAGGACATTTTTAATATAACTCTGATTGTGTTCGTCTGAAAGAAGAACCTAGGATGGCTTGATGGTGAGTAAATCATTTTTGGGTGAACGAACACTTTAAAGCTCTTGATTCTACCTTGTACTTGGCCTTATGAAAAAGTAAGATAGTTCTTGTAATCATTTAACTATAGAATTTGTTACAATGAGGAAATATTATATTATATTATAAATTCTCCAACAAGTTAGTCAAAATTTGCCACAATAAATACAATAGAACTAGCCTGACGTTGTCATACTCAGAATATGAGTCTGATACTGCGCCATTGGGCTGTGATTATGCGGCATGTTTCAACCGAACCAGGAAAGACCTCAATTGGATAGACCTACAATCAGAGGTGGGTAGTAACAAATTACATTTACTTCGTTACATTTACTTACATTTTTTGGGTAACTTTTAGAGTATATTTAAAGATGGGAACTTTTACTTTTACTCAAGTACATTTCTTGTGAAAAAACTGTACTTTTACTTCGTTACATTTGGTGGTGTTCCTCTGCTACTGTCAAATGGTAATAATTTATAATTAAAAAAAAAAATTGTTTTAAATAAGTTAATATGACTTGTTTGCAAGTCTTGCGAAAGATTGGAGAGGCTGCTTTGCGAGAGGTGGCTACGTATCACCCGCTTATAATTAGCGCGCATTTAGTCGGAAGATGATGGCCGAAGAAGAGGCAGATGTGTGTGAGCTACGGGAGGTAGATCACCCGTGGCCTCAAGTTCAGTCTATGTTTTCATTCCAAGATGTCAAAAAGAATAGTTTCATAATGCGATGCATGCTGTGTGCACCAAAACTAACTGACATCTCAGCATACAAGAACTCCAGCTCCAACCTGAAAAAACATGTAGCGGTAACATTTGAACACTATTAATGGTAATTTGGCAACTATGGCCCTTATTGTAATACTATTTCACACACTATCCAAGTGTTTTCCTCATATGTGCTCAATGCAAGCAATGACAAATCGTTTGAATCCTCCAAACAACATACGTTCACATCTGCACATTTACATATCCTTTTTTTCACAAAATGAAATAAATTGAATAGCCTAATGTGTCGTCTTGCATTTATACACAAATCCGGACAGACACCTGTCTGAAGTGTAGAAAATACATACAAATAAAAACGGATTGTATTTTATTCCTACCTAAAGAATGCATTGTATAACAAAAATATACACATAACAAAATATGTTTTAAAAAGAGCTCTGGCTAGCCCAGCACACCATTAACTTACAGTATTTAACCATTAATCACACACACACACACACACACACACACACACACACACACACACACACACACACACACACAAATATATATATTTGGAGAGGTCAACCTTTCAAGGAGAGGTGTGTGAAAGCTCTCCAAGTAGTCTGAAATTCAGCGTTTTCGCTTCTTATCAATCAGATCAAAAGTAACTAGTAACTAACTACTTGGGTAGTTTTTTCATCGAATACTTTCTTACTCTTACTCAAGTAACTATTATGATTGTTACTTTTACTTTTACTTGAGTACAGATTTTGGATACTTTACCCACCTCTGCCTACAACCAATCAGAGCAACGGAGCGAAGAACTCAACTGTACACACGCTGGAAGAAATAGAAGATGATGAGTGTAAATGATCTTTGCCAGTGTTGTAAAATAATTTAAGGATACACGGAGTACTTACCAACACCATCATCATTTTTGAGAGAAATAATAAAGGTGAATGCATTAACGGATTCGAACGAATTCAACCCAAGCACTCTTTGGTAACGTGGATGATTACGTTACTGTTTATCATCCGTCCATCATCGTATAAAGCCCGCCCTGACAATTTGATTGGTCGAACAGCTCCTAGTTGCTCCACAACGGATCGAGTCCAGACCGAATTTCCCGAACTCAAATGTTATGGGCAGGGCTAAATTCGGCTGGCATCCAGGTTACAATAGAATGTGATAAATGCTAGTAAAGGTGGTCATTAGTAGTTTAAAAAGCTTTCTAGTGTATGTTGGTGCACCAGGATGGTGTTTTCTCCTCTTTTCATCAGTCTTTTCAGTTTATGTGGCTGTTTTACATCACGTTTGACTTTCTCCATAGCATTTTAAAATGATTAATTCTCAATAGAATTCAAATTGGTTGCAATTCTTATCACATTTTTGTGAACGCACAGAGTATAGGGTGATTCACGCGCCACTCATTAACAATTAAATAAACCGGACTTCAGTCATAGTATGCATAGTTGCTACGTTCAGTTCATATGGGAGCTTATAAAATCTCAGAACACGCAATGTATATTTAATTAATAGCCTGATTATTTGTTTCCATTAACCATGGTATAAATAGGACAGATCAACCATTTGAAAACATGGTTTTGTATGAGAATGCTGATCTATCTGTAGTTTGGTCTACAGATGGTATAACATGAGACAAGAATCACTAGAAAAGCACATGCAGAGTTGCCCAGATATGGATTAGCGCTATAGATAAAGAGCATTTTAGAAAAGATAAGCATTGCGTTGGAATAAACTCACACGGTCTGACCGTTGACGACATTGATTCTGGCTATATCCGGGCTAAAGATAAGGCTCTGAGATTTACGACAACATTGGAGTCCTTCCACCACGGTGATGCTTCAAAGAATTTATGGGAAAGCATTCTACATTATATTTGTGTTCTCATCTATCACCAGATTTCATTGGACCACACATGTAAATATGATGGATATAAGACATCCACACTTAGTCTTTGGCTCGACAACATATTGTCTTCCAAATGTTTTCTCAGCCCCCATGAAACCATATGGGCTCTGTAAATCACAAATCTGACATTTTCTCTTTGTGTAGACTGTTTATTTTTCCTTCTAAATGCTGCTTTCATGGTTTCACAAAAGGGATTTGTCAAAAATTAAATAAATATAGGGAAAAGTATTCTCAGAACAGGTCAAATCGACAGAAACAACATAATAGACCCTCCAGAGCGTTTGTTATGTCCTCTATTACTGAACCTCAAACGACATTATAAAACAACTTTCTTCCTCTTTGTGCTTTTATAGAATGCAATCATTCATAATAATGTACACACTCGAACTCAGAGTGTGTCTGTGAGATTTGACTCAGAAAGGTATAATGGTAAGAAGCCAGAGGCATAAACAGATATCAGTCTGAAAACAGTCACATTAGAGCTCTTATCGCTTGAGAAACTCTGTTGTATTAATTAAATCAGAGGGACTGTATTGATTGTGATATTTTTTTCTGGCTTCCCTGTATTTTAGTGTGGGACCAGAAGGGCTGTAACCTTGCTGTTTTTTTTTCTCCCCAGTATTCTGCAGATTTGCCCTGGGGTTGAAAGTTTACCGCTGACACACAAACATGCCAGTGCGCCACTAAAGGCCCCTGGGAGATTAACTGAACGGAGGGGGAGTGGAAGTGTGTGGGGTGAACGAAAGGTTGCATCAACTGAGGGCAGCGCTCACTGCCAAGGTGTAGTCAGACAAAAAGACTAAGAATTTACATTTTACATTCATGTGATCGCACCAAGGCATCGCATCGCCTGCAGCGATGTTCCATTGTAGCTTTTAGCCGCTGACATGTTTTGTTTATTATTTTTTTCGCTCTTTTATGGTGGAAAGTGTATAATTATATCTGTCACAGGCCTGTGATTTGGGGGGCTGTGTTGTGAGACTGGCCCAGGTGTTGATACGGCTGCACATGCTGATAGTGCCAGTTGCCACCCTGACAATTACAGACAGAGTGATTGCTTGATTGGCAGGGTTATTTTTGGGCAATTATTTTGATTTTATGTCAGTCAATCCTCTATAGACAGACCTTGATTTTTTATTTTTTTTTATGAAAGGTGCTGTATGTAAGTTTTTCACTTTACTAAAGCACAAAAATACCATAATATGCTTGCAGATATGTAGGAAACATGCTAAATTCACCTACTTGCGTTCCATGTTGTTCCAGTTTACCCAATAGTATTTCAACACCACAGGTTGCCAGTTGGTGGAAAATGCAGCGTATTGCAGCCATGAAAGCCAGCAAACAAACCGGGTCAGAGATCGCAGATTCTACCCGACCTAAAAAGCCTCAGCATCCATCTAAAAATCTCTGTGAACGAGAGCATATTAAAACGTGGATAAATAACTTTCATTGTCAATTGCGTTCGCTCCTGTTCCATGTCCTCAAGTTGGCAAACCAGCGTGAGCCGAGGAGGAGGGGCCGGGGCAAACACCGATCGCCAATATTTAGAATTTGGACTGCAGTACCCATTTCAATCCTGCATACCGCTCCTTTAAGAGGATTTGCCGAACAACAGGAAACATGCTAAATTGAATTAATTTTTTTTTGACTGCTTTTTTACCCTCTCCAGTTGTTTCTTATAGGCTTAGTTAACCTGAACAGCTAAATTCTCTGTTATTTTAATCACTCTCACACACTCTAAACCCTAATGCTCAAAATAATTAATAATTTGAGTAGGGTAAACGTAAATTAACCAAAATAGTTCAATCAAATTAACTTTTATGCGTATTTAGAACCTTCTTTTTCTTTTAAAGGTGCAGTGTGTGAATTTTAGCGGCATCTAGCTGTGAGGTTTTGAATTGCAATCAAACCCTCCCTTTCGAAGTATGTAGAGAAGCTACGGGGGCCGGCACAGGACAAAAATGTCGTCCTCAGAGAGAGCAGAGAGTAGTGACTAGTGCTCTGTAGAACAGTTTGTCTGTTTAGGGCAGGGGTGACTAATCATGCTCCTGGAGGGCCACTGTCCTGCAGAGTTTAGCTCCAACCCTTTACCAGCTAATAAAGGTCTTATTAGGCATACGAGAAACTTCCAGACAGGTGTGTTGAGGCAAGTTGGAGCTAAACTCTGCAGGACCGACTTTGGACTTTTTAGAAACATGATAGAGCCAAATGGCGATTTCGCTCTAAGGGGACCTGCGGTGTATGTAGATGGAAATGGCTCATTCTAAGGTACTAAAAACATAACGGTTCATTATGTAAGCTCTTTATACACCTGAAAAGTTATGTATATTATATTGCATTTCTGTCAATAGATCCTCATAAATACTACACATATTTATGGTGACGAGTGGAGCACAAGCTTGGTTTGAGATCAGATATATGTTAAATGTTATTAATTGCCATTTTCATTCAGCAGTTGCTATGCTATGCTAATGCTACCAAAGCATTGTGTTACCAATTAGCAAGTTAGCATTTGTTGAATCAGCTACTTAAACCTAGCTAGACAATAAACCTAGTTTCCACTACAAAAAATATTTAAGTTGAGATTACATGATACCGTTTAAGTTAAATGTATGAATTAGCTTACTCAAATGTTTAAAGTTAAGCGCAATTACAGCGTATGAGTACAAAATAAATCTGCCAGTTCTGCTTTAACTTGAACTTGATTACCTTAAATTTGCCAACTTATTCGGGTTTCCAAAAGGAGATATTTTGCAGAATGTCAAAGCTGCTCTTTTACAATGAAAGTGAATGGGAGTGATGCCATTTTGGCTCAAAACAGACAAAAATAAATTGGCAATAAAGTAAACTCTTCTGAATTAATTTGATATATATATATATATATATTTTTTTTTTTTTTTTATATATTTATATATATTTTTTTTTTTTTTTTTTTTTTTTTTTTGTGAGGAAGAAAATAAATTTAAATTTGTTTAAAATCACTTACAAGTTGTATACACAAAATAACATCTTGAATCCTAGAATAACATAATGTCTATTGTATGATTTGAGTCATAGGGGCTGCTTTTATTATTTTAATAAAGCTCTGTTTACTACAGTGAATCTGAGAGAGGATGGATGCAGCTCCAAAACAGTTTTGTCACTGTCAACTACAACTAAATCATTTTTAGTGTCAACTAAAATAAAATATAAATGAGTTTAACATTTTTAATTTTAAATGTTGCCTATGTAAATTTGCTAATATGACTAAATGACTAAAACTGATTTAAAAATAAATCAAAGCTAAATAGAGATATAAAAAAATATATAAATTACAAAAGCAAATAAGAAAATTACCAAAAATTTTACTAAAATTAAATAACAGTAATTTAATTCAAAATATGAATAAAAGCTATTACTAAATATTGCTAAAATAACACTACTCCAACTGACTAAAAATGACCATAAAAATGACATTAGTTCATACGACTCAAGTTTTGTAGTTTGTTGAAAATGGCATAAATTAAAAATCTGTGTTATTTTGCAAATACTTTGTAGTTCTTGTAAAGCTATATCTTCAGGAGACTTTTATTATAGCACATGATTCATATGCGTTGCTTTTACTTGTCCTTTTTGCAGCTTGACAGCAAGTTGAATTACAGGTTTGGAACAACATGAGGGGGCATAAATTTTGACCGTATTTTCATTTTGAGTGAATGATACTTTTAAGCTTCAATAGTCCTTGATTTATCTGTTTTTGTTAGTCATTCACGGAATCACAGCTGCAGTATCTCCTGTTATTACACTCTATAATCTTACAGATTTCTCCATCTCATATTTTTGCACCTGAAGCAATCTTTACCTAGACCACCACAGCAGCCAAGACCATTATCACTAAAGCACTGTTCCTCCGGCTGCAAATGCTGTTGATAAGGAACAGAAACCTACTTTGTGCCTTAATGAAAATGTCAGAAGACAAAAGGTCATTAGTGAATGCTGTGTGTGTGTGTGTGTGTGTGTGGCCCCTCTGTCTTTCTCATGGAACAGTTCCCTCGGCTTTCCAAAAGCGAAGCAAAACGACCTTACTTTTCATGTTACTTCAAGGACAACACCGCACATGCTCTTTCAGACTAAATAGAATATCCATGGCAACTAGGATGTGTGCTGCAAGGTGCTTTGTGTGTGTATTTAGTGATAATTCATTTAATGAAAATCAATGAAGGTATTGCACAGAACAGTGTAGGCCGCCCTAATATGGGTCGTGTTCTCAGATTAGGAGCGGCAGCCTCTAAACAAACTATTAGTTCTAATGAAATCTCATCAGTACATCAAAAGCAAAGGTTTTGCTCCACGTCGTCTCAAATGAGCTCAATTAAATCAGGGCTTTTAGGTCTATTACAAACAGCGTCAGCAGACGCTACCTAAATAGCTTTCGGCTGCAGTAAAGAATTACACTCAGCATAACAGACTTTATAGAAACGCTAAGGAGACTTACCGCTGTCTACAAATTGCCAGTAATCTGTCTTTTGGAACTGTGGGAACCAAAAATAGAATCTAAGATCAGAGTATCGCAGCAAAAATGAATTGACGTTGACACATCAGCCACAGCTATGAAGAAACTGCATGAAAGAGCAGTTATTTAGCTTGGACGTCTGAGTAATGCATTTCCTTCTGATGATCAACGATTTTCCCCCTCGCTTCTTTCTTTTAATGTCTGGGTGGTAATCGTTCCTACTTGTGAGGGGGGCATCCATGTCAGATATAGGCTTTTGCTTCTTAAAAGCTTGCAGTGCTTTAAGTGCAAGGGCCGAAACGCCTGAGTCAGCATCCGTGCAGCCAGTTCAGCGAGTGCGACGAGAGGCTGGAAAACACATCAGCACCTCCCCCTGTTCGATGAGACACGCTGTACACACACATTCCTTCCCCCCCGCGTTCATGAATTTACATGAGGTCAGTCATCTCCCTGACAATTTTCAGGGGCAGCAAGGAAATCCTGTTGTGGGGCAGAAATTTGATGTGATGTAAATTGCTCTAAACGCACGGCTGAGATTGACTGAGTTGTTACCGGAGCCGAAATTTTTCACTCTTCTGTAATGACGTTACGGCGGAGGATGCTGTAAATAACGTACTTAACATAATTCTACGTAGCTCTGAGGGTTTTGGGGGCGAATTCACTTGCCGTGGCATGCGGTGGGATAATTTCATGCAAACAAGCCAAAGAAGCCACTTACATGCCTCGGCGGCAGTTCATTGGCCATCTCCAAAGCAAACCAATTAGCCAGCGACTCAGAATCTGTCAGGCTGGAAGAAAAGTCTGTGAAGAATGCCTGTGGATTGGTGGGAGGTATTGTACGAGACCTCTGTATGGACTGAAACGACGAAGGCGTGTGTTTAGAAACCTTATCGCCGACATGAAGGCCTTCCAAAAGCTGCTATGCATCAAGAATCCAATGCGCTAAGCTGCTTGAGTTTTCAAAGCCAATTCAGTGTCATATCTTCACAAATGAGTTCCAATGTGAATTTCGACTGTCGTGTTACTTAGCAGGGGTTCACTAGAAAGACTTGGGTTGGGTGATCTGGTAAGGGCAGAGTGATTTGGCCGCATGCTCCCAAGGGAGTCAACATTGTGCTGAATTACATTGACCACACAAAAGGAATTCTTAATTGGATGCTAATTAGGGGCACGGAACTGATAAATACCTTAGTGAGGCAGCTTTTAAAAGAGAAGATGAGAGTCAGACAGCCCTCTTCCAGTTCCATTAATGGAAAGGCAGTTTTTGGTGGGAAACATGCACTGGTCTTGAACAAGGAACTGTTAAGGGATGCAAAAAGGATGCAACATGTAGGCTATATAAAAAGTAGTTCTCAAAACTTGGTGTAAAGGCTTAACTCTTGTGTAGGGGAGACCGGGTATAGTTGTAACACGGGGAGAGTTGTAACACTACCAATTCCACGAATCACGGATAAGATAGGAGTCCTATGACAGTTTCAGTTTCCTCTGGCTTCCTTTACGGTCCCACATGGAGGTTTTCCAGTCTGTGTTGCTATCTCTCCTGAAGCTACAGCAGAAAATCTAATTCTGAGGTAAGAAAAAAAATAACAAGATAATATTTTGTTTAGTACTTCTACCGTTGTAGATAATGTTGTATGCATTATATCAGGTCAAAGTGTAGTTTCTCTAGTAAAGAATGGTGTATCAACCTCCTGCTAATGTCAAAGCACCATGCTAATACAGCTAGCTAAACAATGGGTGACAGTGGCAGGGTAGGTTGTAACACGTGTTTTAAAGCAACCATCCACTTACATACAACTAAGAACATTTTTGTGATTTTAATAATTCTACAGAATGCCTATGTTTATGTTAATTTGCTCTTGCTCTCTCGCTCTCTCTCTCTCTCTCTCTCTCTCTCTCTCTCACAAACACACACCCATATGAATGTGCACGTATAGACATGCACAAACAAACGCACACAAACACACACAATATGCACATACCCTCCCCATATTCACACATATTTTATTGTTGCAGCCATTCATTTAAAATAAAACTGTTGTTGTGGCATATCACTTGGAGCACCCTTAGTGTTTGTGCATTTTGTCTACCTGTTACAACTTACCACAGTATGTGTTACAACCTACCTACAAAGGACCAATTAGTATTTGTCATCATCTCAACAAGACTGTGATATAGCTAGATCAATTTAAATTGTTGCCATTTGACAAATGTGGGTACTTTGCCTAAAAGTTTCAGAAGTGTAGCTAAAAAAAAAGAGGTAGTTTTAGGTGCTGAAGTGTTACAACCAACCATCTCCCCTACTGTTACGGACCCAATTCGATTTTTGAGTTGACTGAAATGCTTGACATTTTGTGACTTTCTCATTTAGTGTCATGGACATGCATTCAAAGTTTCAACACGATGATGTGTTTTGACATATACACATATAACTACTATTACGTTTGTAATGTTTGTGGCTCAATTTGACCCGCATATTTTAATGTTCTAAGGCAACTGTACAGACCAAAAGCAATACAATTTTTAAGCTTTTTCCCATTTAATTCAATACTGAAAAATATTTTATCAGCCAAAGATGGTAAAAAGTAGCTTTCATTTCTTTTTTCAAGTTATCTTTTCTATCTTTTTTCAAGATAGAAGTACTATCTAACCTGTTGTTTTTGCTCTAAATTTTGTGACTTTCTCATTTAGGGTCATGACCATGCATGCAAAGTTTTTTTATATGATCTATGGTTTGATTTATGGTTTGAGTGATCTGAACAATATATTTCCATAATTTTTAAAATACTAAATATTTATGAAGTAGGCATCTATTCAGAAGTAATTTGGCCATTAATGTTATTATTTGATTTTACATATAAAAATTAAAAAAATTAAAAACAGGTTGTGCGTAGTTTGGCATCACAAATGGAGGGTATATCGTTATTTCTATCGCTGTCATTTCTGTTGAAAATCAGTCACCAAATATGAAAACTAGAGTCTGAAATATTTTAAATAATATATAATTTGTCAAGATATTATAGTTATATTTGTGCAATCACAAATGTCCTATAGGTGTGGGGGAGGGGCAATCTTAAAAATAGTGGATACATTTTTTTTTTTTTTTTTATAAATCATAAATTCATAAATGTATTATTTTGGCTCAATATGACCTGCACCAGCAAGGCTGTACCCAGAAATCGAACAGTGCACAAGGATTAAAGGCCTAATTCTATGAGAATAGTGAAGTCCACACAATTACTATAACAGTTTTCTTCTCCAGCCAGTCAGAATTCAATTAACTTTAGAAGAGCTTGAGCATTTAAAGTGACAGATGTCATGACTGCAGCATGCTCATAACAAACAGAATGTTATCATCTGTTGGTGTGAGGGCTAATATAGTTATTGTTTTGTTTTTTGCCTTTATTTAGATAGTACAGTAGGAGGGCCGACAGGAAATCATGAAAGAGGGGATTTGGACCGAGAAAGGACCTCAAGCCAGGACTTGAACTTGGGTCGCCCGAAGTGCAACTGCACCATACAGTATAACAGAGCACTTGCCCACACAGCTATGGCTCCGACTAATATCAATTTAGTTATCTTTATAGTTATCATTATTGGTGTGAACTTGCCTTAAGGGTGCTGGCAATTTAGTTTGAAACGGGGCATGGTTCGCATGAAAAATTCCTAATGTGAAAGTTGTCATGTGGACTGGGGTACAGAACCCAAGGCTGTCTGAAGGTGGTCTGAGTTTGGTTATGCTCGAACTGTGCCATGATTCGTGTGAATATGAAAGCAATACGGACTCGGGCGTGCGCTTGGTCAGGAAATAAAGTTCAGTGCATCTGGAAAGTATTCACAACACTTAAACTTTTTCCACATTTTGTTATGTTACAGCTTTATTCCAAAATGGATTAAATTCAAAATTCAACAAACAATACCCCATAATGACAATGTGAAAGAAGTTTGTTTGAAATCTTTGCAAATTTATTAAAAATCACATGTACATTAGTATTCACAGCCTTTGCTCAATACTTTGTTGAATTACCTTTGTCACCAATCACAGCCTCAAGTCTCTTTGAGTAAGATGCTTCAAGCTTGGCACACATATTTTTGGGCAGTTTCTCCCATTCTTCCTTGCAGGGCCTCTCAAGCTCCATCAGGTTGGATGGGGAGCGTCGATGCACAGCCATTTTCAGATCTCTCCAGAGATGTTCAATCGGTTTCAAGTCTGGGCTCTGGCTGGGCCACTCAGTGACATTCACAGAGTTGTCCCGTAGCCACTCCTTTGTTATCTTGGCTGTGTGCTTAGGGTTGTTGTCCTGTTGGAAGATGAACCTTCACCCCAGTCTGAGGTCCAGAGCGCTCCGGAGCAGGTTTTCATCAAGTAAAAACTTGATGTACATTGCTGCATTCATCTTTCCCTCAATCCTGACTATTCTCCCAGTTCCTGCCGCTGAAAAACATCCCCACAGCATGATGCTGCCACCACCATGCTTCACTGTAGGGATGGTATTGGCCAGGTGATGAGCGGTGTCTGGTTTCCTCCTGCCATTCAGTCCAAAGAGTTCAATCTTTGTTTCTTCAGACCAGAGAATTTTGTTTCTCGTGGTCTGAGAGTCCTTCAGGTGCCTTTTGACAAACTCCAGGCGGGCTGTCATGTGCCGTCTGGCCACTCTACCATACAGGCCTGATTGGTGAAGTGCTCCAGAGATGGTTGTTTTTCTGGAAGGTTCTCCTCTCTCCACAGAGAATCCGCATCGGGACTAAGGCTCTTCGGTAACACTTTATAATAACTGCACGCTATGAAGCATTAGTTAAGCATTAGTAAATAGTTAAATCTGCAAGAATACTTTTCTGTTTCTTATGGGGTGAGTTTCCATAAACAAAGTTTGTCGTTTTGTGTTCATTCTAAGAACACGTACACGTTATCTCATGTTTAGTCCATGTTTAGACCTTCCCATACCTAACGTTACCTATTGTTATTAGCTAGCTCAGGACTGTTGTTTTAATTGTAATCGTTAGCATCGTATCACTTGCCAAAAACCCCCATTACTATAATGGGTTTTTAGATGGTAATGTTAGCATCTGCTATTAATTTGAATAATGCTTCAAGTGCTTGAATTGACTGGTGTGAATGACTTAGCCCACGTAAACCTGCCTGTTAGCATTCTTGAATTGAATGTGATGCTAATAATTTTAGCCAGTGGTACAACTATCAAACAACTATCCAAACTGTTTTAGACCTAAACGAGTCTTTGTAGGCCTATGTTACCCTTAAATGTCAGAGAAAAGAACAGAATCAGAGAGATTTTTTTCTTATAGAAAACTGTACTTTGCATATTAAACTATAAAAACACATAATTATAGTTGATTTTAGTTTATCATAGTTGATTATAACTAGAGAATGGCATGAAAATTTAATTTCATGATTATAGTGACCAAAATGATCACGGTTATCACTGAATCATGTTCAAAAAGTCCTAATGCTACACAATGAAATCAATTCACCAAGTTTTATGTAGAAAACCAGCAAATAACAAATAAAATTAGCATCAATATGTACTTTTTGTTTTGCATAAACAGATTTTAACGGAGTGTCTTGCAACATGTTATCTACAATGCACAAGTTCAAATAGAGTTTTGACAAAAAAGGTTTTATAAAAAGATAAAACTCACATATTTCAGCCTCTAAATCATTTTTATAAAAGTCAAAAAAGATAAATTACTGACATTTACAATGCACATTATCCTTTATTATTAATAGTATGCGTTCGATGCAGCTTTACAGGGGGTGTGGCTTATCTAAATGAGATGTAAATGAGCCCTGTTGTCACTCCAGCAGGTGAGAACAGGTAAGAACTGCACAATCTGTAGAGGCCGTTTTCTCCCTTTTGAGCTTTTTTGAGTGCCTACCTTCACATGGCCACAACTTCTCCAAATATTATCAGATTTCCATGTGTTACACATCGTTGGAAAGCTTGGAGAATACAAGAATAACTCAAAATGCCCAACTTGTGTCCCTACTTTCCATGATTGGTCACAAAAATGCTTTATTCTTGATTTATAAGCATATCTATAATGTGTTTAATAATTGCATTTTTGTACTTTATTAATGATCAATTTATAATTTCTAAATTAAGTATTTCATTATTTACAAACCAGTTGTCAGTGGTTCATAAGATCATTTAGAAAGTGTAAGTAAATGATTAATAAACAATTTAAATGTACATTTATACTATTTAGACATATAGTAATAGTTATTCAGTGTGTTAGTAAATTCTTTATTAACATGTATTCCTACTGTAATTAATGATTAATTGAGGTAGCTATAACAGATTTAGCAATTGTCAGTTAACTATTTTTGTGAACTCATCTAAAGTGACAACTATTCATGCCTCGTAAAGCTTTTACAGAGGAGTTTTAAAGGCCCAGTTATTAGAAACAAACACAACACAGAGTCGTGTACAGAACATGTTCATTTCAAGATACAACTGTACACTTGATATAACATGAAAAAATAACTAAATGAAAACAAAATAAGAAATCAAGTGAACATAAATTAAAAATAAGCAACAAAATGAATAGCTGAGCCATTAAAACTCCTCTGTAAAAGCTTTACGAGGCATAAATCGTCCTCACTTTAGATGAGCTCACAAAAATAGTTTTTGTGACAACTACTAAATGTGTTATAACTACCTCAATTACTCATGAATTACAGTAGGAATACATGTTAATAAAGCATTTATTAACACACTGAGTAACTATTACTATATGTCTAAACATTAAGATGTGCATGCAATGTATTCGCACATAGCAAGTTTCCTCAAAAGAGTCAGTTTGCAAGCAGCAGAAAGCTGCCTTCATGCAACACATATACAGTACACTCAAGTGTTGTTTACCCAGCTGCACATAATAGCGCCAAATTAATAAAAAATTGTCACTTGTTGTGTGATATGTCTTGTTGGCTTGCAGGTTATGGATTAAGGTGGTCAGGGGTCGCTAGGCTGCGCTAGGCTCGTTATGCTTTTCTGGAAAAATTTATTTAGTGCCATACATGGTCCACATGCAAATATGGTAAACTGACATATATATACACACACATTGAGACAGCCAATACTACAGTGTTTCCTCTACATTCCTTCAAGTGGTGGACCACCACATCACATTGAACAGTACAAACAAAGCACAAATACAAACAGGCACAAGGCCCAGTGCTAGAAGCAGCCCTTTGATTAACAGAGATGGTGGAAAGATATTACCCTCTGCCACCACAGCCACAAAACAATTACATAGGAAATATGTAACTATAAACAGCAAAGCAACAGAATTCCCTGCATTCACAGATCAACTGCAAGCTGGTTTACCTTTATAAACCAACAGGTAACATTAGGCTACAGCATCTGCATCAGTGCAGAACACCCTGTTTTACTGTCTGAGGCAAAAATCACAGTGTCATTACTGAGACACAAAGCACTTTGCAATACATTAAACACCAAAGCCATAACAAAAAAACGGCGGAGATTCCCTCCATCTCTGTGGAGGATGCGGGCGTGGCTGACCCACGATGAACAATAGCCGCTCTTCCACCGTCATGCCGAGCGGTTCTTAGCATGGTAAGGAATGGTTCCAGTTGTGCTTCTATTTGAGCCTGGTACGGCACGCCACGATTACAAACCGTTCTCTGCCTGGAACATTTAGCTAAAACCGTGCAGTGACGTCACCACTCAGGATTTGTCACATCTATCCAATTACCTTCCTTTTTTGTGTTTCTGATGGGCCAATGAGGGTCTTTGTTTTTTTTTTTTTTTTTGCGCTGAGGTAAATCATAAAAAATAAAATAAAAAGTCTGGCTAATCTGGGGCCCCTGCACACTTGGGGCCCCTAGGCTGCAGCCTAGACAACCCTGTGCAATAATCCACACCTGCTTATGATGTTGTTTGGCTCTCAAGTCAGTTGAAACTAGTAGGTAACCAGAAGGAATTTGATAATATCTTAACTGAGTCAGTAACCACACTAATTTAGATCTCACAAGCTTTGAGTACATCATAACAGTTCTGGTTTCATGGAGTCAGGCAAAATGAAATTAATGACTTGCAGCTCAGTAAGTGAATGGGATTAATTGTGAAACTGAAAATACCATGAGCTCTGGAATCAAACTCCACTGAGCACACTGTATGCTTCTGATTCACTAAAAAGACCCAGCTAGGAATTATTAGCTTGGGAATCAGACTTCACTGGTTGAACTGTGTGTTACCCAGCCAACACATGTATGTGGGGACCATATGAGTATAAAATGGGCTGAAAAACTGGGCCTATGTAGGATTCTCCACCGGTTCCATAATAGCCCCATGCCAATTGCCCACATGGATTTCATGCCGGATTGCACTTGCCACTAGGTGGGTCCCAACTGGGAAACCGTGGAAAAGAACCATCTCATAAGAGTCATTATCTTGAGAATTGCACTTCACTTATTGCAATGTATGTTTCGTGCTAAACAGACGGAACAATGCACATGCAAGAAAATCAGTTTCCAACCCTGGCTTACTGGAGAAAAACATGAATGTGACAACATTTCTGCAAAAATTATATTATGTCGCTTCTTGCACATTTTGCAATACTTTTAAAGTGAAATGTCCAGTGAGCGGTGCCAAATCAAGTTAGAATGAAGTAAAAATAACATACCACTTACACTAAACTCTACCCTAAACCTAAACAATCGTATTAAGAAAAGCAAACGTGAGCTAAAAACACATTATTTTGTATGCAAGCACTCAACATCGCAAGTGCAATGCTGTACTAGAGTTGGTGTTTTACTGCCACTGGTGTTAATTTCAGCTGCAAACTGCTGTGAAATGTGTGTATAGGTACGTTTTTGGACTTTTACAAAAGGTAGGTGCAGGCATTTTTTTCCAATGAGCCTATGCTGTTTCCATTTTACTGGAAAAGAGATAAAAGAGTGAGATAAAGTGATTGTAAGATACCACAAAAAAACCTGCAACTCCCTAGTACACCTCCCCAAAAGAAACCCTAGTACATGCATGGATCTTCCCTGCTCATCGTTGCTTTGTTGCCATGGAAACCTGAGGATGAAAAGAGTTACTTGTAGATTAAATTAGATACTTGAAGTACAGCCACCCATCAAAAACACATGGCAAAACAAGTATAAGCTCTTTGGATAATATTCCTCAAATGTAGATAGAAACATTTTCACCCAGTCAGCCTTTGATGGGCTTTAGGCGCATTGATCAAACGCTTCAATGCGTATCAATGTACTAAACAAAGTCGCTGAATGCAGCATTTTTCACCTCTGTTTATGATAAAGCTTTCAGTAACATATTTATGAAACTGTGAAATAAGAACATGAAATATGATTTTCCTCAGCGGCGACTCTGAGTAATGGAAGAGATCCAGTCGAGTCATCTGTCACGTCTGCGTGTGCGTGTCCGTGTCTGCGCCAGACTACTTTGAAACATTTCTAAAGACTGCTACATTTCCACAGGCTTCAACAGATGAGCACACCGATGACGGGATGACATCCCAAAATGGTTGAGCCGATCACATGCTTTCTGCTGGTCGGTGTGTTTGTGTGTGTGGGCGCATGTTTGTGTGAATGTCTCCTTTACAGATGGCCGCTCTCTGAAGGAGATTAGACTGGCTAGCCTTCCTTATGACGGACACGGACAGACCATCCCAATTCCCTGAAGGAACGAGCAACTAAGATAACAGGCATCCAAACCAGGGAGGCAGCAGCAGACACATAAACTGTTTCCCAGTCTGTCTCAATCAGAGTCCACTGAGCAGCCAATATAGAGCGTAATTTATTGTGCACCTTGTCCGCTGAATGAGGCCTAATGAATCAAGGAATTAGAGTGTTTATGGGTGGCAACAATCTCTGTCCCACTGCTTCATTACAGCTCACTGAATTGCATGTTCTGGTAATGGACAGGCTTGGGGAACGGCAGAGCGAAGAAAAAGTAGCCTTCCAAACTACAGGCTACTTGGAAATATAACACAGCTAAGCTAAAAATACACTGTAAGCTACTATCAAAAAAAGCTTTTCATGAGCCGTTCAATTGAGCCAATTAACCAAAGACTTCCAACAGACATTTCACAAGAGCATGTTTGGTTTCTGCCTCAGTTTAGCTGAAAAGCTACGAGTGCAATGAAACACAAACATGTACAAAAATGTAGCTTGTAACTGGAAAAGCTACACTATTATGAAAACAGCTGCTACCAAGAAATGTCCAGTCATTATATTACTCTATATTAGTCTAGCTATTTTCAGTTAGTTATTCCCTATAGAATACTTGGAACAGTAAGCGGAATATAAAATGCTTCCTGGTACAGGGGTTAAAAATGGACCTGGATCATGTCTTGTAAAAATGGGAATTACTAGAGGATTACAATTTTTTAAATGTAAAACAAAGGAGATAATGTTACTAGAAGCTATTCTATACTAGGAGCCAGTCACACAGAACATTTTTTGCCCTTAAAAAAAGCAAGGCACAGGCCAATGGAATGAAACCCAAGGGCATTTGCGGTTATTTTAACATATTTTAACTTGAGCAACATGCTTTTAGAATGATGTGTCATGTTATGATGAGATGGTGTAAAAAACTTGAGATACAAGCTCAACAGTCAAATATATATAATATATATAATGCCTGTTTACATAGAAACGTAATGCATTTTGTGAATGGCCCCCATCCCATAATGCATTACGACAAGCTCAGTGAAAAACTAAGATAACAACATGATACTCTAAGCATAAAAATGTATAGAAATGCAGTTCTATCTACTGAAAAAAATATTTCTATATTTTTTTATGTGTAGAGTATCATGATTGTAATATCGAAATTGATCATAAATCAATTCATTCAATAAAAATGCATCAATACAATGAAGATGAATAATTTCAATCATCAAATAAAGAGAACTATCAATGAAGATAATTCATTCTATTTCTGTTTCTATACATTTTTATGCTTTATAAAATTAAATTATGATTGAAATTTCAGATTGCATGCAAGAGAATACATTAACAAACTATCAATAAAATGTTTTATATTTCTATGTATTTTAACAATATATCGAATGTAATTCAATACAGAAATATTAGCCTGACAAGCCAGACCCACATCAAGATGTTGGGTCTGGGAACTCACCATTGGCAGGGCTCAATCCGAGGGGCGGGATAAACACTTGTCTTTCAAATTCCCTCTGCACGCTATAGGATAGCGCTACAACCAACCAGAGCAGCAAAGAAGGTGAAGCGGAGCTAGTTGATAGATTCACTTTTGCTGTATCCGGTCAGCAAAACTCAGAGCACATCTTCTTTTTTTAAGAATGACTTCAGTGCCGTTCTTTGTTCTTTTCTCAAAGAAAAGCTTAACTCCAAGTCTTCCGGAGTTGCGGCCAAAGCCGATTTGAAAGCCTGTTCGCCAGCTTCTTTGTTTTCAAGTAGCACACGGAACCGCGGCAACTCTGCCGTCATTATGTTAAACCCGCCCACCGACTCTACACATGATGTGATTGGCCTGACTAGAGTTCAGTTTTTCCAGCTCCAGGTGCGTCTAGATTTCTAGGCTACAGAAATATATCAATAAAATAGAAATATAGTTTTCAATAGAACTATTTTATTGCATTTTCATTTCGAATTACATTCAATATACTCTACACGTAAAAAATGAAAGAAATATTTTTGTCAGTAGATAGAACTGTATTTTTATGTTAGCTTAGAAACATGTTAACAAGAACATTTTGAAAATAAGCCCAAGTCATGTCTCTTGCATGCTTATTGTGAGGAACGCTCTTTGTCACTGAATCAGTTTTTATTAAGTGATTAAATCATTTGTGAAGGAATTTTTTTAGGTAACCCATTCTGTTAATAGATAACTCAAAGGAGGGAAAGTAGAGAAAATGCCTGTTATATTTCAAGATTTATCAGCTGATCTCCCACTGGACTAAAGATTAACCAGAGCTCCATTGTGTTGGTCAGTATACCTGTTCACCTTCCTTTCTCAAGATCCCATGGGTAAACATACAACCACACACGCAGAGCACAACACGCTTCACGGTATCAACCCTCATGATGATTAGACATAATTTAAGTTTAGCGCTCGCCAACAGGCCCAAACTACGGAGCTGTCGGGATGGAGGTCAACGTGTGTAAATATCTACTTATTAATGTGTCAACGTTCTAATGTGGCCACAAACAGCCCACCGGGGACCTGTGGTGAAATAAAAATGGGTGGCTGAAACAAGGTTCGTCGCGCCATTATTTTTACACGTCTTTATGACTCAATTTAGACCGTGAGGAAATAAAAGAAGCCCACGTCAGAGACAAGGGTGCAGATGATTTACCAGGCCTGGATGTGTGTGCGTGACTGCAATAGCTCTGTCGGCTGGCGTGGGTGTCAGCGAGGGAAGTCTGCTAATGAATAGGGCTTATTTTGATGAGTCTCTTTAACCTTGGTTAAGAGGCCTGGATGCACAGGTTCCGCCGGGGATCAGGTACGCTGTCATGGAACATTTGGTTGCCTGGCAGAAGCCTCTGTCTCACATGAGCGCAAAAAATGCCATTTTTCCCTTCCTAATTACCCAAACAGTCTCAATTAAAACTCACATTTTAAATGCAAATGAATGAGCTTTTATCAAAATAAGTCTTTTTTTCCACCACTACCCAGACTTCATATTCCAGATGGACGGCATGGTTAGGAATTGATTAGTGTTTTTTTATACCTCTTTTTTTTTTTTTACCAAGGTGGTATAATGGTAGCTTGGCTGCCGGGTTTTTTAATTGTGTTGCCGCTTTTAGAAGAGAGCCGGTAGTGTCTGTAATGACGGTGACTTGCCTTGCATCGGGTTATTTTGCAGTTGTTTCTGAGCTGCTGGGGCGTACTAACACTGGAGGAGAGCGACAGTCAGTAATTAAAATTCTGTTCAGCATGACAACGCTGTTTCATGCCTCATTTTTCACACACAGAAGGAATACACAATTCACACCATGAACACAATAAGTAAATAACAGACGCACACTTACTGTCATAAGAGACATGCAAATGAGCAGAGGGAAATGAAATCACAGCATGCCATGTTTACGGTTTACATAAACGTACAGTTTTAATGTAACTGTGCAGTTTACACATGTATGCAGTTTGGTGTACTAAATATAACAAGTTGACATGTTGTATGATGATATATGGAATATTTGCTAGTGATAAAAAAATTCTAAACATTGTCATTATCATAATGGCTTTAATGCACTTTATACCCGGTCATTAAGATTCCCGAAGAGTCTGTCATTAGATTAGTTTCATGGTCCTTGCAAATTGCGAATATTAAAGCCATCACAAAACCTTATTAGCAATACAGTTAATTTCCATAATCTGATGTATTTCCAATTAAACATTATATTTTGACAAACTTTTTTTGGTAACACTTTACAATAGGGGTGCACTAATGTGCATTAATTCATGCTTAACTAATGCACAGATAATCATGAGTTACTATATGACTCATGAAGAAGTAAACCATTTATTAATGATTACTGCATCAGAAACTAATGAACATTCTGTATGATTAATAGATTAAGTAATATATGAATTGCTATTATTTAAATGTGTCATTGTGTATTAATTCCCTAATAACATATTATATTAACTAATAATGTAAATTAATGTGTTAATTACCACAATGGTCAAATATGGGCACCGATGAATCATGTGTTATCGTTGTGGACTCTTATTTTGATATTTTGTTTTGTTTCCTTTAGTTCCTGTTTCCCTGCTATGTTTAGTTTCCGTTTCCTGGATTGCTGTTTATGTCCTTGTTTGCTTCTATGGTTACTTAGGATTTCCACTTGTCTTTTGTTCGCCTTGTATTTACAGTCCCTGTTATGTTCAGTCCCTTGTCGGTTCTCATTCATTATTCACATAGTTAGCATTTCTCCTATGTTGTTACTATGATCCGCTGAGTATTTTGCATCGTTAATAAAGACTATCTATTTGTATCTTCATCACCTTTGTGCTTTATCCTAAATAAACCTAAATAAAGAATGGACTTAGCAGCAGTACACCTCCTCCTCTTGGACCACCCAAAGGATTTTCTTGACCTGGCGTGCCTGACACACTATCCAAACCACTCCCTGTGTGTGTTTCATAATACCAGCCTCAACGAGCAGTCCAAGGAACGCCTGCCCGGAGATGGTCCTCGAGGACTTTAGTGGATTATTTCTCGATGGTGCTCCTGCACTGCGATTCCCCTTTCACTATCCGTCAGAGGAGGAGGAGCCCATCAGCCCTGCACCTGCCATGTACTCAGAAACCCTGAGCCCAAGGCCCGCCACAGACTCTGAGCCCAAGGCCCACCACAGACTCTGAGCCCGAGCCCACCACAGACCAAGCGCTAGAGCCGAATCCTACAATGGAACAAGAGGCAGCCACTGCGTCTGTCCCGGAGCCAGAGTTGGCCACCATGTCAGTCCCGGACTGAGAGCCTGCCACCTGAGTCATCTCAGAGTTTATGAACGCTACCCAGTCCATCCCGGAACCAGGAGTGGACCATTGCCTGCAGATCCAGTTCCCTCCCTACTTCCAACCCTCAAAACCCACTTCTTATCCACCAATCCAGTCTCGGCTGTTTAGATGCTCCAGTCCCATCCAGTGAACTTCCTCCTTCATTGTTCCTGCCCGTCCTCTCCGCTGGTTCCTTCCAATTGCCTTGATAGCTCTTTGCTGGTATTGTTCAGCACCCCAAGACTAGCTCCGTGCAACCGGCTCTGACTTAGGCCTCCCGATCCCCAGCTCGTCACAGTATTATGTGTACCCAGTACTCACATCAGGCCTCCGGGCCCATGTCTCCACCTCGGCCTGTCAGCCTGTCAGATCCACCCTGGCACTGCGCTCCTGTAGCTCCACCGTGGTCCATCAGCCCTAGGACTCCTCCAGGTTCCCTCGTCCATCCAGCTCAGCCTTGGTCAGTTGTCGCTCTGCTTCTACTACAGACTTCTGGATTTCCGACTGCGCCTTGATCTTCCACCCCTTCGGTTTCACCTCCTTCATTCCAGCTTTCCTGTCATCCTCACTCTTTCCATCATTGCCCCGATCTGCCGAGCCTCCGTCTCCACCATGGTCCTGCAAGCCAGCAGGTCCACCTTGGGCTTTCCGGGCTATGGATGTCACCCTAGTCCGTCAGCTTCTCAGCTCCGCCTGTGTTTCCATTGCCTTCGGCTCTGCCTCCCTTTACCGGTTCCTCCTCTCCCCTGTCTGTCACCAGGTCCAAGCCCACCACCAAAGCCCCCTCCCTCCCTCTACAGTTGAAATAGTTATCAGTTATATCAGGAGGGGGGACTACTGTCACAGTTATGGACTCTTATTTTGATATTCTGTTTTGTTTTCGCTGATTTGTTTAGTTTCGGTTTCCTGGGTTACTAATTTATATCCTTGCTTGTTTCTATGGCTACTCAGATTTACACCTGTCTTGTATTTATGTTATGTTCAGTCCCTTGTTGGTTCTTGATTATTATTTACATCGTTGATCCTGTGAGTATTTTACATCGTTAATATGACTGTCTATTTGTATCTTCTTTATCTTTGTGCATGCTGACCATGCGCTACATCATGCACAATAAGACCAGAACCATGTGTTAATAAAGAAAACAGAAAATAAGGGTTCATTTTGATTTCATGATTCCTTTTTGTATTCACTTGAAAATATTCATGAAATTCTCAATGTCACATTTTTTCAATGTATTACAAGTTAAGAATACATGTTGGAAAATATATTTATTATTATATTTAAATGAAAATTAAATATTCCTCCTTGTGTTTAATTAATACCAGACGTTTACTATTGTATTTTATTTTACACAAATAAATAAATATTGAGATTGAAATTATATACGGAATATTGTTGAAAGACTTTTGTTATGTATATCACCTAGCACTGTGGTGCATTTCTACAAATTTACAATACCTCAATCTGATTATCTTTTCTAGATGTGATTTGTAATAATGGACACGTGTGGGCACTTATCACAAGTACACAACTGTGCATTCAGTGACTAGTTAGTATGACTGAAGGCAGATGCGTGTAGGTCTACAGGGATGGTGTCCATGGGGCTCGTCAATTATTGTCCGTCAGTTATCAGTGTTTCTCCCGGTATGTGAAGGTCTCAGCGGAGTAGCCCACAGTCTCCGCGGCTCCTCAGCATTTAACCTGGGCCTCCACACTCTCAGCTCTTTCATCAAAAGCATCCTGCCTATTTTGTTTCCCAGCACCGCTGAGAGTTATTGCTCGTGACAACTGCAGTTCTCTCTTTTCTCTTGCTCTCTCTCTCCACTTGCTGGGATAGTATTACCCTGTGATATTCTAGCACTCTCTATTAAATATGCATGAACCCTAGAGATGAAATTAATTTTGGGAATGTTCACTTTTGAATGTTCAAATATGCCTTCATCTGCCTTTGTATCAAACCTTGAATGTGTAATTTCATTTAGGATAGAGGCAGTAGATTAAAGCAGCACCATTTTGGCCAGTGATCAATGCAACACTGAAAAAATACTGATATCTGGGGGTAATGTGGAGGAAAACTGGGGTTCAGTTGAAAGGCCTTAAGATATTTCAGTATGTCTGGAATTAATTAAAGTAAATGTTCACCAAAAAAAAAAAAAAAAACTAAATTATGTTATCGTTTAATCATCCTCATGCCATCCCAAAACTAATTTAATCATGTATACATTCAAATGTTGGCATATTAAGATGTCAATTCCCTGTTTTGTGACCAACATGGTGTGAGCCATTCCAGTGTTATTTTAGTATCATTAAGATACTATAATATTTTTCATTGAAATTTTGAATGACTATTTTGCCATTTATATATATATATATATATATATATATATATATATATATATATATATATATATATATATATATATATATATATATAATTAATTTATTTTTTGTTTTTTCTGTATAGTTTTTATAAATTTGTATTTGCAAATTCCCAGAGCTTAGGCTGCTGACTTGTTGCCTTGCTGCCCTATCAGGCAATGACTTCGCATGGCAGGGTTTGCACACAAAGGTAATTCCCGAGGCAGCATAACGGTTTGGGATACATCTATGCTGCCTTCAAAAATCAATTAGATGAAGGTATCTCGGGACACAGGAAGTGAAGCTAAACATTGGATTCGGACGTTGCTCGATGCTTTCCTAACTAGAAATGCATCCTCCAAAGGCAGCATTTTTAAGCTTTTGGATGCAGCCAGTGTTTCAAATGGGATGACTACGAACACAGCTGTTTTAGGCCAAACGAAGGGGAAAAAACTGAAAGAAACTGCCATTCCGTCAATGTCAGTTCCGCCCAAACCCCTGAAGTCTCGTACAGGGTAAAAAAGCTGTTGCCATAGTTTTACCATAATAGTATTTAAAGAGTAGATACATTTTCAGTAATGAACCTACTCTTACAATAACCGTTCTGTTAATAACCCTCTCCCGATCCGACTGTCTGTGGGCGGGGATTAAAAAATACTGAAGTATAATTTGAAGTTTTCACAAAGCCCTGGAACTGACAAATAAATGGTAATTTCTCAGTCTGGGTAACATGGAGAAAGAGTAATCATTGTTCATTTGCATACAAACGAAGCAAAGATACACTTTAAACGAAAAAATAAACCTCAATAAACTCCTAATTACTACGTATTAATAGTAAGGCAGTTGTTAAGTTTAGGTATTGGGTAGGATTAAGGGATGTAGAATATGGTCATGCAGAATAAGGCATTAATATGTGCTTTATAAGTACAAATAAACAGCCAATATCCTAGTAATATTCATGCTAATAAGCAAATAGTTATTAGTGAGAATTGGACTAAAGTGTTACCATATAAAAATCTAATTCAAAGTATTAATATATACTACAGTGGTATATAAATAACACTAAATAACACATAATTTTAAATAATTTTAAATGTTATAAAGCTGCAGCAGATTTTTAGCAGCAAATAAAATCTCCATCTTTTCCTCACAAAAATTATTGTATGTCTTCAGAAGACTGGAATATAGTGCACATATTTTAAGATACTTCAGTACTTTAAGAGCTCATCCGCATTCATAGCTTTCCTCTTCCGCTGTATGGAAAGGAGCAGCTTGAACATTTGTCAAAATATCTCCTATTGTGTTCCAGAGAGGAAAAAGTCATACAGGCTTGGAAAAAAACATGAGCGTGAGTCAATGATGACAGAACTTTAAATTCTGGGCAAACTAAGCCTTAGATCATCCCCAATATCTGTCATAACCGCATCGTTGTTGTCGAAGGCTCCAGCTGTGAAGCTTCCCGTAAGTCCCACACTCACTAGAGTTGAGTTCCAGCATAAAAGCAAAGTCTGTGATTGGTTCCACACACACATTACTCTAACTACATCTGCATAATTACATTCTGCAGCAGAGAAGTCTCTCTGGAGCCATATTGTTTGGAGACCAGTCAAATCCCCTCTCAGGCAGATAACCCAAAGGCTAACCGCAGCTGACTCGAGAAAGGCGTTTTTTACTCTTTCCCCCTCAGAGTTATAATTGGAAATCCAGTTTACCATCTTTTTATCGATAGCGATACTATGAGCCTAACTGCTACCTTGATTTGGGTGCGTCAATAACAGTTCGGGTTAGATGTGGCAGGTCGCTAGTAGGCGACCCCTCGGTTCTTATCAAGTAAAGTGGTTTTTGATTAGTGTTAATGGGGATTGGTAATGGCCTTTGGCTGTTACATGGATGGTCATGCTTCAAGTCAGGGCACACTGTGGGAGTTGTTTGTTGTTGTGAATGCACACGCATAATTGCTTCTCTCAAGGGCACATAAGCCATGCGTCGCTCTCCTATATTGTGTGTGTGTGCAGAGAAAGTCATAAATCCATTCGCAGTGTTTTGCAGCCAAGTTTTTCGAGTAATGCTTTAATGTTTTGCGCTCGCATGCACCTGGGTGGTACAAACAAGACAGGTTAAACTGCATCGGTGCATGCACTTTCTTTTCGCCCGCCACACTGAATGCCTGGCGTTCCTTTCAGGGTTTGCCCTTGCATGCTAATGCATGCTTAATATTATTCTTATGAACTGCCAGTGACTTCATATGTTAGCCAGCACTCTGTCAAATTAATGTCAGTTCCATTAATGGCGCTGTCCATTTTCTCGCTCTCTCCCTTTCGCCGCTCAAAGTTTCTTTCCCCCGGTGTGGTCGCAGTAGGCCACCGCCACTCTGCAAAGCTGAAAGACGGAGAGGAGAGAATTAACGTCCAGGGTCATTTATCAAGAACGGGCCCCAAAAGTGCAGATGAAACTCTGCCGATGAAAATCTGTCCTGAGAAATGTCACTGAGATATTAGGTTTAATATATCAAATCATGGGTCTTCCCAACAGTGCTGAGCCAACACCAGTTCACCGCCTCATGCTGTGCGTAAACATCAGCTTTATAATCTACAGGAAATGGTCAGCATGCGGGAAACGGGCGAAGGCAGCAAAGTGTCGCAAAAGGTGTCGTGATTGATGTCTGGTTTTGCGAGCTATCATTTGTCCTATGATAAAATGTGAGAATCTAAGCAAACCATCAGTTCGCTATCTGCCACATGAGGGATGAGCTCTTTTCTAACTCTGCGTCTCTGTGGTCGTGATCGATGTTTGGTTTTAGAAACCAATGTGGCGAACAGCAGCTGTAATTGTTCAGAAGACAATGCTAGTTTTGATGAATGCTGCTCACCTGCATTCTGTGCAAACTTGCAGTTCTTGCTGAATTTGAAATCAAAATTGATAAACAAGGTGTGAGAGACCAACCAGGCCAAAGAGATCAAAGTTTGGCTGGTTAGCTCAGCCCAGTTAATCCTTACTGGTAGATTTCAACCTTTGGAAGTACATGTAATTAAAGAAATATCTATAAAGGGACGCCAAAGAACTAGCGCTGATAAAAGCCGACTGTGTTGTCGCCTCGCGTCGGGGAAAGAAACAGCACCTGAACACACCAAAAGGACGCGTTCTGTGCCTGCGTGTGAAGGCGATAACTGTCTATTTAAGCAGATATATATTTGTCATTCAAAAAGGGAGAGCGAAACTAAGACTGCAGGGATACAAACGATAAACAAAGCAGCGCTTGCTTACTATTTTGAATATCAATCACGCTGATCACATTCTTTATTCCACTCCACTTATTATGAAATATTGTGCAGTATTACTCAGGTAAGATGACGTGAAATTATAACAACCTTCTGTCTGTACTTGCTTGCTTTCATCACTTTTGCTCTATTCTCGTGCACTGATTCGTTAGCTAAGCTGAACAACCAATCAGAGTTCTCTCTCTCACTGACGGCCCGACAGCAATTCTATATGAGGAATCAGCCACAAAAAAAAAAAAAAAAAAAAACGGCATCTAACTAGAGCCAACGGTGCAGAACACACCGGAAAAAACGATGCTCAAAAACAGCCCGACATTGCCCGACAGCCGACCATCGGCTTGGTGTGTCCCTGGCTTAAAGGACAGGGCTCCCACTCTTTTTCAGAGATAATTTTCCAGATATCCTTAGATAAAAGATAAAGATCATAGCCTAAAGTAATATATTTCTCTTTCCAGAAGTCTTAAAAAACCTGTATAGTTTGTTTTAACTCTTTCATTAAGTACTTCAATCATTAGCAATAATCTGGTGTGTTAATATAATATCAACAAACAAGATATCAGTATTATTTATGATATCAGAATTGCATAAATAATGCTATGGGTTTAATGTTTCAAAATTAATAAAATTTTTAATGGAAAAAAATAAAAGATACTTTTAAAATTAAACTAACCAGTAGGTGGCAGCAAATAATGGACTTAATAAGTGTTTCATTGGCGTCAATCTTTCAAACGATTAATTCAAAACGCTTATTCATTTACGAACGAAGCAAATAACAGCCTTATGAATCACTTTCTCAAACGATTTGTTCAAAATTGTAGATTCATTCAGAAACGAAGATGTTGCTAAGAAATGTTCTGATACGACTTTTGTTTGACTTCCATAGCTTTTTTCCCTACTATGGAAGTCAATGGCTACTATCAACTGTTTGGTTACCAACATTCCTCAGAATACACACTCACCTAAAGGATTATTAGGAACACCATACTAATACTGTGTTTGACCCACTTTCGCCTTCAGAACGGCCTTAATTCTACGTGGCATTGATTCAACAAGGTGCTGAAAGCATTCTTTAGAAATGTTGGCCCATATTGATAGGATAGCATCTTGCAGTTGATGGAGATTTGTGGGATGCACATCCAGGGCACAAAGCTCCCGTTCCACCACATCCCAAAGATGCTCTATTGGGTTGAGATCTGGTGACTGTGGGGGCCATTTTAGTACAGTGAACTCATTGTCATGTTCAAAAAACCAATTTGAAATGATTCGAGCTTTGGTGACATGGTGCATTATCCTGCTGGAAGTAGCCATCAGAGAATGGATACATGGTGGTCATAAAGGGATCAGAAACAATGCTCAGGTAGGCCGTGGCATTTAAACGATGCCCAGTTGGCACTAAAGGGCCTAAAGTGTGCCAAGAAAACATCCCCCACACCATTACACCACCACCACCAGCCTGCACAGTGGTAACAAGGCATGATGGATCCATGTTCTCATTCTGTTTACTCAGACCGGCCCATATGGCACCAACAACCATGCCACGCTCAAAATTGCTTAAATCACCTTTCTTTCCCATTCTGACATTCAGTTTGGAGTTCAGGAGATTGTCTTGACCAGGACCACACCCCTAAATGCATTGAAGCAACTTCCATGTGATTGGTTGATTAGATAATTGCATTAATGAGAAATTGAACAGGTGTTCCTAATAATCCTTTAGGTGAGTGTATTATTTTGTGTTCAGCAGAAGAAAGAAACCCATACAGGTTTGGAACAACTTCAGGGTGAGTAATTGATGACAAAAAAAATCTTTTTTGGGTGAACTAAGATTTTAAATGTGTTGCCTTTTAAAGAAATCTTGCTAATGCTGCTTACTCTTGCTTAGTAAAACAGCTAAATATTTCATATTGGCCTGTAAAAATAATGCCAGGGCACGTGAATATCTACTACTGGCTTGCCTGGGCCAGCAGAAAAAGAAAAAAGAAATCTTTAAAGTTGAACCCAGGTGATGAATATGAAAAGCATTGTTCTTTTTCTTCTCTGTTCAAGCAAGTGCTAGAAAGCAGATCAGTAATAAGGCTCTTGATACCATCTCCAATAACAGACGAGAAAGCAGTGAAGCGTACAGCCCTTAATCAATGAAATATCCAGCGTCAGATACTGTACATTGTACAGTACAGCAGAGATTTGTTCAATCTGCCTGCAAAAAAAAGCATCAAAAAGTCCCACATTCATCATTCACGTTTTATCGAGCTGCAAAAGCTGGAACATTACGCCAGTTTATTTCTTCATGGATTTATTCATTCATAAATATTCATCCTCCACATATGTCACACACACACACACATGATTTATCTGAAAGAGAAATATTGCTTTTCTAATATTACACACCGAGATTTATTGTCTCTCATTACCATTGTTATCGCAGTAGCTTTCAAGTAATCTATTTTTACCACTATGGGCGTTCACTATTTACTGCACAGGAATATCATTCGGGATCATACATCTTTCTCCAGAAATCCATATAAGTGTGGAATCAAAGGCAGAAATCTGCAGCACAAAGCATTCTGGGACCCCACAGTGCCTGAATTAAGCGTCTCTTTAATGGAAATGGTCTATTTTCCTGGGCATTAGAATGATCCAGGCCTGGAGTTTAATTGGAGCGCTGTGTTTAAGAGGAGTGATGTATGAAAAGAAGTTAAAGTCGGGCAAGTCCACACATTTGGGCTTGATACGGGCCAGGCTTAATCAGTCAGATGAGATCAGATTCTGATTTAAGACGGAAGGAAATAACAAGGGAGAAATGAAATGGTAATTACTATTGATTACCTATGTGCATATGACCCCACAAGCCTGGCTGTGCATACTTAAATCAACTTAAATAATTGGATTTGCTAATTTTTGTATGTGTAAGCGAGAGTGTGTATGGCTAGGACTATGGAATGCGTCCATGCTCAGTGAAAGAATAAAAAAGTGACTTAAGAGATTATGTAACTTGACTCTAGTGATGAATTGCCTCACCTTTAGTCTGTGTTTTGAACGTGCACTGGATTTATTGGTAAAGTTCGGTACATCAGTCATTGCACTCGATTTGACTTTAGCAAACATATGATCCTACAAACATATGAATCATTTACTATGTGATCCTTCTTTACAAACAAATACTGCACATATGCCATGAATACACATGCAGTACGATGAAGATCAGGAGGTGAGAAGCAGTTGTGGTGTGTGTCTGGCAGAAGCATGAGTGACCATGCTGCAGAACACGTGCTCACGGCTGTGTTCGTGTGATGATGCGCTGCTGCCCCCTAATGGACAGACAGAGAATCGCATCACATAGCAAGCGCTACTTATCATACAGACTTTATAGCCTACGTTCTACATAATCAGAATTTTGTTTGTAAATGGTTTTGTTTCAAAATGTTCTGATTCATGTGATAATGCACTCAGGAATAGACATGGTCCAAATTCAAATGTCTTTTTCATTTCACAATGGCTATGAGAGCAGAATGAAGGACTCATTACAGTTTTTCTCAGTTGCTTTGGCACATTTTTCGAAACATTCTCTAAACTGTAAGTGCAATTGTCAAAACTGTTTGCTGGAACATCATCAAAATGTATTTCCTCACCCAAAACATTTAATTTGTGCTTCAAAACCTAGCTATTGTGTCAGTAAATTGGCAAATGCCACCAAAATATAAAGTGTTTATGTCTGTGTGAGCCAACATGGTCAAAATCTTCTGGTGTTTTTTTTTTTGTTGTTTTTTGTTTTTCACGATGGAAATATTTGTTATATACAAATTTCATGTTGACACTAACTGCTTTCTATTCTATAAAATAATGTCTTGTGGATCACATTGAGCTTTTTACTGTAAATACAGATTCAGACAGGTAAAAATTGACTGGGGAAAGTCAATAATGTAGTCAACAAAAAGTAAATGATCATACAGCAGTTATTTTTGAAGAAATGTGTTACATGTAATCTTAAAATTTATATCTTCCTACTGCTCATCCATGACAAAAATGTTTAGTTTACATGCAACACATTTTTACATAAATACATGTACTGTATACACCGATCATGCATAACATTATGACCACCTTCCTAATATTGTGTTAGTCCCCCTTTTGCTGCCAAAACAGCCCTGACCCGTCGAGGCATGGACTCCTGAAGGTGTGCTGTGGTATCTGGCACCAAGATGTTAGCAGCAGATCCTTTAAGTCCTGTAAGTTGCGAGGTGGGGCCTCCATGGATCGGACTTGTTTGTTCAGCACATCCCACAGATGCTCGATTGGATTGAGATCTGGTGAATTTGGAGGCCAAGTCAACATCTCAAACTCATTATTGTGCTCCTCAAACCATTCCTGAACCATTTCTGCTTTGTGGCAGGAGCATGATCCTGCTGGAAGAGCCACAGCCACCAGGGAATACCTTTTCCACCTTTGAAAGGGTGTACATGGTCTGCAACAATGCTTAGGTAGGTGGTACGTGTCAAAGTAACATCCACATGGATGGCAGGACCCAAGGTTTCCCAGCAGAACATTGCCCAAAGCGTCACACTGCCTCCGCCAGCTTGCCTTCTTCCCATAGTGCATCCTGGTGCCATGTGTTCCCCAGGTAAGCCACGCAACGCACCCGGCCATCCACATGATGTAAAAGAACACGTGATTCATCAGATCAGGCCACCTTCTTCCATTGCTCCGTGGTCCAGTTCTGATGCTCACGTGCCACTGTTGGTGCTTTCGGCGGTGGACAGGGGTCAGCATGGCCACCCTGACTGGTCTGCGGCTATGCAGTCCCATACTCAACAAACTGAGATGCTCTGTGTATTCTGACACCTTTCTATCAGAACCAGCATTAACTTCTTGAGCAGTTTGAGCTCCAGTAGCTCGTCTGTTTGATCGGACCACACGGGCCAGCCTTCACTCCCCACGTGCATCAATGAGCCTTGGCCGCCCATGACCCTGTCACCGGTTCACCGCTGTTCCTTCCTTGGAGCACTTTTGATAGATCCTGACCACTGCAGACCGGGAACACCCCACAAGAGCTGCAGTTTTGGAGATGCTCTGACCCAGTCGTCTAGCCATCACAATTTGGCCATTGTGAAACTCACTCAAATCCTTACGCTTGTATTTATTAAGATATTTGCTCCTTAATTTCCTAAGGCATTTTGTACTATAAGAAGAAAAAAAAAATTCAAACCTAATTAAATGTATAATCGTTAATGAAAAAGTATAGGCTAAATTTCAATCAGAATAACAAGACAGAGAGTCTTATTCTAATGTACTGATTT
Source organism: Paracanthobrama guichenoti (assembly GCA_018749465.1). Lineage (NCBI taxonomy): Eukaryota > Metazoa > Chordata > Actinopteri > Cypriniformes > Gobionidae > Paracanthobrama > Paracanthobrama guichenoti. The sequence continues at coordinate 8,251,707 of CM031966.1, read as the reverse complement.
TGTTTAAAGAAATTGAAATGCTATTACCAATGAATGAAATGAAAGTCAACAGAAGCACAGAACCTCAATATGAAGTGGCATGTTTAATGCAGCTCAGCGGTGACATGAATGTATTAACAATGTAATTAGAATTGCATGAATAATATAATGAGATTAGAAAAATGCGTATTCATTCAGTAACAAGACACCAGTCTGTGTTGCTCGGAGACACAATGGTTCTGCCGTGGTTTTGATTGGAACTTTTTTTGTTGAAGAAATGGAGCAAAAACAATTTTGTCTATTGTAAGTCACTTAATATTAGCTTTTGGTTTTTGTGGAAAACAGCCCAGATACTCAGATTTTTCAGAGCTCATGTGAGCCGATGCACATCATTTGGTGACGTGATTCCACTTTGAGAAAAAGTGGAATTGGTAACATAATTATTAAGGGCTTAGCAAGGGACATTGACAACCTGGCTTTTTACGACACTTTCTCGTGCTTTGGGGAAGTTCTGTTGTGCAGAGTGGTCTTTGACAGTAATGGAGAAGCTAAAGGCTATGGTTTCGTCCATTATACCACACTCAAGGCTGGTGAGTTGGCAATTAAGAAGCTGAAGCCATTAGAGGAATGCCAAGCAAAGTGAAATGCCAGTCCAGACCCGCTCAAAAGAAAGACTACAGACTCCAGACCTGCCATACAGCTTGGACAGTGAGGAGCTGTGCTCTCTAGTTTCTGTTTTCAGATGTGTCTCCTGCTCAAATGTTGAAGAACAGACGGAGCATGGGTTATGGGTTTGTCTCATATTCCTCTTTGATGATGTTGTTATAGCTATATCAGTAATGATTGGCTAAATTGTCGGCAACCGGCCATTGAAGGTCACTTTCTTTCTGAATGCGAAGATAAAAGGAAATAGAACGCAAGCAGCCTCGACATTTTAACCTTTTTTTTTTTCCTTTCATACAAGTCCATTTTGCCACAAGCCCCTGTGAATTTGTAACCTTACTGTCAGCACCATACCATGTAAATAAGGGAGAACCGGCCTGGCAGTCGATTTGGCCCGCTGCCATGTATTTAATATTTATATTTTTATTGTTATATATTATTGCCTGCCAAATGTACTAAAAGTGCTTATTTCTGAATTCTCCATTCAATAATAAATCTCTAATAAATCATGAATCAGTTAGTCTTGACTGGCAACGCGAACAGGCCAATTCACACCAACGAACGATAACTATAAAGATAACTATAACGATAACCAACAATCCACACCAACAAACGATAACGGGGTTTCAACGTGTGTACAGCATTTGAACATGTTTTTACTGTTCTTGTTGCATTTACACGGCTTTAACCAGCCAGCAGATGTCCTCAGCATGCATGTTTTGAGCAAATCTAGTGTAATCGCTCTAACATCTAAATTATCTAACAGATAATTTAGCTGACATAAACCCTATTCGGATGGGATTAGTTTAACATGGAGAGGTGGGGTAAAGGATACCTGAGTTTCTCAGTGATTTTAATCCTAATCCCATCCGAATGTGCCATCTCAGTTATCATTACAGGCAATACAATGTCAGGAAAGATTACAGCGATTTTTTTTTTTTTTTTTACCTTCTGTAAAAGGTCCGGAAAAATGACCTCAGGTAATATCCTGTGCGGTGTGAATAGACCTGCTGTAAATAGGTACGTAAGTATTCCGTCATTTCCACGTTTTTTCAAGTATGGAGGTGCTTGAAAAATCATTCAGTTGTGTTGGGACAAGTGGCAAATCTTGTGTTTTCTGCTTACCTTGATTAAAAAAAGGTTGAAAGGACTTGTCAGAGGCACAAAGCTTATTAGCTTTAGGTGTCTATTACCAACAGAATCCAATCACAATTTAATTAATAAATCGTTCGACCGGACCCAACTGTTATATGTTAGGTGTTTGCGCACATGATATCAGGAAGCAACTTAATACGCATATGACAACAGGGAGGTGACGCGGTGTGTAAATTGAGTTACACCTCCCACTTCTGCTAGTTTCTTATCCTGTGCGAATTGGCCATTAATATTACAGACGTCCTGTGGTAAAGTTACATTACTCCATCTTTCCTGGTAAAACTAATCCCGTCCGGATAGGGCTATAGTCAATACAGTGGAATTAAAACAACACCTAGACTGCATCCGAAAACTGGAAAATGCTGCCTTCGGAGGACACATTTCAAGGTAAGAAGGCATCAAGGCATGTCCGGCTCCAATGTCAGCTTCACTTCCTGCCTTCTGAGAGACCTTCATCTGAAGGATTTTTGAAGGAAGCATAGATGTATCCTTTGACATCCCACAATCCCATGCGTTCCATTCGGTGACAGCTGAGCTAGACAAAGAAAGATGGTGTCTGAAAGTTGCGGCTGCTGGTCAGTTTGTGTGTAAATGTACGTTTTCCACTTCTGATATCATTTCTAGCGTGACATTACTACTGTAGTAATTAAATATTTGCTTTGTTCTCACCAAAGCTCACTTTATTTTGCTGTAGATCATTAAACCGTTACGCTGTTTTGTGAGGTGCCTATAGCTGCCTTACAAGTCATTACCTCAGGGCTCTACACTGCGACCATTTCGGGCGCATTTGCACCTGAAAGTTCCTGCGTGCAACTGTGAAAAAATATTTTCATACAAGTACTTAATACTT